>JAEPRD010000032.1:53994-85846 GCA_016758985.1 Mucor saturninus
CCAGGATCTGTCTAGTTTCTTACGGCTTGTTTTGTTTAAAGCTCAAATCTTTGTCAATGACTACATTTTACAATACCCCAATAATTTGTCCAATGAATTTTTTCAGCAAAACTTCTGGTACTCATTGTGTAGAGTGGTTTGTAAACAGCTGTCGATCAAAGACTTTCAGCTAAAGTATGCCACTATTCACCACTTGGAAGACGCATGGATGGAGCTTAATAATCTAGAGGGAGTAAACTTAAACGTAGAAAAAGATGGGCTGAAAAATTATGGTCAAGCGCTTGCAACTGCATGTGAAACTACTGCTACGTGCTATAATAACTATTACATTGAGAATTTTCAGAACATTATCTGCAACTACTTCATTTATATGATTTGTAAAGAATTTCCAGTAAGTTACTAGCAGGAAGCACTAACTTACAAGTTATTAACAAACTTAACTTAGGACGTTAAAAAATCCGTCATAAGGAAACTTGTATATGAACATGTTTTAGATCAAGTACTATCATCTGATCCTGTTGCCGTTCTAAATGATGATATCCTCCCACCATTAAGCCAAGAAACAAAAAATGGTTTACAGACATTTATAAACCCTTTAATTGTGGAGCTCAAGAACCGCTTGCCATCGTTCACAATTACAAAGGCAACTCAGAATACTGCCCCTTTTGGTATTTTACCGGCATTAAGACACATTCTATCCAAGTATGAATCAATAATTGCGGAAAATTCTACTTTACAGAAGCGTGACTCAGAAACAGGAAAACCTCAAGATACGGTTCAATCTGGTGAAAAAAAGAAGAAAGATGATAAAGCAAAGCATTTTGTACTGCCAAGAATATTTAGCCTGTTTCCCAATCCAGGTTTGCAGTGGCGCTTTATCAAAATCGATAGTCAAAACGTTACTGGTTTATTCCCTGGCTCAAAGTTAAAGAAAGAAAAGGACGAGACTTTATTTTGCTTCACACAAAGGTATTTTTATGAATGTTTTAACTTTGCCAAGTTAAAAATTAGAAGGTACATAAGAAAGAGAGAGCATTGAGAACCTTCTTCATATAATATTAATAATAAACATTTTGTCTATTATTATTAGCCTTGAAGATCTGAAGGAGCTGCCTGCAATTAATGGCAAGATGTTTTTGAACGGGATGTACACCGATGGTTATACTTGCCGCTTGCTATTCTGTCGTCGTACTGAGCCATCTTCGTTAATTATAAGCATTGCCCTAGAACTCGATGACTTTAACACTGAAGAGGTAAATACTTATTTTAGGCCATGTACAGTTGATCCCGGAAGGAAGGATGTGTTTGTATCCTACCATGGAGACAATGATGTGAGACGTCTTTCTTCAAAAGAATACTACAATATGGGCGGTGTTACGCAAAGACATAAACAGGAACAAGAACTCAAGAAAAGCTTGGGTATTGATCAAATTGAGACCAATATCCCCTCACCTAAAACCACGTCTCATGATACCTATATACTGTACATTACGTATATTCTCCAACATATTGATACACTTTTTAATTTCTACGGGTTTAGAACAACCAATAGTAGATGGTGTAATTATATCGCATCACAAAAGAGTATAGAGGACGCCGTTAATATCCTTTTAAATGGATCTACAAAGTACAACAAGCAAAGAAGGAAAAATAAGAAGAAGAGTAAAAAGCGAAGGAGATCTAAAATAGTTGACTCTTTAAAATCTAAACCGAAAATTATCAAAAGGTAAACTTACTAACAAACCCTGATATTATTGTATTTTAATAATGAAACTTGCATGAAGAGAACATAAAGAGAAATTCGAAGAAGGGGATCGTAATAAAATGCCTTTAATCATCTTTGGCGATGGACTTAAGAACAAAAGCCAAACAAGGTTTAAGGGTTTACGCTCCGGTGTAACGGACAAGCTTTATCGACAATTGAAAAGAAGAGAGAAGCTTGGAGAGTTACTTCTTGTTGATATTAACGAGTTTAAAACATCAAAGGTTAGTATATTAATGTATATCAATACCTTCGACTAAAGTAATAGTTTTATAGACATGCAATTCTTGTTTAAGTAATGATTTAAAAAACATGAGGTGCGGTACTGACGAAAAATCCTCGCACATCCATCAAATATTGATTTGTAAACGATGCAATATTTTTTGGAATCGTGATGTGATGGCTGCGAAAAATATGCTTGCTATATCTCAATCCATTTGGGATGGCCAAGGCCGACCAACTGTCTTTAAAAGACTAAACGCCGCCTCCAATGTGGTTACCTCGTCTCACTCAAGTGAGGAGAAGGTTTAAAGATTTTACAGGTAAACGTCAAAGTAGCTTATCAAATTGTCCAAAAACTAAAATTTCGTTTGTCTGATTTTTTATTTATTTTGTCCAAAAAAGGTAAGTCAATGTCTGAAAGTAAATTTTGATTCGTCTGAAAAAAAATTAACATTTTCTGAATTTAAAGTGTGAAAACTGTAAACAAGGAGTATTTGCACACTGAATTTATAATAACAAAGATTTACTCTCCGTCATTGACGATGAGCACAAAATAAAAATAAAAAGTTAAAGCATTCATTAGTGATAAAAGACAATGTATAAATAGGCTTGATTGGCTTTAGCTCATTTAGATGAATAGCAAACCTACCTGATAGTGGCTTTACACATCCTTAGTTTACTATGCGCCGACTAAATCGCTTATCCCGAATGAATAGATACGTGCAAATTACTATGTAATGTTATGACACATGTTAAACTTTCACATGTTACTTTAGCATAATTATAAGAAGTCATTGTACTGAAAAAAACTGTTTGAGTTCTTGCTTATTCTCTTCTTGCAAAATCAAATGAATACACACTTTTTTTTTCCTTTCAACCTTTCCTTTTCTCACAATTACCGTTTATAAATGTATATATAAAACATAATGAAATTCTGGAGTTTTATTTGAAAACTTGGTATACTCAAATCAGTTCAATGGACCTTTCAAAGCAGGAATACTTTTGTGGCGAGTTATTTTTTTAAAAAAAGGATTTGGATCCCATTTATTATTTATTTATTTACAAAAAAGACCCCCTCCGATGATTAATTTTTTGACAGAGGTTTCGGATCACGAAATATTTTACTGTGTATACGTTTACCATAAGGCGTAGTACGGATAGTAGGTAATAACGGACGTATACACTCCACAAGCTTTTTTATTTTATTTTTTTTTTAAAGAAAAAGAGAGAGGTTAAGTATCCAACTCTCACATTTTCTTCAATATGAACTTACCTCGGCACGTTGATCTTCTTCAGCAAAATCAAGTGAAGTCTGTACCACGTAATTCGCAAACGAATTATGCAATAGTTTTTCCATGACCGACGGATTCACAAGCTCAGCAATTAATAATCGGCGTGTCGCAGGTTGAGCCGTACGTATACACTAAACAAAATTGCACTCTTAATCATAAAAAAAAAAAAAAGACATGTTCGACCCCCACTTACATTTTCAATGACGTTGGAACTAAACTTTTGCACAGAGAGAATACACACATGATTGACAAACCGACGAATGATACTTTCCGAATATCCCGCCACGCCCAATTCCAACACGTATTGTACAACGTAATTTCCAAATGCGTTTTGCACCAAAGTCAGTGCGTGTTTTGCAATTTCCTCCACTAATTGATCCTATCCGCCCACACAACACATAAAACTTTTAATCATCCTAATGACAGTTGATCCGTTACTTTTTTCTTTTACCTTTTGTGATAGAGTGGCATGATCAAAACAACGTTGTAGGACACAACATCCATGCTTGTGTGACGCCACTTGGATACAATGAGTACACACAGCGTCATAGATAAATTGATTATCGTCGGCCGATAGACGATGAAGACATTTCTGGATCACATGATTTCCATTTAGATCCTTGATCAGTGTTACTACATTTGCGTTGAGTGCATCCGTCACCATGCTAATCTAAAAATGCCCCCCAAAGAAAATAAGGTAAATATATTTATAAAGATGTTAAGTCCCATTTGAACGCCTGTTATTATTACCTGTTGTGGGGTAGAGAGATATTCAATAAGTTTTTGAACAGCACGTGTGCCATGCATATTCAAAGCAATGTTGACAAGATCAGGTGCGACAGTTTCAACAATCAGTGTGCGTTGTTCTTGATGACACTTTTCCAGCATTTTCTGACAGAGGTAATTTCCAAACGGATCTGCAATATAATAATAGTTTAAAAAAAAAACTTGATCTCCACTTGCTCAGAGAGCTACTTACCTGTCATGAGTTGGACGAATTGAGGTTGGATTTCATCAAAGACAAGATCCAGATACGCCTGATTTTCTTCGATCTTTTTCTGCAAGAATCGACAGCCATTTTGATCTTTACAGAGGTCGAATAATTTACCAGTGAAATCCTCTACACTTGCCTCTGCAAATCGATCTTGCTGCTGCTGTTGTTGTTGTTGTTTCTTTTTGATCACCGGAGTTGTAAAGAATGGTTGTCGTTGTTGATCTTGTTGGTATAACGAGGAATTGTTATTTGAAACAAAAAAAGCGCCTGTAGGATGAGCGTAAGGACATAGATCTTGACGAGGACAGAATCCTACTTGTTGTAATTGTGGACAGACTCCCATGGAGGTAGGAAATTCCCAATGGTAGTTGGTTAACCATGGTGTATGTTGAGCTGATGTAAACTTTGCCAGCTCGGCATGTGTTGGATAACGTTTAGGTGATTCATTGGCTTGTGATAAACGAGGGTTTAAGGAAGAGACTGTGTGTATGTAATTATGAGTGAATAGAACAGCATGGCGTTTCCTATGTGTAAATAAAAAAAAATGCCTTACTTTCAGACACGTCATCCATGGACGATTTAAAACTAGTCACTTGATCTTGAGGTGTTATAGTAAAAGGCGACTTTCGAAATCTAAACAAGGGAAATGAGCAACAACCAAAAAAAAAAAAAAAAAAAAAATGGTCTAATTTTATTTATTTACCCCGACTCGGAATCCGTGTTATTGAGAGATAATGTGGTGCCTAACAAGAGATCCAAATTGTTGTGATCTTCATGAGAATTCCTCCTTGAAGCGGGTACAGAACGTGAAGATTGGATTTGGTTGAAATTAAATAAATCCACTGGGTCATCAAATATAGAACGTCCATGATCTGTTTCTTGATGTTGTTTCGACATTTTGGGGGTTTTTACCTATTTTTTTTTTGTTAGTTTTTAAATAACTCTTTAAAAAAAAATATCGACTCACTTTTCTTGAACGATATATTTTATATACACTTGATACAATAACTTTTTCTTTAAAAAAATAAACAATAAAAACGCGTTTCTATGTGATAGGAATGAATGGAGGATATATATATATATAAACTAAAAATACAAAAAATAAAAATACAACTTTAACAAGAAAGAACAAGAGAAACTTTTTTTTTTTTCTTACTGTTTTAATGCATCATCATTTTTAGCAGTCCCTCCGGGAGACCTTATACTCGTGATTGGCTCACGTTAAATCCCAGTGTGTAGGCAGCGTATCCATGGATTTTTTACAGCGTGAGAATGACAGAGAGACATACAAAGGGTTGTGTCAATGCCCGCATGATCCTCTCTCTCTCTCTGTGCCATCGGAAATTCATCCTATAAGCACTATAAGCACGGAATGTAAATGATCGCCTATTTAAAAAAAGAAAATAGTTATATATTTGGAATACGTGATTTATTCGAATACGCGTTGTTTTTTTTTTGCTACACATAATTTTTTTCTAAAAAAAAAAATAAAAAAAAAAAAAAGAAAAAAGAAATGGACCTTGACGAATATTATAACATTGACAACATCTTGGCTGAACAAATTGTAAAAGACACAAAGCGGCAAGAAGTAAAAAAAAAAAGAAAAAGAAAAACTGACTTGTTGTTAGAGAATACCTTGTATAGCTCTTCATGATTACGCGGCAGAGACCAACTTGTTGGGTGACGGACAACCCGTAAGATCTGATCCCTTTTTTATGTATCAATGACTAATGGGCTTACCCATGAGGAAATATAGGTGGACCGTAATCAACGATTTGAACTACCTTTCTGGATTGCCAAACCCATGGCACAATTCACGTAAGCAACCCTTATTTACAGTGAAACACCGATCATGGGTGTTAACATGAGTATATGTATAGATTACCAGGTAACATGGTAGAAAATTCACTCATTTCCATCGAGTTACCAAAGACGTTTGGTACACGTGTAAGAAATGCGTTGGATGCCAGTGCCAGTAATGTGGATTTTCGATTATTGTGTCCTTATTTTTACTTGTTTGGACTTAAATTATTGGATTTGGTGGTGGATAAACCTCTAGCCATAGCCTTGAGAACGGTAAGCGGGTATCTATTGTTTTTTGTGTGTGTTTGTAACTAAAACTCCAAGGTGTGGGGTGTATTGCTGGTTTTAGGCGTTTAGAGCGAGGCTTTTGGATATCACAGATTTCTCTCAGACATTAGGCGCTAGTGCTGGTCAAGAGTTTTTACAGAAATTAGATGAAACCGAGAAAGAAAGTAAGAGATTGACCTTGAAACAAATCTATGCTTTACTAAACCAAATTGTAGTTTATAAAGCGGGTCAGGAAAGCGCAATACAGTTTAGAAATTGGACAAATCGATCCATTCATCTCATCAAGACCGTCAATATCACAAGGCCTCAATAACTTTTCGGAGAGACAAAACTTTTTTGAGAAAGCGCGATTGACCAATGAAATTACCTTATACATGAAACGTGTAATAAAATTAAAAAAAAAAAAATTAAAAAGAAAAAGCTTTACCCTTCTATTTTTTCTTCTTCATTACAAACAATGTCAGAAACAAAGATGGAAGCACCGCGTTTGGTATTAAGAACTTACCGAGCTAGTGACCATGACCAAGTGGACCATTTGTTTTACAGTACTTATTTCACACTGGTACCCGAAGGCGTCAAATGCAAACTCAAGTCTCCCTCCTTTTGGATTATCTGGATAGCCTTTTACGCTTACCTGTTAGCGATTGTGCCCGTCTTATTAGCTGGATTACCCGTCCCTGGTTGGGCCTCTATTGCACTCAAGATATTCATGACGTTGGCTTGGGCCGTTGTTTCCTTTGCAGGTGTATTTGTTGTGACGGACCGATTTCAGGTGGTGGACCAAGTAGAACAAGCTCGTCAGAACGATCTTTCTGACCCAGAGATTTATTATCTCAACTGGGTGAAGGAACAGGTACAGGTAGAGGATGAGGATAGGACAAGAGAGGAAGGTAAGAAGCATGTGTCGTTTGATAAAGACGCCAAACCCGCCACAGAGATTGTCCGTACCCAAAAGCCCTTAGAGGAACAATCACCCTCTCATTTCTGGGTTTTGACGATGGATAATAAGTATTGTGGTATGATTGGACTAGCGCATTACAAAGAAGTCATTTATTCAAGGAGACCCGCCCAACCAGCCACTTGGAAATTAATGGCCGCTGCCTTATTCAAGCGATATCACTTGACTTTACCCGAATCCCTTTCCAACCTGCAAGATAAAATGCCTCCCGTGGTATTTGCTCGTCCTCACGCTGACGGTGTTGCCTCTCTGGAACGTTTGACTGTCAAACCCGAATACCAACATTGTGGACTATCCACTTTTTTGGTGGACCGAGCCATGGCATGGGCACATGAAAAGGGTTTATCGCGTGTAGAGGCCAAGACCAATGAATTAGAATCAAAAGCCGCTACCATCTTGGAAAAACGCCATGGATTCAAATTGGTTAAAAAGGAAAGAAAGGGTTTGTTTGGTCAGTATGAAAAGACTTGGTCTTGTAACGTGGAGGATTGGGTTGCTACCCATGAAGAAGCTGCCAATACCTATCGTAAATCTCAGCAGTAATCTTTCTCTCCCCCTCTCCAAAGATTTTATGTATATATTATATTATAAATTTAAAAAAAAAGCTTGTAATGAAAATAAGTGTGTGTGTGTGATATATATGTACAGAGAGTGTAAGAAAAAGAAAAGAATTTAGGCCTTGTTCTTGGTTTGAACAGAGTTCATGGTAGATGCAAGACTGGTAATGATTTTATGAGCAATGGTCAAGTCATTGTAATCGGCATCTGTTGGCTCCGAATGCTTAATAAGATCTTAAAAAAAAGGTTTAACTATTTTAGTCTTTTTGTGTGACCTGTTTTTTTAAACCACTCTACCTGCAATTAATAAGCCGTAACGAGCTACACGTTGAATAGGTATAATCAGAAAATCCTTCATTGTAAACTGACTTGTTTCCTTTCTCGTACTTAATTTCTACAACGAAAAAAAGGAATTTTAAGCTTCTGATTTTTTTAAAAAAAAAAAAAAAAAATTGAATTTTTACCTGGTTGTACCTCAGATAACCTTTATTATTGACATTGTTATCCAACAGTTTTCGATTTTCCTTGTAATCCAAAGCACAACGTAAAAAGACGACTAAATCCTGAGCCATATCACGTAGAATCCTACCCAGATGTGCATTATTGCAATCGACTTTAAAGGCCTTTTCGAGATCATCGACCTGGACATGACGGAGACGGTGGATGAGTTTAGCCGAAAATTGCATGAGGTCAAACAGATTGGCAAACATATCCACGTTGTCCTGTTTGACAAATTGGCTCCCGTTCTCTATGGCATTGACAATGACATCATAAAATATCTAATTTCACATGTTAATTTCGAAATCAAAAAAAGGGTGCAGAAATTTTATTAACGTACGACTTTGGTGTAATAGAGCTGGTTCCAAAAGTTCACTTCGGTCACAAAGAACTCTCGCATGATGAATCTACGGGTCAAATCGTTTTTCTCTTGTTTTTCTGGTGACTACAAAAAAAAAAAAAGATAAGAGAATGAATACACTTCATATGCGCTTTTTTTCTTATTGTTACCTTGGGATGTTCAGGAGTGACAGGTTGAGCCATGTAAGCATCCAAGGTATGATGCCAAGTCATCAAGGCTTTGGCCTCTGTTTTCCAGCTCGTTTTACGATAGAGTTGATATTTTCTAGGTTTGATAGAAGCCATGGCCAAAATAGTGTCATGGGTAACGGGATCAAAGACGTTGGGTATATACATATATTTCAAAAAGGAGGATGAACTCCGTGCGACAGTACCATTGGCGGCTGCCTCGGCTGCACGAGCCTTCATTTTACGACAAGGTTTCAGGTTGCATTTTTTATCGGCTGGATGGGTGTAGGATTTGAAGACAGAGGAGATACGAGTATGTACTTCGGTGATGGACATGATATCATTCTCTACCAAAGTAGAAGTACCACTTTCGGTGGTAGTCAAGGAAAGTGTATCGTAGGTGGGACAGCTGGATCGACGTCGTATACGATTTGTGTTGGTAGGGGTGGTAGGGGTGGTAACGGTGGGTACAGATTCAATGGGGGTAAGATCTAAAGTGTCAGAAAGAATAACATCTGTGTCAGAATGGTATTGAGTGTCATAGTCATAGACGTTCATTGAATGTCGCTTTTGAGTCTTGGTATATTCCCAAGGTGGTGGTGAAGAGGAATGAAGGTCTGGTGAACATGGAACTGGGGTTGGCATGATGGGTTGAGGAGCTACGGGTTCAAAGGGAGTGTATTCTACTGAGGTAGACTTGGATCTCTTTGTGTGAAAATGGGGTACATGAAACTTTTTAAAGACGGAAGAATGTTCTGTTACTGCTGTCAAGGCTTCTTCTTCAGAGGAGGGGGAGGAGGATCCTATTGCACTGTGGGTGGGACTTGTCTTGCTACTGCTAAACAGGTTGGTCCAACGCTTGATTTTAGTATTGATAGTCAAGCTGGGTCTTGTCCCACTATCAGCCACTGACATTTTATTTGCTGTTAAAAAAGAAAAGGGAAAACTAAAGAAAAGATAGAAAAAAAAAATACTGAATGTTCTATAACTTTTTTTTTTTTAATACTCAGTCACTCTTGATAAAAAAAAAAAAAAGACTGAATTTTAAAGAAGCACAAAAAAGAGATTTTTGTTATCGACATGTGAATATAGAACAAAGGATGCTTATCTGTTTTTTATTATTATTGTTCATCACAAAAAGGGAAAAAAAAAAGATTTGTAACGGGAATGTTTGTAAGCAAAAAGGTCTGTCCAACCGCCACTGGACCCCCCACCCCTAAACCTGCCAAATGGGATAAATGCATTATCGAAGAAGCCTAAATATTTAAACATCCGATCCGAACAATTAAAATATGTGACAAGTTTGTTACACCAAATGTTTGTATTCCCCAGATATTATTATTTTATAGCTTTAAGGATTTTCTTTCGTATAGGACCCCCCATGTTCTTTTGACAACTTATTTCCCACGCCTGTTTACTTGGATCAAAAGGACATCCCCCATGCTGTCAAAAAAAAAAAAGCCCCCAAGCTCAAATCCAATAGAGCAAAAAAAAAAGTGCCCGCGGAAAATTATTTAATTAAAAAAAAAAAAAGTTTTAATAACTGCAAAGTTTTTTTTTTATTTTGTTGGATGTAGATCATCTAGAATACATTGATTAAAATAATAATAAAAAAAGGTTTTTAAGGGATAAGTGAAGAGAAATAAAGTAAGAATATTTACAGGGGGATTTTTTTTTTTTTTTTTTTTTTTAGTGTGTGTGTTGTGATAGGTAGGTATAAAATAGATAGAATACAAGGTGGATGATTTCTTTAAGAGGTGAAATCACGGATCAATGCCTTGATGGAATCAATGGTACCAAAGACACAACCAATGATACCCAAGAACAAGGTAAGAGCACAGAAAGCAAGTTCATACCAAGGCTTGTTACGTACACCTGTCAACTTCAAGTAACAAAGAATAGGCAACAAAAAGACAAGACCACAATTGGCAAGAGAACCAATCAATCCCATAAAGTCATCAAAGTAAGGAATGAAACAAGCCAATACCACAAGAATACCCATGGTAATCGTACGAATCACAGCACGACCCACCCAAGCACCAAAGCGACCATAACGTTCTTCAGTACAGTTAGAGAACTTTTCGAATTCGAGAGAGAAAGAGGTGGTGTAAATGGGAATAGCAAAGATAACATGAATGGTCATGACAATCATCGAGAGTGTACGACCCACACCATCAGGCAAACTGTTATAGATGGGGGATTGAGTGGCAGAACCAAAGGACCAATAACCGGGAACAGCAGTCAAGAAATAAAGTGCAGTACATGTACTGAGACCTGCAATGACGGCATATTTCCATTGATGAGGCTTCTTTAAGGCATGTTCCACATGAGGGTAAGTGTTATTACCACCAAATGAGAAAGCAATGGTAGAGAGTGCGACGGGGAAACCTTCCCAAATGACACCACTATGTTCAACGGGAAGAGGACTAGCATTACGTGTCATTGGACCTTGAATGAGTACAACAAAGACGGCCATCATGGTACAGACAGCACCAAGAGCAGCAATGGCAGTGACTTCCTTCAATGTCTTTAAGACAAGAGAAGGAATCAAGAGAAAGACACCCCAGATCACAACCCAGATTTTGTAGGAAATAACGTTGCTAGTGTTCTTTAAGAGTTCGACCATGTTACCAGAAGCTAATACGAGATAAAGTGTGGGACAACCAAATAAATTCAAGATATGGAGAGCAGAGGCAACAATGTAACCAGGCCAACCGAAAGCAGCAGTACCAATTTGCTTGTAGTCATGGAGACGATGACCGGGTTTATAGTACAAACAACGGATAAGAACAATACCAGAGTAGACAGCCATTGCATAAGCAAGACATAAAATTAGAATACCTAACCAACCACCTTCGGCAAAAGCTGCAAAAGAAAAAAAAAGAAAAATGTCAGTGACATGCGGGAGGGAGGGGGGGGGTGAAACTATAAATTAATATATACCTTTGGGGAGACCAAGAGTACCAGTACCTGCAACGACACAGACGACGTTAAAGTAGGCGGTCATGAAGTTACCTTCACCGTGACCAAATTCGTTAACAATACTGGAGGCTCTATCTTCTTCGACATAATTGTCAATGGTTGTCTGTTCAACCTTGAATTTCTCGGAACCCACACTGGGAGCATAATTAGGTTCTGCCATTAAAATTTAAAAAAAATAAAAAAAAAAAAAAAAATTGAGTGATCGACTGGGTGGAAAATATAATAGAGAAACAAAAAAAAAAAAGGAAAATTAAATTGAGCACCCCTTTATATACAAATAAAATTTCCAAGGAAAAAAGAATTGTACCACATGAAACAAATCATGAGCTACTTTATTTAGGATCCTCCCCCTCAGAATAAAAGCTCCGCGAGATTATTTGACTGGTTCTTGTTGTGCGGGGGGAAGTCTCTTACTAAATACCGCCTTTCTTTTAACCCATTAGAAGCACCGGATGACCCTCGATTGATAACTATTACCATATACGATTTCAATTGGTTCTCCACCCACTCTGCATTTAGAGTTCCGTTCATTTTCCCACATCTAAACCAAACTACAGATTAACTTTTCTGCTATAGATCGCAGGTATCACACATTCGTGGAACAAATAGAAACAAATTTTACCCACACTCATCTCAATTTCCCCCTTGTCTTATCAGTTTAAAAGGTCTTCAGGGTGTAAAGAAATATAAAAAAAGGGAGTTTGTAAAGTGTAACTTTAAATAATTTCCTTTTATATTCCTTTCCATTTTCTATTATTTACAGTTCCGCTGTAAACCTATCACATAAGAAGCCACCCCTCTGTCAACTTTTTATTTTTGAAAATGCCTCTTATGGTATATTTATGCTACAAGTTTATTGTCTCCACAAAAAAAAAAAAAAAAAAAAAAAAACTCAAAATCAGTAGCTCCAAATAGATCGCCCTTTTTTACTTGTATTGGGTTTTCACTGTCTAATATTTTAATGAGAATTTATTTTATTTTTTTTAAAAAAAAAAAAAGTCCGGGAAGAACCGTGTTCATGTGATGATATACCAATCAAGCCAAATCCTATCCAAACTAAAAAAAAAAAAAAAAAAAAATCAAGCCAGTGCTAAATAAAACTGTCAAGTGGGGTAATTTTTTTTATTTAGCGTTCTAGCCTTTGTTTTTTATGGGATCAAAGATGCAAAAGCATTGTTTAATCTCTCTACTGCTTCTCTGTGCATAACAACCAAAAAAACTCCCTTTTCTTCCGAAATGTCCTTTCATGTTACTTCTTGTACTCTGTATGCATGTCAATGCATCTCATATAAACTTTGTTTTAGTTCCCAATCTTATCGACTTTATGAAATAATTAAAAAACGATAAGACGGGTTATTGGGATATCTGATAAAAAAAAAACGGCTGATTAAAAACTATTACACACAACCCAATCGAAGTTTGGTTCTACTGAGATCCAAAACTGTCGTAATCTAATCACTTTTGATAGGATAACCCCACTTATCTTTTGTTACACACAACTTGGCAATATGCAAACTAATAACCCTAAAAAAAAATACCCACACTTTTTTTCACAAAAAAAAATAAATGGAGTGTATATGCACGCCCTGTTTAAAAAAAGAAAAAAGAAAATCAGACAAAGGTCAGGTGACTCCTTGTACGTTCTAGAAAACAAAAAATTAGAAAAACAGTTTGTTGATTGTCTTAAAACTCTGTACAGGTGGAATGCTCTTTAAGAATTTTTTTTTTTTATTTTCAGTTACGGCTTATTTGATTATCCATGATTTAGTCCTATACCACTGCTAAACGATTATCATAAAGTGTCACACATTCTGTCCCATCCGTCAAAAAAAAAAGGCCATGTGGCAAACAGGAAACGAGCCCTTATGTCTGTCTGACGTCAATTACGTAGAAAAGGGAGGGAAGGGGGAGAATGATGATGAATGGAATGCCATCCTATAGACTAGTGATTATAATATAAAACTTTATTCTAACAAACAATTCACATATCAACCACCATGCTATTTCTCAAACAGTATCATATAAAAAAAAAGGCAAAAGACACATACTTCTTTTTCTTTATTATTCCATCACCTTATGCATTGTCTCTTCTTATTGTTGGCAATAGGGCTTGTTCATGGTCATCAAACCATGAACCCCGATACCCATTCTAACCGCTTCACCATCCAATTCAAATCCTCTCTTGATGACCCACTACTACTGTACAAAGACCATGACCGCTTTCTGAACTATTTGCAATCCCAGGATATGATGCACCATGTACGTGTCCGTTACAATTACTCTAGTGTCATCAATGGTATGTCTATTCAGCTCGTACAACCCGACCTGACCGCAGCAAACGTCAAGGACCCTATTGACTGGCATACCACCTTGGCCAATTGCCCTTATATCCTACGTTACTGGTCCGGAAAGTCCTACAGAAGACCCAAGACAATCAAGGAAACCCCCCTCATGCACTCCGAGACGTTCCAGCAAGATGTCCTCGATGCTTATTTCGGAAACAGTTCTGTTGTGCCATTGACTGTCGATGGTGGAAAAGCCAATTTACAGGACGCCCATATCTTGACGACTGCCGATAGAGCCCATCAAAAGGGTTGGACTGGTAAAGGAGTGAAGGTCGGTATCATTGATACTGGCATTGATTATACTCATCCTGCCTTGGGTGGTTGTTTCGGGGTAACAATTTTTTTACATATGATAACATGTGTGATCTTATACGACATGAGGCCTTTTTAACTGACACTGCCCCTTTTTTTTTCTGTAGGATGGTTGTTTGGTTGCCTATGGACACGATCTTGTAGGTGATGCGTATGGTCAAGGTAAGACACCTAAAAAGCATCAGTTTACATTAGAAAGCTAATCTCTTTTTCTTTTGTAGCAAGCAAGCAAACGAAACCAGACAATGACCCATTGTAAGTTAAAATTCGCGTCATGAATAATCTATTTTTAGCTCATATTTTTTTTTTTTTAAAAAAAAAAAGGGATCAATGTGATGGTCACGGGACTCATGTCGCTGGTATTGTCGCTGCCAATGATACGCTCAAGGTAAATCTATAAAAAAAAAAGTTAGAGATAGGCTGAGATCTAAAACAAATTGAGGAGTACAGGGTTTTCAAGGTGTCTCGGTTGGTGTAACTCTAGGTGCCTACAGGTAAAAAAAAATGAAAAAAGATGCGCAAACCCAAAAAAACTGACGTCGTATATAGAGTGTTTGGGTGTAATGGGGATACAGATGACGACATTATTATTGCAGCAGCGTAAGTGAACACTTCCCCCCCTCCTTTTTTTTAATAACTTTTCTAACAATCAATATGTGCATGCATTGTTTAATAGTGAGATGGCTGTGAAAGCGGGCATGAATGTCATCAATTTATCCTTGGGAGGCGGTTATAGCGCTTGGCAAGAGGTTCCCTATTTTATACACACACATTATAACACATTTCTAAATGTCTTGTCTTATAGGATCCGCTTGCTGTGGCTCTATCGAATATAGCAGGAAAAAACATCGTGGTTGTTGTAGCTCAAGGAAACGAGGGAACTGATGGTAAACCTCCCCTTTATTATTATAAAAAAAAACGTGGGATATACTAAACTCAGGAGTAAAATTTAAAAAAAGGCATTGCTCGAACTCCTTCACCTGCTATAGGAAAAGGTTTAATTTCAGTAGGATCCATTGATAATGAAGAAAAGTTAAGTCAAGTCATTCAATCTTCAGATAATGGCATCTACGGTAAACTCATACACACCTACTTGTAACCTTTTTTTAAAACCATCTCTTTCTGGTTAGAATATCAATTGACTGGAGGAAATACCTTTACGGAAGACAGTGATCCGTTGGTTCTCACCACCTTAAACGGCACTGCTTGTGAACCTCTTATCGGTCAGAACTTGACAGGTCAAGTCGTTATGCTTCAAAGAGGTGCCTGCGATGACCGTGTAATGGCAGACATGGTTTATAAAGCAGGTGGCGCTGGTATCTTGATCTACAATAACGACACAGATATTTCAGATAGCACACAAAACTACGATACACCCATTCCCGTAGCCGCTTTAGACTTCGAACGAGGTTCGGACCTGATGAACATGTTATCCTTGTATCATCAAGAAGCGCCCTTTACCATTCAATTTACTGCTAAATTGGTCAAAGTCAAATCATCCGGTCGTGCTTCAGCGTATGTATTCCCATCCAATCAATCAAAAAAAAGACATTTTCTGAATCCTCCCCTCTTTTTAATAATAGATTTTCTACTTGGGGACCTGATGCAGAGGTAATAAATAGCCTTTCACACACCTTAATGCATCACTAGGGTTTATTAATAACCACATTTTGTAAGTAGCTTCATTTTAAACCCGAGATTTTAGCAGTAGGTGGGTTTGTCTTTTCGACCTATCCGGTGAGTATGGGAGCCTATGCGACCATGAGCGGAACAAGCATGGCTACGGTAAAAAAAAAAAAAAAAAATGATACTTATTCATGGTTGACTTACATAGACTCACTAAAACGTTCTCAATGCAGCCTTATTTAGTAGGATGCATTGCCTTATTGATGGAAGCGACCAGCATACGTGATACCGCCACAGTTTTAATGAAACTAGCCAATTATGCAAAGCCAATTACGGCCATGACAATGAATAGAGGAGAGGTTTTAGAATCACCCATTAAACAAGGATCGGGATTAGTACAGGTAAAAAAAAAAGTTTTTTTTTATTATTGGGTTAAAACTGACAGTGAAAAAAGATTTATGATGCGATTTATGGTCAAAGTCTAGTCTCGCCTAGTACGATTTCTTTAAATGACACAGAGTTCTTTACAAAACGAATTCCTTTGGACCTGGCTAACCTCTCGAATAATTCGAGAATCTTTTCATTCAATTTTGTCACTGCTGTCGGTATCAATGGTAACATCAAACATGGGATAGATATGTTTGTATAAATATTTAACATCGACCTATCAAAATAGGATACAACTTTTCAGAAAGTGCTGTACCGTTATTAACACCGAGATATTATATTGCTCACACGAATGTCACCTTTGAACAGACATCCTTAGAATTAGGACCTTATGAGTCTGCACAAATCGAGGTGGAGTTTGGGCAACCCATGATGAACGTCCAGCACTTGATTCATGGTGGATTTCTCAAGGTGGCTGCGGGGAATGATATCACCCATGTGCCGTTTTTTGGTTCGTTAGGAAATCAAAAAGATCTACCCATTTTCGATAGAGCGGTGAGTAACCCCATGCATCCTTAAAAAGAAAAAAAAAAAAAAACTAACATTGGTTTCTATGGTGTGTGTGCGTGTATTTAGGCGGGGTATCCTTACATTGCGGATAATATGGGCGTTAAATCTACAGAAGACTCAAAGACTGAATTCAATCTGGCGTACGATGCAGTGACAGTATTCACACGCATTGGTAACCCTACATCGCATATTCAATACCTCGTTTTGAATGGTACAACAAACGAGGTCTTGGGAGAGATTCCGTTAGGATCCAACTCATATATTTCCAGAAATGATCATTCGCCCGAAAATTTCGATTACATTTTGGGCTGGCGAGGTGGCATAATTCCTATTAATACATCATTGGATGGGCCTCAGGTCTTGATCTCTGTACCACCCACTCATCCCAGACCCATCTCGATCAATGTCCATGGAAATGATGCCTTGAATATAAAGCAGAGTATCAAGGCAACTCAGGATCGTGTACCTGTTGGTAGTTATCGTATTCGTGCCAAGGTCTTGAAAATCTTTGGTGAGGCTACAAGGGCGAAGGATTGGGAAACTTGGGATTCTCCCTTGTTTAAGATTATAGGATAGTTAGTACTACTAAATAAACAAAAAGAAACGTGAATCATCATCATCATTTTTTCAGTGTTTAGTCATTGGTTGTTTCCTAATGTAATTTAACATACGGGAAAGAACTGGAAAAATCAATGGACATCTTTCTATTTTTCCCAACTTATCCCCTTGATTCTCAGCCACTGTATTGCCACTCCGCCTAGGTCTCTTTTTTTTTTTTCTTCCAACCTTGTCCTTTATATAAATTTTTACTAGATGTTTCTTTTTTGTCTCTTTTCTTTTCTACACTTTTATAATTTTACAAGAGGCAAACAAAAAAGCTAAAAAAAAAAAAAAGAGCACTAGTGTATATATATTTTTTTTCGTCATTGTACTAGTAATATACCCTCTTTACCAAAAAAGACAGAGATTTTTTTGTTTGCTTAGCGACGAATAAGAATGATTGAATTATCAGAATATGGAGAAAGAGTGATTGATCGTATTAATATGATTGGTATGTGGATAGCAGTAACAATGTGTGTTCGAAATTTCATTGTCTGTCTTCGGCAATATCGACGTACACGCGGTCTGATGTAAATAGAATATTTATGAAAGTGTCGATAATGATGTGACTAAAATAAAAACGATGGCTCTCTCTCTCTCTTTTAATATATAGTCATTTGATGAACATTGCTCAAGTACTAGTGTTTTTCATTCATCGCTTTATCTATGGTCTTGTTCCATTGTTTGAAATCACAACATGTGCTTTTTGGCCATTACTTGTTTCGTAAGCTTCCTTTGTAAAATTTTCGGTACCCCCCACACACACCCCCTTTTTTTTCTGTAAAAAAAAAAATCTAACATGTCATTATTTGTAGTTTATGGCATCTAAGTATGTTGCATGATATCATTGTTTTTGTTTACAGAAAAAAAACACTAACTAAATCCTCTAGATTATCTCCTTGTTTACTCAATTATGTTCAAACGACTCATTATTTTAGAGTCAGATCGAAATTCGCTTTGGATTAAAATTGTTGGCATTGCTTTGATCACCATTCGATTTGCGGATTGGCCTTATGAACTTGCGTTTCATTCGCTTCAGCAACAATTGATGTCACAAGAAGTTGAATTCGGTTCAAACTGTCTTGCACAATGGTAAAATACTTTTTTTTATAATTATGACAAGGAACTGACCTGGACCCTGATTTTTTTGCGTAGGGGAACAGGTGTCATTATTTTAAATTTCGTTGCTGATTCGCTAGCAAATATATTTCTTAGTGGCATGTTTGTTCGAAGGTACACTAAATATTAACCCAAGAAAAAAAGAGCATTCAACTAACGCACTAGCAAAAAAAAAAAGACTTTATGTACATATCCGAAACTCTCGCTCCATCATGAGCCATCGTAACCAAGTGATTGAATATATTGCACGGAAATCCTTGATTTGTTTGATTTTAACCTTTGTTGTCAACCTAATTATGAATTTATTCAAGGTGACAAAATTCATTGGCAACCGATCCGATGTAAGTAGTATTTCTTCCCCCTCCCTTTCCTTTTGGAAAAAAGAATGCTAATAGATAAAGTTTTTAGGCATTTACAGTCTATTTCGAGATCATTGAATCCACACTGCTCGTGGAGGCTTTAAGAGTAGATTACACACGTCTCCCTGAACAATCCTTCTGTGAGCATTGTGGTATGGTCCTTCACAATTCCCGAAATAGTAATCGCAAACAACCAAGCGATCAAACTCATACAATGCATATGGCCGCTCGAACATTTGATAGGGCTTCCAATTACACTGAATTACCCTATCATAGTAGATCCAACGACCGTCATGAGAATAGTAGTCATCATGTACATATTCCCTCTACAGCGCCAATGACATCCGATGTATAGTTTCTTTTTAAAGAAAAAAAAAATCCCGGTGTACTTTTTTTTTTTTTTTTCTTTTTTTAAAAAAAAGAATTCCAGCAGGCTGGGAATGTATCAATTTTTTTTTTTTTTCCTTTTATACTAAAGCATACCGCATTATTTTTCACTTTCTTCATATCTTAATGTACTATCTTTTTTTTTACTATTGTATCTCTCACTCACTCCTTGTTTCTCACTAAATGAGCAAAACCCCCCTTTTGTTCAATCTTATTACTACTATTACAATCTAAAAAAAAAAAAGAAAATTAACCTTTTAGCTCTCTCTCCCCTCCCCCGCCTCGCCCCCCTTCTTTTGTTTTGCATTTATAAATATATATATATAAAACGTTAAAAACAATAAATAAATAGGGGACAAAGAAGATCATCATCTAACGTTTGTAATTGGATTCGCAACTGCCATATATAAAATAAAAAAAAAGTAGCGAACATTCTTGTAAATATAAATAACGTGAATAGATTGCTTTGTTCCCTTTTCCTTTGTCTCAGCTTTTTATTATTATTTATTTTATATATGCGTTACATCACTATCTATGGTTGGTTATTCGTTTTTGCAAATCTAGTTATTTCTCCATTAAATCCTATTTTTTTTTGTAGTTGCCATAGCAAGTCTTTGTCTGGCTCATGCGCAAGATACCACTTACCAGGTAATTTATTCATTGAAACATGACGTGAATAGACAACATGGTAGTAAATTGGGTGTTCGTATGCAAGGCAATGACAAGATCTACATGCTGGACAACACAAAGAGCTTGGATCCTCTTGTGCATGTAGGCACTGCACCTTCTTCCTCTGCCTACCAATTTGTACTTTTGGATGAGCATGATACCCTGATGGAGGCTGAGCCATTTTATCGCTCCCCCCTCACAACTTCTGTCCTCTATGACTTTTACGGACGTATCAAAACGATTCAAGGAGAACCTGACCTTATACCACGTGTGCGCTATCAAAATGGCAAGGGAGACCGTGTCTATCCCAAGGGACTTGATCGTTCTCAAAATCATTTGACGACAGAAATCCCCACTTTGCATATCCAGACACCCGATTACCATCAGTTATTAGATAGAGTATTGGAGGATGTGCGTATCACCGTTAATCTCACACGCATCACATCCAGCTCATTAGAAACCTATCGAAATGTCAACCTGGAACTGAGTGGCCAAACCTCGCGACTGTTCAAGAAGTTATCCTACAGTGTGCTTATGGATAAGAAAGAAAAGGAGTCGCTCAACGGCTATAGAAAATTCAAACTTCGTGCTTGTGCAACAGACCCTAGTTATCTCCGCGAAAAAATGTTTTATGATATTTTGGAGGCTTCTGATTTACCTGCTGCCAAGGCCTCATATATCAGGTACATATCTATCTTTTTTTTTTGGGGGGGGAGAGTGATCACCCTTTACGTCTACAGTCTTTCTAAAAAAAAAGTTTAATTTTAAATCAGGTTGTTTATCAATGAAGAACCGCAAGGTCTATTTTTGTTTGTTGATAACTACAAGAACCCATTTTTCAAAAATGTGCTGGGTAATAACGGTTCCAAATACGAAAATGGTGCATTGTTCCAAGGAAGTCTGCAGGAAAATCCATTGGCGGTGGGTAGACTCCAGTCCGGTGCCAATTTAGCTTATTTAGGGTCTAAGCCAACAGACTATCTCGAACCAACGACCAATCGTTCGTCATATTTAGTACTCGAAGACGCTGGTAAAGGCAAAATCAAAGACGATCTAAAGGAATTGGTCAAGTTCATTGAATTTATCCATAAGGCGGAAACATCGAATTATGACAAGAAGAACACACAGAAAAAATTAACGCGTAAATGGGAACGCAAGTTTGATGTCTCCTTGTTTTTAAAACAGTAAGTTTTGTGTGTTTATATAAGAAACTTTGTTGTATTTATATCCTTCTTTTTTTGTTTAGCATGGCTTTTGAAATACTGCTGGGGCATAACGATGGGTATATGGGCGCGGCACATAACTACATGCTCTATCACGATCCTGATCAAAAGGGCAGATTTATTTGGATCGCCTCCGATTTAGACCAAACATTAGGAAGCACACTGGTGGCCCCGCGCTTATCGTCTAGCGGCTCAAAGTTTGACAAATTAGATCGTTATGGACTACTAGGAAAATCAGACGTGCGTCCCCTGGTGAAACAGTTATTAAAGATTGATGCATTTAGACAGCGTTTCTATCAAATATTCAAAGACATCCATGACTCGTTATTCAATTCGGGTGCCATCGCAACCCACTTGGCTTACATGAAAGAGTTTATCAAGGAAGATGTTGCCTGGGACAAGACATGCGATTTAAGCCGTTTAGATCTTTTCGTTAAAAACCGTACAGAGTATGATAGACAGGTCAATGAAAAGGTCTTACAGTTACCCTTGGGACCCGATTTCTGGAGTAGAATTAACAAGGTTGAATTTCATGCGGCCATCGATGGTCCATTACAGAAAAATCCTTCCCTTGTCCCCCTCGCTGACTGGTTTAAAGAAACCGGTCAGTCTTTAAAAGAGTTTGTCTCTTCTTTAGAATTTAAACAGTTGACACAAAAATAAATAAATTTAATTGGATAAATTTTCCTCTGACTTTTTGTAGCATGGGGAGAGAGAGTGCCAGGCCCCGCCTGGTTCAAATTATTTCCCTCTCTCTCTCCATTTCACTTTTTTCAACATGGTATGATCTTCTTTAAAAGAAAATGACACTGCATGACTGAACGTATTCTTTTTTTTTTGAAATAGTCTGGTAGAATCGTCGCACAAATCCTTGTCTCATTAGGTTCAGTTGTTACCAGAGCTTTTGTTGCCGCATACAAACAAGCTGCTGCCAGTAAGTAGGAAAGGAGTTTTTTTTTTTTTTTTTTGACACAGCCGACTCATCTTTAAACAATAGATGCCAAGAATGGAGGAGGTGGAGCCAGTGGTGGCGGTAGTGGAAGAGCCGGTACAAAGGAAGCCGTGATGGATGCATTGACTCGTAAGACCGGCATGTCGGTAGAAGAAGCTTGTCAAATTCTTAATGTGACAAAAGAAGCCGATCTCACGAAATTAACAAAAGTAAGGGAAAACCTTCTTGATGGTTTTTTTTAAAAAAAAACGCATGGGCTAATTTGTTTTTTTTTTGGCTCTTAGAATTACGACCACTTATTTGGAGCTAACGATCCAGCAAAGGGCGGTTCATTTTATATTCAATCCAAGGTGGTTAGAGCAAAAGAAAGAATCGATATGGAAAAGGCACAGGAGTTAAAACATAAAGCAGCAGAGGAAGCAGCAGCAGCAGCAGCAAAAGAAGCCGAAGCACACACACCTCCACCACCACCTTCCTCATAAAAAAAAAAAAGTGGTTTTTTTTTTGTGATAGATTTACGTATATATATAATACACGCAGCAAACATCTCTTTTAGAAATAAAAAATAAAAAAAAAAATGTAAGAATGAGATCTTGTTTTTTTAATTTGAAGAAGCGGGATGGAATAAGATTATGTGAGGATGGGGAGGGAAGATGGAATAACGATAGAAGAAGAGGGATATGGTTTTTAGGCTCCTCTGCATGATCCGAAAGCTATTTAAAAAAAAAAAATTAGTGAATAAACGCCATTTTGCAGAGATAAAACAAACAACAACAATAATAAATAAGCACTTACTAGGGAAACCGCATACGGTAGCTGCAACAAAATATGCAATCAACTAACATAAACAGAGAAAGAAGATGAGTTATACTTGGCAACAAAATAAACATGCGACTTACGAAGCAAACCAAGACAATCATGGCCATGATCTTGCTATTCTTCCACCACATTGCACGTTTCAATTGAGTACTTCTCTTTTTAAACGCAAATGCTTGTTGATTCAAGTTATCGGTCTTATCAACTAACAACTCAATACGTTCACCTCTTTCCAACACTCGCTCAATATTATGAACCATAACATCTTTTACTTGTTCAATTTCACCATGGACCTGCTTCAAACGATCTGCGCTAGGATTTGTTGAAAAGTATTCCTATGACAATACAAAATAAGCCATCCATTACATCTTTATGGCGTTCTACGTCCCTTTCCCACATCGTTGGGGAGGGTTATATTTTACCATTTGCTTTTCAATCACACGAGAAAACTCATTTAATCCATAAGGGGGTGCCTCAAAGGCTCGGCTTTTACCATAGGTTGTCAGGAACTTTTCCTTTAAATCTTGGAGGAAAATAAAAGGAATACGGCGACCGAAGGAATCATCTGCCATACACATGTAGGTGATACCATCCTCACAGATGTAATGAAACAGATATCTTTTATAAAAAAAAAAAAATGTTATTCCCGCCTGTTTATTATTATTATTATTTTTATCCTGTGTATTTTTACCTATCATATACATAGGTAAGTTTGGAATTGTTGGGTGGAATTTTTTCAAGAATAGCTTGAGTGACTACATACATTACAATTAGCCTCTCTCTCTCCTTCTCTCCTTTTCAAGATGGAATAAATATATAAAAAAAGAATAAGGCCCTTACCCGTCGCGAAATTGCCACTACTGTTCGTATGTTCTGCTAAAATGGTTGAACCACGTGCAACAAGACCGTAAATAAGAGACATTGCTTTTATTTTTTATAATTGGGGAGTAACAGAAGAAAAATAATAATAATAAAAAAAAAGATACAGTGCAGATTAAAAAAAAAAAAAACCCTTAATACAGGACAATCTGGTTCACGTGATTGTTCTTCATCACAAAATGACGTACATCCACTGCATCTGAATTGTGTCACTGAACCGTCATTCCAACAGTATAAGGTTTGAAGTGGAGAGAAAAAGTAGACTGAGGAGTTGCGGGTGGAGGGTGGGGAAGCTACTTTCTAGGTTTGAAACCTTGATTTGCAGACGCTTAGCAAGTTTAAACATACAGAGCAATGACAGGCTCGATGTCATACTCTTCAGATAGAGAGTAGGGACTTTTAGCAATACTGTTCATGGTATAAGACGCATGCTTTGATTTTTAAATTCTAAAAAAGGTACATTTTTTAATGGAAGTTTTTTATTGAACAAACTTCGAATGAAACAAAGAAAAGATATACAACTGTCATTGAGTGCAATGAATCCACTTCATTGAAATATAATTCTTGGTTACTAGCCAAATTTTCACCCGATAGGGAGTGTCTCAATTGCTTTTATAAACCTATAACACGCAATCTTTTCGTCCGGAAGTCTTGAAGCTTGTGTGAGGAATTGGGTTGTTAATTCTGGCGAGGAAATAAATGTAACAAATTATAAATGATTGTGTGTGTGTGTGTGTGTGTGTGTGGGCTCAATGGGTGTGGTTGTGGGTTTGACCACTGCCAAGGGTCGGCAGTTACATGAAATTCGTCTGTGAGGAACGTCCCCAACAGAGATGTTGGTCTAAATAATAATGGTTATTATTTCAGTTTATAACATCCTTTCAGGTGTCTAAGTAGCATAACTTATGTGCGTAACTACCTCCCCTTTGGTTAGAGCAAGTCTAACTTCAATACTTAATTTAGTGGGTAGAAACTATCTTGTTTTTACGGCTTACGTGTTGTAAAAAGAAACTGCCTCGGCAATTGTTTTGATTCTAAGTTTTTACGCTGTTGTCACGTACCCGTAATTCTGTTCCTTAAAGACGTGAATCACGGAAATGTTTTGACCTCCGTGTTTTTTTCAAAGGTACTTTTTATTGCACGTAATTATTTTGCCTGGTCAGCCAAAGGTAATGTCTACTCCAATATCCTTTTTTAATTTTTCTGTGCCTCTTTTAGAGTCACTTTTACATTTAGGAATTATATGGCTTACAGCAATTTCGGCCAGAACCAGAAAAGCCAGTATAATCACGCACATTTACAGTATCCGCAGTCATATGTAGTCTGTCCATCGACTGAATGTCTGAGACCCAAGAAACCAACCTAGAGGGACACCGTCCTCAAGAAAAGACTAGCCGTAAGTTACCTAAATTCGAACGTTTGTCAGGAACAAGTTTGAAAGGTATATTTTCTGTTCTTCTCGAACCAAAGGAATGTTGTAGGAGCCAGTTTTGATCATTTTGACCCACTCTTTACTGCTGCACATGCAGTAAAAAGAAATGTGAGCAACTGTCAAAAAATAGGATGAGTATTATGTACTAAAGTTTTTTTATACTGTTAACGTACTAAAACATCTCATGACAACACAACAATATTCAGGTTTGTTGCGGATGGTGGTTTTCATATAACCGGTAAGCTTTCGCATATCTGAATACTCCAGATCTTTTCTATTCTAGGCCGGTTTTTTCAATAAAATAAAGGGCTTTGTGGGTTTAGTATAGTCGAAACCCGCCATCAGCCTTTTTTTTTTTTGGGTCATTTTTCTTTCTTCACCATCTTCAGCAATCACTCGAAAGAGAGTCATTTTCTTAAAGCCAATCGAGACCTCAGTCTCTGCCTTGGTAACATTTTCTTTTTCTACCAATATGTCAACTGTTAATGTAGCCAGCATTGAGCTGACGCCATACCAAGTGACACAATGTTGTTTTTGTTTCGTACTTTTTTGTGATTTTTACCAGTAATATGAAGATTTGACGTCAAAATGTAGCCTCCATGGAGGTCAAAATGGTCTTAAATTTTTTAAATTAGTAGGGTGAGATGTTATTTGCTATTAAGTTGCAGATCTTCAGACACAACTGTGATCAAAGTATTTATATTAAGAAGTCAAAATTACAAGCTAAAATTATTCTTTGACTGCCTGATACATGATTCTCTAATCGGGAGAACATCATTGAAAAAGAATTAAGCAATGCGTAAATTGGTATCATAAGCATGTAAATCGCATTTGAACAAGTGATAAATCTTGACTGTATAAATTCAGCCATAAATTCTCGAACTATAATCTAAGTCCACTCCATTCCTCATTTTTTTTTTTTTTTTGTAAAGACTATTCAAAGATAGCATGCTTAGATAGCAATAAAATAATCGCCAATTTTATTAGACACTGAAATCAGAAAGGGCGAATGGCCATTGTTTTTCTGTTTTTTCCTGATTTTGGTGTTTCATGACGACGGTTGCGACTAAATTCACAGGTATCATAGACAACAGACTTGAATATATCTGCATCAAACACATTTTTGTTAAGGACAAAAGGTTGCACCGTTGTAGTTTCCGAACTCTCTGCCGGAGAAGCAAGCGAATCTCGAAGTTGGTCAAGGTGGTCCTGTATATTGTCCGGTGATGCTCTTGCAATGTCCTCAGCACGACCCACTTCCGCGAGCATGCGATCAAACCGGGAAACAGCATTAAATACATTTGTTTCATTTCCCATCACTGTATCATCATCTGTTTCCTCCTCATCATCAAATATATTTCGAATACCTCGGATGGTATCATAAAAAGCTCTAGTTCGAGCACCCAGAAAATCGTCAGGGGGTCTTCTACCTGGATCAAGAGCTCTTCCCAAAAATCGGCTTACTTCTTCTACTTCTTCATTTTGTCGTTTGACAGATGATGAGATACTTACTTCCGCCCCCACCTCCTCTGTCTTGATATTGCTCTTGAAAGCCTCCATCAGTTCTTTTGCATAAATACGATCATCTTCCACACTGGACATATCCGGAACTATTGTCATAGGAGGGATCTCACCATTATTTGCCTTTGCCTCTTCCACAATATCATTTACGACAGAATTGCATGTTTTCAACTTTCCCCCGTTTTTATCGGTAAAATAAATCGACATGAGACAGTTGGGTCGAATGCTAAGTTTCTCTAGTGAAAATAGACGTATTTTAAAGGTTGGTCTAGAATTGACGTAATCGTTTTTGCCAGTTTTGCCACCAAACTCATGGGTATAATGGAATCCAATAGTTTTATCCGTCACTGTCTTCTTGTTCAACACCACGTGCGGGTTGCAGGACTTTTTTTCATGGTAAGCACGATCTTTATCATACGATTTGGCACATCCACTACGTCTGTCCTGAACCACCTCGAAATTTCGAATCGTACGCGCATTAGAGATCCCGCCTATCATTTCCCGTATCTTACATTCATGTAAACCAAGATGTTCCAGCGACAAGGACTGGATGTGCAGGTCGTTTCTTTTGGATTTAAATGGATCGTTCACTGGGCGCAAACGGTTACCGAGTTGTATGATTCCTCTAGCACGATCCAATAAATGTTCAAGATATCCCTCAGGTATGGGTGGTGCAGCAGATGTTTCTACAGGAGGTGCTGGACTCTCCCCTCTTTGTCCAGATTGAAGGCCATGTCGTTGTCCAATATCTGCCATTGTCCTTGCAACAGAATCCAACACAGCAGCAAGTGTATCGCAAGAACTAACAACTTCCTCATCCGTGTCTATTATGGGTTCCAAACTGTTAACCGTATTAGCCTGTATCATCCCTAATCCTTCTTTGAACATATTACGTCGTACTTCATTCATCAATTCACCCGTTGTTGTCATGAAATCAAACACTTCTTCCCTGCCCAGAGCACTGGTTGTATAGTCTACATCATAATTAGGTTCTTCCAGTTCATTGTCTCTACATTTTTCAAACATGCAGTAACTAAAGATCGCTTCTTTTAAATGTATCAATGGCAACAAGAATTCCTTCGTTTCATTCTCGTTGATGATGACACGCGTTAATGTTATACTGGTGATATTCGTGTACGCTTTGTAAGCAAACGCAGTGGGCCGTGATATCATGTGGGTGTACCATCGGTTATAGCCCAAATCCAATTTTGTCACGGTTGGCATATCATTAATGATATCAGCGGGACACATGGGAAGAGAAGTATGACTACGACCCCAACGGAAAACGGCTGTTTTTAAATGGATTAATAAACCGACATTGTCTAAACCGAAGGAAGCCTTGCAATCCATCCTGAGCTTCTCAAGCGTATTTTTAAATCCAGAACAAATAACATCCATGGATCCAGTTTCTTGATCCTCTGATCCTGTAATGGAGATATCATTCAAGGGTGCTTTGGCACGAACTAAAGCCGATAATAATTCAGAGATGTTCAATCGGCTTTGGGTATCTGTTAAAGCCAATTTTCTAAGCCCGGAAGTACCAAACACAAACTCTTTGCTCCAGATGTTTGGCTGGGGCATATCCCACTGTGACCCCACCAATGTTTGTAAGGGCATGTCACGAGGAACGAACTTGATGTCCAGACTGCGTAGGTTTGGAAAACTATCAAACATGGACCGCATAAAATGCGTGACGTTGGTAACCATCACAGATTTCATATCGATATGCGTTAACGTATGGTTGGTATCGAACACACTGATTTGGTAGGACGGCCGAACAACCAGCGAATGGCGTAGACTCTGTAATGCATCCACGTTTCCTACATCCACCGCAAGCAAGGAAGCATCGGCGATTTCGCAAAACTGTAATTCAAATCCGGTCATGACAGTCGATTGTTTCAAAATGGAATTGAGTTCATTAAATGAAAAGGTGCGAGGAAGATCTTTGTGAACATTCTTCTTCTTTTCTGAAAAAGTGTAATGAAGTCCCACTAATTTAATTTGGGGTAATTCATTCAAAATTGCTTTAATGTCTTGGATTGACAAGTCCAGTAGGTATTTACCACCTAATCGTACTGTCATGAGTTGATTCTTGTAATTGTCCATAATATATTGAGCATTGACACTGTCAATAAATGTTGGTACATGTTGAAGATAGCGGTAAGGTTTCAGTTGCTCTGCCCAAAGGCTATTGCCCTGTGAAATTAGAATCTGAATTTCCTTGACATGGTGACATCGGGTCTTGATGCAGGTTCTATTGGCGAAACGTAAAAGAATGGCGGTATCCACATTGATTTTTTGGACATGAGGTGCAATGCATGGTGTTTTATCCAGACAATCGGCAAAAAAGTTTATGTTTTCTTTGGAAGCCAGTGTGATTTCTCGAAAAACATACGAAGCAACCTTTAAAAAGTCGGAATTCACAAGTCGACAAGTGGTTCTATCTTCCAGACTGAGGTTATCCAAGATCATGTACATTACTTCCCTTGGAAGATCCCATAACGTCGTTGTAGACATGAGAATGTGTGAGGTAAAGAAAACAAAAACGAAACAAAAAAGGAAAATTCCAAAATAATAATAAAAATAAAAACATATGCAGCATTCGAAATGTAATAGCGATATAAACCTGTTTTACGGGACAAAAAAATCATTCAAAGGTTTTCGATCTCTAGACCATGTTTGATACTCTGATGTCAATTCGTTATTTAGTGTCTTATGTATACAAATTAAGTGATGATACATATGCACACGAAATCTATTTAACCATTAAGTTTTAGAAACAAATATGAAGATGTCTTGCCGAGTTTTTGCTCCATCCTGGGTTAAATAAAGATACATGAACAAATAACTCTTTGGAAAAATGTCACGATTATTTTAAAAAAAAAGTGCCTTGTCGCTCAGGTAGGTTGACGTTACACACGACCGCGACCTCAGTAAGCTTTGTTTATTTTTTAAATAGTTATAGTTGAGCTGCCAAATACATCTTTCGTCGATTTAACAAAAAACTTTTTTGTAAATCTCGTCTCTTTCTTTTGTTTGACATTAGAAATATGCACACTTTTATTTACCCTCGAATACTGAAGCATTTACACAGTCCAAAAAAAAAAAAGGAACAGGAATACGAAAAGCAGCAAGAAGAAGCTGTGCAAGCATCTGTTGATTCGAATAAGCAGTCCAGAAAAATATGAGGTAGTATATCAGGCTATTATTAACAAATGGTGAGAGAGAAGAACTCAAGGTGCAAAAAGAAAGGATACGCTTGAAGAAAACCAATAACCAAAAAAACACGCAACATAACACCTCTCAATCTAGGGGTGATAAGCCGATCGTGTGGTGTCGGTGGGCACTCAACACCCAGGAGTGAAATGTATGTCCATTACAATTTCAAGTTACAACAACTTCTTTGAAAGAACATTGGAACAGTTTACGAGAGGTACACAGTATCTATACCCGTCAAATTATTTGTATTGCGATAGAATAAGGACACGTTTGGTAACATTCTTGATAAAATCTAGAATCAACCTGTTTTTTCTTTTAAAAGGTTATCTTTAGGGTGTAACTGTTTGTGAGTTACTACGTCTTTAAATGCCCATACAGCTTGCTAAATGACTTTTTTTAAGCAGGATTTTCGATATTGTGTAGAAATGTCGTCCAGTAAATGAAAACACAAGGATTGCTGTTTGTAAAACAAAAACATTATGCACATAGTCCTCGTCCAAAAGACATACAGACTGAGCTCAACAGTCTTGAAGACGCTAGCATGATTGCAAAAATTGAAGGTCTAAATAACTATAAACAGGTTTTATCCGCAGCATGTGAAACTAATACAACTTTTAACAATCATTCTCGGTAGTAGTAAGTGAAAGATTAAATTATGCTAGATACAAAGATTATCATTAAACATTGGTAAGACCTGAACATGCCTGTGATTACGAAAAATATACAAGCATATGTTGTATGCCCTATTTTTTTCTGTACCAGTAGTCATATCGACCGAAATAATTTCAAGCTCTTTGGCCGATCAATGTTAAGACACAGTGGATAATTTTTTTTCGTAAAATATTATGCTTCACTATTGGTACTTGCTACTACTGAAACGCTGATAGACAATTACCAAGGTCAAACTTGCTTGTAGAGAAAGAGTGAGATGGCTATAGGGTGATTAATTTAACAGAGATTAAACACGAGAGTTAGAATTTGTGACGCAAATATGTCCTGTAATTTATCAGTGCAGTTATAAATACACTTGATGAGCATGAAATGTCAGGTTGTCGTCTCATCTTGAATAATGCCCCGCTATATATATAAGGACCAAAAATAGCAGACATATGCTCTTTTTCGAACCCAATTGAACTGTTTAAAAGTTAAACGTGAAGGCCGGCGTGAAGAGAGACTACTTCACCGCAGTCGATTATATCATTGAATCAACAACTGGTCTTTTAGTTTCACCAATTTTGCTTAACCTACCTCAACCGACAATGTATACTTGAACAGGAACCGACGAGACATATATTTTTAATGATCGACAATTTTTTTTTCACCAACCGACATCAGTAATTGAACGTATTTACCAACCTAACTGTTACTTTGATATAATGATCACTGTTCATCATTGATCTTATTAAGCATAAGCGTTTTGATAAACAGTATCGTAACTTCTTTTTATTTTTTTGGAAATAAAAAATTAAGTTCTCCAATAAAATGTCTTCATTTTTTTCAAAATGTTACTATATATGGTAAGCTCGAGTTGATAAAACTGAAATTGAGTTGA
>JAEPRD010000032.1:86744-239755 GCA_016758985.1 Mucor saturninus
TCTTTTTTTTTTAGTGGCAAATAATGCACCATCTAATAAAAATGGTAGTAAAAAAGTAATTGAAGTGCCATTGGGAATTGAATCTATCAACCAGTACAAAAAGGTTTTGATGTTTTTGCATGAATTTCAATCTAGTCGCCGAGAAGTCGAATGGCCATCTCCCAAAAAAACGAAAGAAATAATTGAATTAATCAAGAAGTACGAGCATGATCTTGTTTACGATCAAGTACAAACAAATGTGGATAGAGCAGCACATTGTGTTATTCGTGATTCTTACAAGTCTGGCGAATTAATTCGAATTTTAAAAAGCCTTTGGAGTTCAAGTGCTGATTCTGGTTTACGTGAAATGTTTTCTATATCTTCTCGTCACCACATGTTACTTCGTGATCAAGATCTGAGAAATCTGAACTTTGCTGACTGTTTTTGTACCATCATTCCCAAAAAGCAGCACAAAGGTATTCAGCAGGCTTTAGCTTTGGTCTTTAGTCTTGACAAGGGTAAGACCCTTAAAGAAGGCGAGGTTAAATTTGCTTGTGCTATGCGTCATGAAAACGTATTTAGATGCCCTTTCAGTGCGTTTGCCTTCTTCATGTTTAGTGTGCTTCAGGTATGTTTACAGAATAACATTATAATAATATGCATATACCACATTGTAGATCCAATGCTAATTTATAAAAATGTATAAAAAAATAGGTTAATGGCGATTTCTTGAATGAAGAAAGATGGCATAACTGGAAGGTGTTGCGTGGGCGTAGTAGTCCCGAGAAAAGCTTGTCTGGTGGTTCTCAATGGAAAACAGCAAAGAAAGCACTCGCAGATGAAGAAATTTTTACCACTCGAGTAACTCACGGTGGCCGTCATGCAGGTTCAATGGAAGCCGAGGGATTAGGAATTCCATTTGACCTGATTAAGCGTGGTGGAGGATGGAAAGATCGTCTTGGTCGCTTAGAAACACACTATCTTGGTAAACTCCCGTCTCCGTTTGCTCGAGGTATGGCTGGTTTCTGGGAAAAACCATTCTCTTTAGCAAGAAATACGGTTTCTCCGTCTTTGGAGCTTCAAAGAACAATATTTCCTTGGATTGAAAGTTACTTTGGTGTTGGTAACGTTGAATGGGAGGCTGCGTGTGATAAGGAGATGAAGGAAATTGATGAAAACGAAGACGAGGATGACAATGTAATCAACCTAGAAATAAGAAGCCAAGCCGATCCTGTTGAATTTGTCGAAGAAGATGGAAGAATGTTGTTAAAAGAGAAAAAATCAAATGGGAAACAAAAAAAAACTCAAAACAGCATAGACACGGCAAAGAGGGGGTTTTTAAGACTGTTGATCAGATGTCGTAGAATCATCTTACAAGACGCAGCTATATATCTGTATATGAACAAAGAAAACAAATATGTCAGTAATGATAAACCTTTGTTCTCAAACTATCAGTTCAAGATGTTTCAACAAGATGTAATAGCAGCTATCAACAGTCCTTCTATTGGTAGACTGGAAGAGTACGAAGGTCTTGTTCCAAATATAGTCGACACAAACAAAGAGGTGGCCAGACGAGTTGCAGAAGCTACCCAGCGAATTTCACATCTCCAACAGCAACAAGACAACAGATCCGAAAAATTCGAAAATTCTTTCAACAGTTACGTTAATCAAAATAATCAGCAAAACGTTCTTTTGATGAACATGACCCAACAATTGACAAAAGATTTAAGGATTCTTATGATGCAACAACAGTGTCTAAATTCACAAATGCAACTCATGATGGCCACCAACAATGCTTTCACAAACTCAAATGCCAACACTAATTTGACACAACCACAAAGTTTCCCTGTTCTTCCAATGCAATCTTTTCCTACTCTTCCATTGCAATCTTTCCCTTCACTTCCAATGCAATCCCTTCCTTCTCTCCCCAACTCTCAACACCCCGTTATAATCCAGCCTGCCATAGTATCAACAAACGTTAACCAGAATACCGCTACCTCGTCAAAGCAAAAAGCAAAAGCGAAAAAAGCCAGATGGGTCAGCTACGAACCTACCAGTTCCGAATAACATTTGCTCTTTTTTTTCATATGATGTACACTGTCTTATATAAGTTCTTCAATAAATTTAGCTGTTATATATAATATTTGTATCCTAGTAACCATTCTTTATTTTTTATCCACCATAAAAATCAAATAAAAAAAATATATATGCCTTTCGTAGAAAAAGCTCTATTAAAAAATGTTTAGGTGACAAAAGCACAACAACAACAAAAAGTTTCAATAATAAAAGTATTACATAGTCTAAGCAGTAGCTTGAAATAAACATTTACGGCTTTCAATGTCTGACATGTTACTCATGATTCCCATTTGAAAGCTCATTTTCAACCAATTCTCCACTGCTCCAGTATGGGATTCCAGTAAATGTGTCATTTTATCCAAAAAAGGAAGCATTACTATTTCGGGTAAATTTTCCACAGCCCAGGCCTATAGGCAAGAGAATTTTTTGATTGGCTCTCCTTATTTGGAACAGTTTTGTATTTATACCGTTACAGTATTTACCTGAAGAAAATTCCTCCAGTCTCTCCTTTTAGGGTATAGCATGTCAAATATTTAATCAGCTAATTTTAAGATTGAGTAAGAACAAATTTTTGCTTGAAAGTATACACATTTATGATTAAAATGAGCAATTTTTCTGCTACCATTGTTAACAATAGTCTAATCGAATTCGTGTAACAAGAACACACACACGTGTCCCTACCTTTACAGCCTGATATGAATTGTGTTACAAAGGGTATATCTATCTTTTACGTTGGTCCATCCTTCTTTTATTAATTGCTATGAAGTGAGGTAAGGCGATTTTAAGTAAGGAAGTCTGAACGGAGAGCGAATGAAAATTTATGGTCGAAAAGAAAGTCTGGATTTCCGGCCCATACATTTCTACACAAGGGTATAAAAAAATAAAGATCCAAGGGCCGTAAACGGTATACACTGGTAAAAAAATATTTTAGTGGCTCCGCCCCTAAAATTGGATTTCCGATCTGAATCACCTGTAAAAGACGAAGTACAGGATTAGATATCATTTAAGCAAACACTCAACTCATCCTGATATGAACTCATTATCGCTTATTGTTTTTATAATGAGAAAAATAAATGACGAATACTCCCAACGCTTTCTTTTAAATGTTTTTTTTTGTTATAATTGAGCTGAGTATACAATTGAGCGCCACCAAAATAAAAGCTTTGTGCGCTAATTGTGAATTGTTGAAAACTGTAAGTCATTTCATTGGAAAAGAAGAGAATGATATGTCATATGTGTTATAATTATTTTTGGAATCTAATGGAGAAATCATTAACACCGGAAAAGGATTTTACGACGACAACTGACAGCTCTAGTCTTTCATAGTGTTATATCATATGCTCGGGTAAAAAAAGAGACACGTGGACGATTATTTTTTAATATGCATTTATACCATATATTTTTGTTGGTAGCTGAATAACTAGTTCTTTGATCTTTACAGGAAAGTAATCAAAACAAACCGAAAAATAATAAATATCTCCATAAATTCGTTGATGTAATGCACAAGCTTTAAAAAGTATAACAAGCTACCAACAAAGCAATACTCTATAATCCTAGCTTAAATAAACTGTCAAATGAGATTATCAAAGAGAAACAATAGATACTATATATAACTGTATTTAGGCACAGCACACATATACGTCTTTTTTACATCTTCATAACTTTTTACGATATTTACACATACATGATTTATGTTATAATGAGATACCTTGTATTAAAAATCGACTGCGAATTGGATGATCCTTCAGTGCGTCTACCAGAATAATCAATGTTTCAAGTATAAAGTACCCCAGATGAATATGCATCTGATGATTCACTTATTGAGTATTTACCATTGCATGCTTTGGCCATATGAACCAAATATCGCATATGTTGGATCCCCCCGTACAGACAAGGAGAAGGATTGAAAAACAGGAGATCGAACTTGAAACGAGAAATCAATTGCATAATAAACTTAAGACAGGGTTTTGAGATATAATTTTTTTTTCGAGTGAGAGATGGAATTTACTTTAAATTTAAGCCCAAGTGATGAATCCTGGTCGTATCAAAATACTAAATTAAAAAGTGTAGACGAGGAAAGAGATTATGATTACTCTTGTCTTTTTTTATTTTTATTTTAGCTTTCGACGTAACCAGGTAGCACACTACTATTGCTAGCCTTTGAGCCCTGGGAACTATGTCTGAGAATATTGCAAAAAAAAAAAATTGGTGCGACTTATAAATTAATTTGAGGCACCTTTCTTTTTTTGCTAATGGTACCAAGTTTTTGTAAAAAAAAAACCTTATGGGAGGGCATGAAATGAATACTGTTTTAGATGACAATTGTTTATAATCATTTTTTAAAAAGAAGAAATAAAAAAAAGTCAGATATCTTATGATCGATTGATAAACTTTTTATTTATTTGTAAGAATCCTATTGTAAAAAATCCTACAGTCTGATTAAAAAAAAAGTGGATAAACTTGAGGGTGTGGTACAAGACGGTTTAATATTTTAGCCCAATAATTATATCAAACATCCAATCAGAAGGGGTGTTCACTAACGCGGGGGATGTTGGGATTTAATGTTATAAATAATTCAGGGTATTCCCGTGTTATATTACCCTTCCCTCTTTCTTTTCTTTCTTTTTCAAAAAATCAGAATCAGACATTTCAATATGCTTTCTTCCAAGTTCATTGCCAAGCCTAACGTTGTAGCTATCCAAAAGGTAAATAAATTAAAAGCTTGTGGCTTTATTTTTTTGTTGATTGCAAAAAAAAAAATACTTACCCTTTCTCTTTCACTTGTTTAGCTTGCTGTCCGCTCTTTCACCTCCATTCCCGTCCCTGCTCCCGCTGAGCAAAAGACTGTAAGAAAAATTGTTTGGAAGCAAAAGCAACACAATAAAAATAACATGTCTCATTAACGCGGAATAAAAAAATATGTAGATTTTCCCCAAGAAGTATGGAGGTAAATACACTGTGACTCTCATCCCTGGTGACGGTATCGGTCAAGAAATTGCCCATTCTCTCAAGGATGTCTTCAAGGCTGCCAATGTCCCTGTTGAATTTGAGCAATATGATGTCTCTGGTTTGACTTCTGAAAATGATAGCCTTTTCCAAGAGTCTATTGAATCTCTTCGTCGTAACAAGGTTGGTATCAAGGGTACTCTCTTCACACCTACCTCTCGTTTGGGCCACAAGTCTTTCAACGTTAGCATGCGTAAGGATTTGGATATGTACGCTTCTTTGTCCCTCTGTAAGAACGTCCCCGGTGTTTCTTCTCGTTTGAGCAATGTTGATATTGCCATCATTCGTGAAAACACTGAAGGTGAATACTCTGGTTTAGAGCATCAAGTAAGTTGTGTTACCCCTACCCCCATACTCTAAAGCCAGATTTTAATTATTTTGCGTCTACAGTCTGTCCCCGGTGTTGTTGAGTCTCTCAAGATCATCACCCGTAACAAGACCGAACGTATTGCTCGTTTCGCTTTTGATTTCGCTGTCAAGAACAACCGTAAGAAGGTTACCATTATCCACAAGGCTAACATCATGTGAGTAATACGAGAGAGTATTGTGTGTGTGTGTGCGTGTGTGTGTGTGTGTGTGTGTGTGCGTTCTGAGTGAACTAATATTTTTTTCTGTAAATAGGAAGTTGGCTGATGGTCTCTTCTTGCGTACTTGTCGTGACGTTGCCAAGGAATATGCTCACCACAACATCGAAGTCAATGACATGATTGTCGATAACACTGCTATGCAACTTGTTTCTCGTCCTCAACAATTCGATGTTATGGTCATGCCCAACTTGTACGGTAACATTGTTTCCAACGTCGTAAGTAGCTCTTTTTCTATTAAAAAGAGGAGTGTAATATTAACAAACTGTGAAATATCAAGGGTGCTGGTTTGATCGGTGGTCCAGGTCTTATCCCCGGTTGTAACATTGGTCGTGAATACGCCATGTTCGAACCTGTAAGTACTCTAATTTGAGATATACACGATTTTCTTATTAACCATAATCATGAAGGGATGTCGTCATGTTGCTCTTGATATCCAAAACCAAAACTCTGCTAACCCCACAGCCATGTTGCTTTCTGCCACCATGATGTTGAGACACTTGAACTTGAACGAACATGCCAACAAGATTTCTTCTGCTGTTTACGGTACCATCCAAAAGGGTGAATACAAGACTGTTGATATTGGAGGAACCAGCACCACCAAGGAGTTCACCAACGCCATTATCCAATCTTTGTAAAAAAACTAAAACTAAAAGAACACATTGACATTTATATATTATTTCCCTTACATTTTTCTAAATTAAAAAAAAATGAAAAAAAAAACGATATATATATATATTTATTTTATTAAAAGAAAAAAAAGATAATAATGGTACAACAGGTATTTAAGCACCTCCCCCTTTTACTTCACCTTTGGGTTCTTCATCTACTAAAGAAGCTGTGAGATCAGGCGCATTTTGCAATTCGTTAACCGAATATTGCCTGGATTCAGATTGCATACCTCGTTGTTTTTTATTTGTGGGTTCATCCCCCTGACTACTAGGGTTACTGGGTAACGGGACATTGGCCTTGGGGACGGGCTCGGTGGACTTAATTTTTTCATACCAACTCTCGGATGATTGCCCATTCAAAAAAGCAACAATCTCCACCGTCATATTATCACATCCAATACCACCTGAACCTGTTTCTTTGGCTAAACAACTATCCATCAATCGTTCACAAATCTCCTTTAATGGAACACCTTCTGTCACATGCTTTCGAACAAATGTGGCTACTTGTTGATTGCTTAAGCAGTCCCAAATTCCATCACAAGCTAACACCATGAATTCGTCTTTGGGAGTCAATTTGTGAACAGTGATATCAGGGTCGGCTACAATGACACTCGCATGTTATTATCAAAGGAAGAAAGAAAAAAAATTGCGTAGTCTTTATTTTCTTTTACCTGTGACAGCTTGTTCTTCGGCTGGGAGGTGCTTGGCTCCTTTGAACTCAAAATCACCTAATGCTCTTGACAATGCGAGATTACCTAATTTATAATGAGTCAGTGCTGACTACAATAACAAAATGTGTGTGTATGTGTGCTACCATTGACACGTCCAAATTCTACGTGACCACCGGCGTTTGTGATACGTTCTGTTTCTTTAGGGTTGCCAGGTTTGTGATCTTCAGATAGGGCAATGGCCAGACCCTGAGTACAAATGATGGCACGAGAGTCACCTGCATTACTCTTTACAAAAGAAAAAATTGGATGAATAGTCAATTCTTTAGAAAAAAAGATGATTTTTTTTTTTTTTTTTTTTTTTTTTTTTTTTTGCTAATTTACCACGTATAATTCGTTATCCTTTGTCAATAATGCAACAATGGCGGTACATCCAGACGTTTCATTCTTAAAAAACGGGTCTATGATTCTTAAATTAATACAGGCGCACTTTAATGTCCTTGTTTTCTTTCTTTTATCATCACCTTCACGAAGATCCGAATCAATTTTGAAGAAACCCTTTCGGAGCGCATTTTCAATCTGTCCCTCTTTAAAATCATCAGAATCCAGCACATTTTCAAAGAGTTTCTCACTGCTGTATTTGGCCACATTGGCACCTTTTTGTAATGTTTAGTCTTTACTCCCTTGGAACTTTTTTTGGTTTACCTCCGTGTCCATCAAAAACAGCAAAGAATGCAGCACCGGTCTCCTTGTACTGTAAAATATGGGTATGTGCATCTTCCATGGCTACATTATTAGGAGAATTAAATATACAAAATACGTATAACAAGAATTTATCTTATTCTTACATATTCTCCAACCTTGCATAGAGGAAGCTCCATACATTAAACGTTCATCCTTTCCTTCTGTGGAATGCTTTGTTGTAATGGGCGCAGAGAGTATTTGGCCCATATTATTACCTTTGAAAGTAGTAAACAGTATTGTAATAAAGGGGAAAAGAAAAAGAAAATAAAAATAAAAGAGAAAAAAGCGACGTGTCTATCTTTGTATTCTGTATTATGTGTGTGTGTGTGTGTGAAAAGGGAATTTTTTTATTTAAGCCTCAATTTTCGTACCATACAGCACTGGCAACCATCGGTTTTTTAAAATATATGGCGTCAGAGTTACATGCATGATTATTGTGGACAATGGAACCTCACTCTTTGTCACAGTTGGCGGTTACAAAAAAAAAAAAAAAAAAAAAAAAAAGCAATCGGCGATCACAAAATAACCAAATTGGCAGTTATAAAAAAAAAAAGAAATTGGACATTATAAACAATGCATCCAGAAACGAGGTTCACGTTGTCGGTTAATGCTATATAAATTGTCGTTCAAACGGTTTTAGGTTTGATCGATTGCGCGTAATTACACTGTACTCTAAATTACGTCACCATTGCTTTACGTTTTACAGCGTTTTCGCAGAGTTATAAGTAGTAAATGTTGTATACAATGAACGGCTTAGAAAAGAGTTTGAGTATATCACTTTTCAATTTTGAGATGACGACAAAATTCATAAATATCGCCAAAGCGAGTGCCATTACAAGCTTTATCAAAGATAGGACCTCACTTTTTGCATCAAGTGCTAGCATTTCATCTTTTCTCTCATTGAGGATCAAAATAGCTTAACAGGGTTTAGCGCAAACGAGTAAACGGAGGAAATATATAACTTTATGACCTCTAGCTTCAATTATTCGAATCACCTGCTGTCTCGATTTGTAAATACTAAAATTATCCAACACCAAATAGGTACCCTTTAAATCCATTCTATCAACGAGCTCTTTGATAGCTTAATAAAATACGCAGTCGTTATGTCTTTTGGTGCTGACATTGTATCAATTAAACTAGCATTATCCTCTGGCGGATAACTTCGGCATCGTTGGATTCAGCCACTGCCATATTGTTTTCATTATCTCTAATAGTTTAAAATAAGCTGAATAAGTCTGACTGCTTATGATTGCGTCAAGCACTATGTTTAGGCCTGCTATCTCATCCGTGGCTTCAGAATCTTTTACAAAAAATTCTGTCTCCATTTTACATCAGGTCTTATTTTGGCGCTTTTTCATTCTTTTGATCAACCACCTCAGAGTAATCATCTTTGTTACATTAGCTAAGACTGGCGATAATTAAAGGTCTGTATATTTTGTTTGAATATCCAGTTTTCTGATTTTTTTCTTTTCTACAATGGGGTCCGGAGGTAACCTAATGGGCCTATCGTGCGTACAGAATTTAAAAGAGATTCGCGTCCACATTTAAAAAGTGCTCATTCAGCTGCACTTATTATCTTAATACTTCAATAACGTTTCTTTAAATCAGTAGGCAGAGTTAAAAGCCACATACTTGATTAAGTGTACAGATATTTGATAACTCGAAAGTAATTTTTTCTCATCAACCAAAGCGACGCACGCTCTCCCTAGTAGCAAGGGTTTTACCCCGGTGGTTACGATGGTTACTGGGGCTTCTAAAATACCCATATAGTCCACCTCTTACAAACCCTAGGCATGTGGCTGGGATCTCGTTTAACGATACTTGTTTTTTGGTTATCCAAAAGTTGCTCAAGCAACTCCCCGCTAAAAATAATATGGTGTGATATTGCGTAAGGCTTATTTCAATTTCATACATCAAATAATAAATCGCGTGCCTCCCACTCTGTCTAAAAATCAGAGGCAGAGCAACCATCCACTTTTTAAAAAAAAAACTTTTAAAAACCTCGGTCTTACAATCACATTTGCAAACATCAAAAACCATTTAAAAGTAATTTGAAAGAGGAAAAAAGGAAGATGAATTGAGAATTGCATTTTTCATCTCAGACCTTTTTTTTTGTCCGAAGGTGTCATTTTTTTACCGCTCTTATCCACAACCAAGACGAAGCTGTTCTCGATAGCCTACTTCAAATATTGGCTAATTTCTTTGGACGTTTAATACTAAATGTTGTAAATAGCTTCATTTGAAGCATTTTGAACCTCATGGTATTCCATTTGTTAGAATAAAGTTGACTGCGTCCCTGAAATACATAAAAAGATTCGAGCCGGGCAGACATGTTAAGAACATACATGTGCTTTATAATTGGTAATTTACTCCATACAAGCCATACTTAGATGACCGCCACGGGACGCCATGCTGTAAAGCTGGTCTATTTATACTTATTCTATGATACACCGGTTTGTTAATGCTGCTATTGAATGTGTAAATAATCAATGCAAGTTTAATACATGTATATGGACTACAATCACCCGCTAATAATCACCATAATGAATCCATGATGATAAAACAATGATGATTTTTTTTTCAATCTTAATTGTTCTATTGAGCACCCTTAATGCTTGGTGTGAGCCACTGTGGCTGGCTGTAATAAAAACTATTGGAGAAAAAGTGGGCTTTCAAAAAAAAACTGTGACACGCATGACGACATTGTTTGTCATGTTTTAGTGGGACTCTTTTTTATTTATTTAACCAGCGTTTACGCGCAGCTCAAGTGTTTTTATTTCACTTTACAACTAAAATAAATATGCCAAGCACAAGTAATTCCAAACCCTTGACACCTGCTGCCCCCAACGACATGACGATTGCTGACTCATATGCCCGTATTGACGAGTTTATAAACAAGAACGCAGGCGAGCAAAAGTTTAAGGTAGAAGACGATAACCATGGTATGGGCATGATTTCTACTGTGGGAGACCATAAAAAGGCCGTCAATATGCGACTTGACGGAAGCACTATTCGTAATTATTTAATTAATAATGGATTCCAATTTGGGGATGACTCCATTTGTTCAAGAAAATAAAGAAAATTATTTTTTTTTAATTATTAAAAAGAAAAAAGGAAGGGGGAATTTACAAGTTGTTTATAGTAATGTATTATATGAGTTTTGTGTGTGTGTGTGTGTGTGTGTGTATGTGTTTTTTTAACTGGCCATGGATAATTTTGTATTTAATGCCTGTGCCAAGTTTTGAATATCTTCATCTTCAACCCTTGTATCCATTTCATCCTCTTGTATATAAGAGACTAATCTAGACATCGATTGGCCCAAACCATGTGTCATTTCTGGCCCTGTGACAAAATGTTAAATCGATACTATTTTTAAATTCATATAAAACACGCTTACCACAGTCAGTGATTCCCACTTGGTTGTATGCTAGTAATGCCCAAAGTAAATGCATGACATTTTTAGCCACTCCACGATGGAAACCCATGCCTATGCCAACACCTCTGCCTTCTTCCTCTAGTCTTTCAGCACCCCAAGTAACCAGAGCCAATGTATCTGATTTATCCATGAATTGATGTCTATCATCATCATCATCATCATTTGTGGTCTGGGTATGGTCGTGCTGCATTAACCTTTGTCTACGTCTTGTGATACTATGTGTGATTGCATTTGTATAGACAACGATTCTAGTCATCAATTCGAGGCTATTTAACAAGAGCTCGGAATAAAGAGTGTTACAGATGATGAGGGTGTATTGATGAAATATAGAAGGAGCCATTGGTACAGGCGTTAAGAATTCTGTCAGGTTATCATGTTCAATCACTGTCTGATGTGATGTATCAATCGAACATGATAAAAAGGTGTTTAATAATCGGGTCGTCTCTAGTAAAACTCGCGCATCATTTTCGTTCCAGAGAATCGATCTACATAGCTTTAATATATCCATGTCGTCAAGTAATAAAGGTCCAATACCCGAAGCCCAATGACAAGCTAAATTCGCAAGTGTTCCCATGGCTAATTCTCTGGTTCGGATTCGACTTGTCATCGTCACCACCTGCTCAGTATCATTTTTAGCTCTCTAACCTTCTTTTATTTCTGGCCGTCTTCATACCAGCCCTTCACTCTCCTACCTTTAACAACACTCTATGGAATTGAGAATGGACTAATGCTGCAGCGTAATCTTGCACTGTACACACATCCCACGCTGCACATAAAGAACGTTCAAACGGTGTATCGTCGTCCGGATTGCTGGAACTAGTTGAATCGAGAGAATTATTCACAACCTCATCCAATATCCTCTTCATTATTGGTGCAACAACTGTTAAATCGTTTGCACTCATGTTGATTATAATTAGGGAAAAAAAAAAAACTTTGTTTAGAAAAAAAAACAAAAAAAAAAAAAAAAAAAAAAAGGGAGAGTCCAGACCAACAAAAAAAATATATTTATTATTTTGACATTTGCTGCATAAAAATTAAACGAATTACATTTAGTTTTTCGTAAAGGGAACACTACTCATTGTGGGCCTAATGATGTGTCCCAGGAGCGTTGCCCTTGGTAACCTCCCCTCGAAATATTTCGTATTAGCTATTTCATGTATATTCACTGATTGCCCTTTTCCGAACATTTTTTGAAACCTTGTATTTTTAAATTGTTACATATCTATTATAAAGGACTGAGATATGAGAGTAACAAGTTGCACAGACAGCTGAATTGTCACCGATTGATATCGACATCAACATTTATCCATTTTACACAGGAATGTTAAAGACTGATCACATCTTTTGAAGACATGCGATGACAATAAAAATTAAACTAACATTAATTATATTTTCAAACAGAGTAAATAAATAAATGAAAACTGACATCATGTGCTAAACTCCTCTATGCAAGGCCTGCTTGTTTAATGATGGCAGCTAATCGCTTATAATCCGCTAATAAAACAGTGACTTCGCCTAGTGTTAATTCATCCACTGATTTCATTTCCAAAAATTTATTTATTGGCCCATCCACTGGCGTCGCCTAAATATTAAAAATTAAATTAGCTTTATATCCTCCCAAAGAAGAAGAAAACTTACTTTGGATTTATTGAGTCTACCCTCCATAAAACTAGGTAAGGAAGAGGTGTCCGAGTGAATGGAAGAAGGTTTGTTTGTAGTCATTTCCTTCAATTCACTCAATCCTTCCTTAATCAAAACAGTGTCACCCACTTTACGGACTCGATCCACAATACCAGATACCGTCTTGTTGTTTTCCAATTCTTGTGTATTTCTCTGCCAAAATTTACCCAATCCATCAAACACTCGGTAGGATCCATCCACTACGTCTGACATAATCTTTAACCCGCCCTGTTGCTTCACGGGTTCAATTAACTTGGTCGCATTCAAATCTGTAACATGACTTTTTTTGTTTCGAATATTTTAAATTCACACACCATTACTACTATATCATGATTGTTATTTTACCTGAACACTCTGTCAGCGGACAGACCCAATCCGACCAAATTAGTTGTTTCCAAAAACGAAACTGCTGCCATCTTTTGGAATAAATAAACTAAAAATCAATAATTTTTTTTTAACATTTGTCAACAAAAAGCACTAACCATATTGGTCAAGCAATAACTAGCCTGTCCAGTTAATTGCTCCGGTCTTCGATAGCGTTGTATAAACTTTAAATTAGATACGAAATTAGTAGGGTTGGATTTGACAATGGTGAATATCAAGATGGGTAACAGCACATCAGCACTGGCACTACTAATTTCGCTAGGTTCTTCTACAGTAGACATGGCTTGCTTCATTTCCTGTACCACCTCTGCATCTTTATCCAACGTAGTCTGTTTGTCTTGATTTCTTTTTGCGAATTCTTCAATAGCTTCCACAATAATCTCATGTGTCTTGATTAACGCATCCAATTTTTCTTTAGCCCCCATGATGGTGTTTAATTGCTGTAATTGACTGCCCGCTAATTTAATCACCCCATTCATTGTCTCTATATTATCTGGTTCTGGTAATAATACGCCTAAATGTTGGAGATTCAAATCCAACAAATTAAGAGCCGCAATTCGTGATTCCAGTGCTTCATCCTGCATCGCTTCATCTCCATCCGCATTGGTAAATAATTGCTCATACAATTGGTTACAAATAAACGTTTCGATACGATCCAACCTTTCTACTCCCATCTCTTCTTCTTGTTGCTGTAAATCATCCAGGAAATCCAATATTTTGTTACTGGCCATTTGCATACTTCGCGGTGGATGCTTCTTGTAATTCTTGATAAAATCATCCACTTTGCCACTACACGCATCTCGTAACGGACTCTGCATAGATTTCATGTTTTGCGCTTTGGTTTCCATCCATTCTGTCACATCCTTTTTCGAAACCGGACGTTGGATGAGCATCACTGTAATCGATTGTTCATTTCGAAGCGGCACTTGCACATGACTAGCCAGAATATTGTACTTAGGGTGATCCGCTGTAATCGAAGAAGGATCCAAATTAAACGTGTCAAAGAGCGATCTACAATGGTTCAAAGTTTTAAAATTGATATGAACAAAAGACCCCATTTCTTTTTAGGGCTTACTTTTTTATCGTCGTGTCTGTCATTAAACTCGAAATCTCTTTCTCTGAAGACAAGAGGCCCAAAGCAACAAACTGGTCCCTATAAAAAGTTTATAAATATACACATAAGGAGAGGTGTTATGGCTCCTTACTTTTGGAACAGACCACGTATACCACTAAGTGAAATCACTTGGTTTGTGTCGGCTTGATTATTCTTGTAGACAATGACATGGTCCAAGATAAAATCACGGTCAATGAGGGTAGAAGAAAGAGATGGTGAAGACACTGGTAGTAACAGTAAAGCCTAAACGCAAAAGAACATGTCAGTTTATTTTTGAAGATAAAAATAACTAAAAAGCAACTACTCACCTTGTCCTTGTTTAAGAGGAGATGGACGACATCATCTAATTCTCCATCTTGTTCATCCTGTAGTCTTGCTAAAGCCAACATTCCCCAAGAATTCGTTGGCATGGGTATAGAAAACGAACTCATATTGGCACTCGAGGTGCTTTTGGACAGTGTAGGTCGTTGCTTGTTGACGCCTAAAATCGTATCTGCATTTGTTATGCGCTGTAAGAAAGATTGTGTCGTATCTTGCAAAGGGTCGTTGGAGTTATCTACATTATTGACAGTTGCTGTCTTTTTAAAGGAATCAAAGCGAAACATTTTGAAGATAAAGAAAGGAGGGGAAAAAATAATAAAAATGAAGGGAGTTTTAATGAAGAATTTCAAAGTTCATAATTTGAGGCAAGTAAGCATAAGACGATAGATCAAGGATATAGACATCGCTAGAGAAACTTGTGCCATTATAACCACCAAACAAGTAGATACGACTATCATAGAGAACAGTGGTATGATAGCCACGCGGTGTTGGGGCCTGTCCATATACCACTTTAGTCTCCCAAGTCATATTTACTAGATTTAACATGAGTAGATCATTACAATATTTGGCTCCATCATGTCCAGCAAAAACAAAAAGAAAAGAGCCTACACAAATTGCTGAATGTGATAGTCGAGGCATCTGTGGATCCAATTGTACAGGAAACCAACACTCCCTTTCCAAATCTAAGACATGAATGCCACCAAAGCATTCTTTCCCGTCTGAGCCACCAAAGATGATCCATTTGTTACCAACCAGTGTTCCGGTATGATAACCTCTCGAAATGGGTTGAATTCCAGTAGGGTGCACAGACTCCCATTCTCTTGTCTTTAGATTCAATCGATACACATCATTTAGTGCTCTTGTCCCATTCCCACCTCCAAACACATAGAGCCAATCTTTCCATAAGGCTGTCACATGTGCTCGACGTTCAGATGGCTTTTCTCCCGTTGTTTTAGGGCGGGTCCAATTCATTGTACTCGTATCCAAAATGTACAGATGATTGTGATATTCCTGTCCATCGCCTCCACCAAACAAATATATTTTACCTAGCGTATTATCTGCACATAAGCAATGGGCTCGGCAAGGAGGAGGAGCTGTTCCAAATACCCTTGGGACATACCATGTAAATGTGTCTACACAGAATAATTTGTTTAGTCGTCCATAATTTCTCCTGTGTGTGTGTGGGAAATACCTAATTCTAGGACATACAGGGTGTCCGAGCACAGTGTTTTACTCGTACCACCGAATACAAACATTTTATCACCCAATACGACACTGGCATGGGCTCGGATCTTGGGAGGTATATCACCATAGATTTGAGGACAGGACCAATACATGGCGGGTGCAGGTGCACGACGTTGCGTATCCTTAGCTACTTGTGTTGCCTTGTTACTCTCGATTGAGATTAACTTTGTGAGTGATACCTCTTCATTCTGAATAAATCGACTTTCAAACATACTTTTCGCCTGTAATTTTTCTTTTGAGATTGTATTCATTGTTATCGGTTTCTTTTCTACATACAATTATAATAAAATTAGGAGGGATGTGATGATAGAAATATTAAGGGCTTCTTTTATATGTGTCTTTATATACTTTATTACTTGTTGGTCTTTTGGGTACCGTAGGAAACGAATGAATCGATAGGCTGGAAGTAGACGACGAAGAAAACGTTTCATAGCTTAAATGCGTGGTGGGTGAAGCCCTGAAATAACTACCCGAAGGCGTTGGACTAGACGAATGACTCGTTATTGAGCTCACACTTTGTTGGCTTCCATCACTTTCGCTTGGGAATCTATCATAAAAACACAATGCACAGATGAGCTTGTTGCTTTCTCTTTTTTTTTTTCTTTTTTCTTGCGTCCTTTACTTTAACGGAATACTGGGAGGTCGACCACTGGAAGAAAGTGATCTCTTCATACGAGAAATAATTCCCTTGTTTTTCTTGAGGGCAGGAGTACCAAATACTTCTAAACCTGCCGTAGCGTTAAAGTCGTGCGGCATGGACATTCTCAAGAACAAGAAAAGAATAACAACAAACTGAGAAAAAAAAAAAATCTTATTGTTTATTTTACTCCCATTTTGGTGCGACCATCCTTCACCTCCTTTTTCAAATTAACTTGCAGTTAAGAAAGTTTGCCTTGATCCAGGAAACTACGCGCACCATATATCCTTGCTAATCCTCTTCCATATAAAAAAGCTTTCGCCAGGATTGTCTTTTATTCAATTCCTTGGCTTTGTTTTAATCATCAGACCTGTTAATCTCAGAAAATCAGTCGCATTTTTAGCGGGGTTCCTGAATTCCCCAAAACCATCTTTTTTTGTGTCATCACGGAATCTCACAAATACATACTTTATGACCCTGTGATCAAAGCCCAATATAGAAAGTCATTTCTTCCAAGATGATACTTTTTTCTATAGATGTATCAATGTGTGATCGTAAATTCTTTTGGGTAAATTCAATGAAATATCACAGGTCATCAAATGAGGAAATACCGTGGATTCCAACGACTTATAAAAACGCAAACATACACACTATGCTAGCTAAAATTATTTTATATAACACTGATTCAAATCCACCTTATATATTGTATCCTTTCTACTTGAAATATTCTTCGAAATAAAGAGGAAGGGATAACAGAAATCTAAACTTCCTCATTTTACCTTTCGGCGGGGACAATGTCATTGTCACGTTTATACTGTGTTGAGCACTCAATTCCATGTGCAATAGTGAGAGAAAAGGTTGGCTATTCAAAATCCTTACCCATTTCAGTATGATAAGTTTTCTGTCAATGCATTGTGATGACTAGACAAAGCTTATAAATGAAGCATTCGGTAAATACTTAAATTAGAGCGTGATAAAGCTAAATATTGAAATAAAGTGTGGATCTATGCCGTGTAATTCTACCATCACATCAATGGTTGGCTGTAGCATGAGCATCTGCATTTCCGTCCATTTCATTTTTATCCAGAACGACATAGAAACATCGTTGCCTTTGGATTCTTAAAGTAGGATTTTTTTTTAAAGATGTAGTTTAATCCTCATCGTGCTAATTGAGGTTGTATGATGTGTTTGCTCCTATAGAGTAAAGGATCCATCAAGATGAGATATTACTGCCGCCGCAATATCCAGTTTAATCACACTCATACTCATAGTGAAGGACTCGATATATTGTCATCACTCATTCCCCTTGATAAAAGTCCCTGAGTAGTATTGCCTTTTCCAGTGGGAAATTGACGTTTAGGTTAGTCAATTGTTCCCATCACAATGGTCTGTATCATCCTCATTAAATATATTTTACGTGGGCATGTATCCTGTTTTTTCTCGACTCGATCCTCATCATATTGATCTTGAACAGACTCTAAATATGCATTCGAATCCACATCCTCCGTCCCAATTGTAGTCACTACATATATGGCGCGCGAAAAAATCAAAAGTGCTGCGCTTTTCTTTTGGTGGGTGCGCGTAGTGACTTTTTTTTTTACAGAATTCTCCAGAAACACGTGAAAAAAGGTATAAATAAGGCCCATTTTTCTTGACTTCGTCCCCTTTTTTTCTCTCTTCACTCTATTGCACGCTTGAAGGGAGGAGTGCTAGCGTTACCAATCGTGCGTCTGCGAAGCGTTGTCGGCATTTTCATATGAAGGCAGTGTGATCAAGTTGGGACCAGGCCAGTTTTGACTTGTGAGCATAGTCTACCAGACCTCGAGCCTGGAGGGCCGGTAATAGGGGGGAATTTGTTTGGGAATGGCTACCCGGGCATTGACCTAATGTTTAATGAAAATGAAAAAAAAAACTCTTATTTATACTTCATGAAAATGAAAAATCATGCCAAAATTATCCTTGACTTTCTATTGGCTTATGTTTTAATCGATTTTATCTTTGCCTTTTTTCCTTTTCACAATTTAACTCATAGAACTCAGCTTATTCATTGGATTATTAAACATGAACCCCTTTCACTTTATAGCATACTTTAATTATAAACTCTTGAGAAAAGTTGCCATTTAATCCAACTGAATTTATACACGCAGCATTGTAATGTAGTTGTTATTCATCTATCAGTAAAGCAGTCAATACAACCAAAGCGAGAAAAGAATTTCTGCCTTTAATTCAAAAACTTTGCTTTGGCACCATTGAAGCAGTAATCGGTGATTATGAATTGGGTGCCTATCACTTGCTTGTTTATACTAAAAGGAAACTCATTTATAGTATATAATGCTCTTTATTTACACATATGTCTGGGAGCGACAGAGATATAATCATCAAGACCAAGACCATCATCAACAAGTCGCAGAAGGTACAGGTATCCAGAATTTCCCACAAAGTCCAATGCAACAGTGAATTTCATTCCAAACCTGGTGTTGAGGCTAAATAGGTTAGAAGTGTTCAAGCGTAGATTCTTTGATTGCTGGCGAAGTTTGATCGATTTGCAGACCAGGGCCCTTCTCCATTCGTTGCTAGAAATATCCACCTTGACATTAGATGAGCAATTCAAGATCATATCAATCTTTCGACCATAAGCTTGGGACATATCACTGGTGTGGAATATGGCCTTGTTCATTGTAATAGCCACCTTCGATGACTGCAAACTTGTTTCACCGTCAGCAAGGATCACGTCAGTATCCGCCAGCAAGGTATCTAGAATCGAAGCGAACCGCCGGTAGAATGTTGCTTCACTTTCATCACGTTTCTCCGACCAAAGACATAGATTGTTCACCATTTGTTCGATAATGGCCAGGTTGGTATCTGGGCCGAAGACCAGTGGATTCCTTTGTCATGAGGAAAAGCGTCAGAGTTCGGAAGAAAAAAGAATTATGGCCAACTTGTGTTTTTTTTTCAGCCTCATCTGATTTTAAAACAAGTACGGAGTCAGATAATTGTTCGTCAGCTTTGTGCCTGATTATATATATTTTAAGTTTTTCATTGCCAGGCAGGCCTGCGGCAGCACGAGGCTTTTTTAAAACGTAGCGTACCGAACCATAGTGAAGGTCAAAAATTTACCGCAGTGCAGCGAAGGTTAAAATTTTTACCGAAACGGATGTTTGGTTTGAAAAAGCCTCGTTATTATTATTATCATTATTTGCATGTACCAGATGATTGACGGTCAATCGTTGACAGAGAAAGAAATATTTTTTTTTTACAAAACTTAAACTATGATGGTAAATCGATCAAAGGGGCGTTACAACAATTTGTCGCCAGCAAGCTTTTATCGGATCATTTGTAATCTATTGAAGAAGAGGCCATCAAGTAAGTACTCTATATGTGTCATATTTGTTATCTCACGCCTTTTATTTAATATAGTACACCTTTCGGGGATCGTCAACTTCATTTATTCCGATATGTCAAAGGTCATCCTATCGTCCTTGCCCGACCATTTGAAAACCAAACTTGATTACATCCTTAAGATTTCACAACTAGACCCTGATACTTTGGGGTATATCGAACGAATTCTTGACTTTCACTCAGATGTTGATGGTATTCTCGAATATATTATGGTAACCAAGGCGGCACTGATCTGTGGTCACAAACGAAATACCCAGCAATATACCAGTAGACCCAGTCTGCGTCCCAAGTGAAGTGTACTTGGAACCATTTCTTCGGCGATGGAACCTGACTTAAGAGCGAGCGAACGAGACTCTCCCAGAACAAGAGATAAATGTTCGAAATCAAATAACATGATCTCCTTGTAAAAACCCGGACCCTCTTAATTGATATACAAGGGTTCTGTTTATCTTTGGGCACCCATTAACTTGCATCAATTTATACCTGCATTTTTCTATTACCAAATCGAGTAAAAGCACACATTTTTTTTTTTTTTTGCTTTGATTATTAGGTAAAAAAACCCGTATTCGCCATGATCGACATTTACAGTGATAGGATCTCAGGGAGTTAAAGACGATCATCAAGTGTAACAATACTGAATCGCTAATGGTATAAAGAGAGAGAATAGAGGCATACAAATTATTTTCTTTATACTCCTTTGAAATTACTCAGCATCCACTACAGACAAGTCAATGCTATCTGCTCAATTCATCATTTTTATTGTGCTCTCGGTTGGTTATGCTATGGCAGTCAATGTAGCTGATATTGCGGAATGTCCTGCACTTCCCGCTCGTCAGACTCCTGCTAGAGACGTCACGGATCTTCGTATAGATGATATCAAAATCATTGCTGGTTTAGGTGATAGGTAAATGCAACAGAATCACGAATAACTAAAAAAAGGGTCGCAAAGCAAAATTTAACAAGCAGAGATGATAAAACAGTATTATGGCAGGCTTAGCCATGAACGGCATTGACTATGAAAACAGAGGGGTATTCAACTTGAGTTTGATTTCCGAATATCGTGGCAATAGTTATGCTGTAGGTGGTAACACTGGTGCCATAACACTTCCTAACTTTATTAAAAGATACAATCCTAAAGTCCGAGGTGCTTCCGTTCATTCGCATGTGATTTCCTTCTGTACGAATCCTTACTGTGGATTACCTACAAGCTTTTGTAAATGCTCAAATTCTTTTCCTCCCTCCCTTCTTTTTTTGTCTCGTAAAAAGTTATGTTGCAACTAAATGTTTTCCATTGTAGATCGACCTTTTACAGATAGATTGAATGGAGCTCAAAGTAACGCTATTGCCAAGAATTTGGATTACGAGCTTGATTATCTTATTCCCCGTAATTTTGGTTTAAATGTTTGGATGCGTTGCATAATACATTCTTATTCTAACTCCTCTTTTTTTTTAAAAAAAAAAAAAAAATACAGGTATGAAAGCTTATTATATATTTAGTTCTAGCTTTAAAAATGATTGGAAAATGATAACCATTAATATTGGCAGTAAGTGCTAAATCACCTTTATTAGTATTCTGATTATAAAAATTAATCATTTTATAAGCCAATGATCAATGTTCAAGTTGCAGTAGTAAATCAGAAGCTTACACGACGCCAGAAGCTTATGGAAAGTATGTGGAAGCGGCTATCCTTCGTATCCAGAAGGAAATACCTAAAGTTGTAGTGAATTTACGTAAGTTTTACTGCAGGTCCAGAAAAAAAAAAGTAGGATCGTAAACAAATGTCATAACTTGCATTTTTTTTTTAAAAAAGTGGGCACATTTAAAGTATCCGGCATTTTTCCATTATCTGCTAAGAACAAGTCATATTGCGTGAAGAACGGAATACTAGAGAATACCAAGGAATGTGCATGCTCGGGTTCTACTGCTAATATGACTAAAATGGATGACTTATCAGACGCTTACAATGAAAAATTGTCTATACTTGCTGCCAAATATAAAGGTGTTGTGGGGGGAACCTTTGCTGTCATGTACAGTCCGGCCCCTATTGACTTTAGCTCGTTCCCTATCAATGCTCTGAGCAACGTTGATTGTTTTCATCCTAGCAAGAAGGGGCATCAGTGGTTTGCAAAGGTAAAATAAACAGTAATACATTTGTTTGTCATCCTATTGACATAACTTTTGTAGACTTTATGGAACCAGCTTTTTATAAAAAGAAGTCTCAAGCCTTCAGTCATTGGGTTTCAGGAAAACCTTTCTGTAAGTATTTCTAGATAATGTGCTGTTGACTCGAGTTTCTTAAAAATTACAATTGTAGATTTACTGTCCAACCAGCGTTGATAGACTTCCTACTACCAATGCCTAACTTAATAGTTTTTTTCTTTCTTATCTTTTATGAAAATGTGCCGTGCATACCTTTATGTGAATAAAAAATTAAACAAAGACCCGGATTTTTTTTTGTTTCAACGTACGTTATCTTAAGAATACAGAATAGTAGCTGCGTTTTAACGTACATGTCTATACATATTAAGAAAGAACATTTACTTCCATGCAGCTCGGGAAATTGAGACAGATATAAACTTTTTCTCCTGATATTATTTCTTTCCCCAAATAGGCCTAGTTATAATAGAAGGATAGGTATAAACCGATGCAGATTCTATCGAAATCAGAATAATCTCCAAGGGAAGTGTTTACTTCCTTTTCTGTAAAAAAAAAAAAAAAAAAAAAAAAAAAAAAACTTGTAAGACTGAGTTTGCGCGATTGTTTTCTGTTCAGGGCAGAAAAAAAAAAAAAAAAAAAAAACCAGACACAATAAACTTCTTATTCCATCTCTAATTTGTATTGTCTTGTACACATTTCCACATGTTACGATGAGCATGAGGTATTAACATTAAGATGTCATTTCAAATGACATGCTGTACTTTGTAATATAGTATTCAATTCCTCTAAATGAAAGTAATACATATACATTGATACGCGTCATTCGCCTACAATCTGATTAAAGAAGACGTTGTAACTTTACAACATCAAATAAAAATCAGCTCCCTTATTTTCTTTATTTACATTTAGCGCAAGTACAAAGTGGTAAGGATAAGCATTATGCATATTTCTGATACGATGTCTAAAAATAAAAAAGTTGCTGTATAACGCAAATCGTTTATAGTGCCACACATACAAGTTTGATATTAATTACATGAAAAGAGAGAGAGAGAGGCATATCATGGGGGTGATGTCTAACATTCCATAACCATTGAATTTCTGTCGTGAAGATAACCATTGATCAACTCCTTTTTGATGAAATAGGCCTATTTTTGTGTAACACAGTGTTGCCCATCAAATGTAATATTAACGCACATTTTATCGTTGGTCAACAACAATGACCGTATTTTGTACGACTATCTTTCATTTGGTTTTAAACTGACTAAAATAAAATAAAATAGGATTTATACAGATAATACTATTAACGAATAAATCGATATTAAAATATCCCATATATTTATGGCGCAAAAAAAAAAAAAAAAAAAAAAAAAAGAAGGAAAGTATAGCTGTTTACATCTTTAGATTATAAACTATAATGCCCGCCCAATAAAACAAAAGAAAGATACACGTGGTTTTCCCTTTTTAACAAAAAAATGATAATAATTCAATTGTTTCTATGTTTTTTTTGGGCAGTGTTATAATAATTGTAGTGAGACTACTAAAGAAAAGAAGAGGATTAAGTAACAAGTTGGATTGAAAAGTTACCTTAACATGTGCGTAGTTCTTATATAATATTACTAGTTTGCTATACAGATTTTTATACAACATCCCCCTTGTTTCTCCTTGTTTTCTATTATATCACAATAATACCGTATAATTGTGCTATAATCATGTACCACTTATAAAAATAAACAAAACACACACACACACACACACACACACACGCACACACATATATACATACACATACACAATTGCAATCAAGTGATTTTTGTTCAGTATTTAACCATGATCTTAAAGAGATTGATTTAATCTTACTCGCTTATCCCTAAAAAAAAAAAATTAAACATAAAAAATCTTCTCCCCACATCATTTTGCTCCTTCTTTTTCTCTCTCTTTTGTTTCTCTTTTCTTTTTGTTGTTGAATGTTCCCCCTTGTATAAAAAAAAAAAGTATATAGACAATAATCTCCTCTCTTTTCTGCTGTACTATAATAATAATATAAAAAAAAAGGACCTAATACACAGCACCATCACCATCATTACCCATCAATATCATCAATTAATATAATATAATCACTATGGAAATATCATTCAGTAATCTATCGCTAGCATCTGCAGCCGCATCAAATAACGGAGACTCTTCAAACCCCAATAATTTACCAAGACGTACAGGATCTTTGGTCAGACCTGAAAGAAGCAGAATTGATTCACAACATCCACAATATCATACACGAAAAAGAGTTTTAAACAACGAAGATTACTATACTCCAGCTGGCGACCGATCAGCACCTGCAAGGCGTTCAGTAATAAGAAGAGGGTTATTAGGGGTTGAAGACGATGATAGACAGCATCAATCCAACATTGAGTACACAACTAATAAAACATCTAATTCGTGCGATACTTGGAAAGCGTTTTGCTACCTTGTAACGTGCTGTTGTCCTCCCCCTATTCTTAAAGCCATGGGTAACTATCACAGAATCATTTTTTTTTTGTGTCCTGAGGGATAAAATAGTATATTAATAGATTTCTGTAGGCAAAAAAGACCAAAGTGCACAGATGGCTTATCGAGAAAAGATCGGCCTCGTTGTAATTATCTTGGGCATTATGGCTTTTGTGGGGTTCTTAACATTTGGATTTACACAAGTCGTTTGTCCTAGACCACCACTTAGTTTTCGTGTAGAATCGATTACCAGCGGATATGTTATTATTCATGGCTGGGCATACCTTTTAGCTTCTTGGAACGGACACCCCGCCATTCCTGGCATCACCGACAAACAGACGAACGTTATCTACGAACCAATTAATGCTGGAGGAAAAGATGCCTCGTTTCTTTTTCAAAATATAAATCAGAATTGTGCGTCCATTATTATGCCAAAGAATCTAGGCGCCATCATCGGAAAAGGGGATACTCCTTCTTATTTTCCCTGCCAACTTATAGATTATACTACTCCACCACCTAGTGCATCTACCTACTCTAATCAGTCTGCATGTCATTTAAACCCTCAAACTCACACCACTTTTAATACCATGAAAGCCAACGGCATTTTAAATTCAAATGGAAATTACGATAAATCAGGAAGAGTTTATTATGACTGGACTGACGTTAATTCTACTACACATTTAGCTGTATTTAACAGGTACTAAAAACACTAACATATATATTTATCTATTAAAATGACAAAATGTTACTGCTGCACAATGTACTAACATTAATTTATGACAGCTATGTATTAAACTTAAATTTACTACAGTCAATACCTCAGTCTGTATTTACATTTCCAGCAGATGGTCTTATTCAATCCATGGTGCAAAATTCATCTCTTTACGGCGGCCAAGATATTACTCATATCATTGCAACACATCGAACGTTAAGTAAACAATGGAAATCAGAAGCCCAATGTCTACTCGATATTATCAAAGTGGGCGAAATTGATACCAAAAGTTTTGGCTGTATTGCTTCCGATGTAGTGCTCTATACATCGCTGATTGTTATTCTTGGCGTGATTCTGGTTAAATTCGGTCTTGCTGTTGTTTTTGGTTGGTTCCTATCTTGGAAGCTAGGCAACTTTAAGAAAGAGGGCAAAACAACGTACCAAGAACGTATGCGACGAGATAACGAAATTGAAGATTGGACAACTGGTATTAATGTTCCAGCTGAAGCCATCCGTCCCCATCAGGGCTCCCATAAATATCCTTCTTATAACAGCAATAGTAATCTTGATAAAAAAAGAAGTATCATTCCAAAGAAATCACGATTTACACAACCAGATACAGGGTCAATGCATTTTAATTCCGTTGAAAGACCAGGAAGCACAATCTGGAAGCAATCAAATACAGGGTAAACAAACACTTTTTTTTGTTGTTGTTGTTGCATTGGAATTTAACCTTAATATTTGTTGTGCCCTTTTACCTTTCCCTTTTTTTTTTTTTTTTAGATCAAGAATCTTTGGAAATAGTAATGCTATTAATACTGGATCTGGAATTATTTCCCCTCGACCTACAGGGTCAAATTCTGAAAATAGTAGGAGCGTAACTGCAAGTCCTTTATCTCGCCGATCTTCACGAACATCTCGGTCAAGCATTACACAGTCTTTACAAACCACGACATCGTGTCCATACGAATTGTCACCGCATGCAGTAAAACAACCTGCAGCAGAGTTTATGCCTTTTGGCTTCAGTCTAGCTCACACCATTTGTCTCGTTACTTGTTATTCAGAGGGTGAAGATGGATTGCGTACCACTTTGGATTCCATTGCCACGACAGATTATCCTAATTCACACAAGTTGATTTTAGTTATTGCAGACGGTATTATTACTGGACATGGTAATGCAATGTCTACTCCTGATATTTGTGTTTCAATGATGCATGATTTCCTTGTCGAGCCAGCTAATGTGGAGGCATGTTCTTATGTGGCTATTGCTGACGGTACCAAGAGACATAACATGGCTAAAGTCTATGCAGGATACTACCGCTATAATGACAATACGGTCGATCGCGATTCTCAACAGCGCGTACCCATGATTACCATCGTCAAATGTGGCACCCCGGAAGAGAGAGAAAAAGAATCAAAACCGGGTAATCGTGGTAAACGAGATGGACAGGTGATCCTCATGTCATTTTTACAAAAGGTCATGTTTGACGAAAGAATGACCGAATTGGAATACGAGTTCTTTACCAATGTTTGGCGTATTGCCGGTGTCAGCCCTGATAAATACGAAATTGTCTTGATGGTGGATGCTGATACCAAAGTGTATCCTGATGCATTGTCCCGTCTTATTAGCTGTATGGTCAATGATTCAGAAGTAATGGGTCTTTGTGGCGAGACAAAGATTGGTAATAAAACTGATAGTTGGGTGTCAATGATACAAGGTAAAATATATGCATACATATCCTATAAATAATACATTACACTAAACAACCCCCCCTTTGCCCCCTCACCCACCCTCCTCCTTAGTTTTTGAATATTATATCTCTCATCATCAGTCCAAAGCTTTCGAATCTATTTTTGGTAATGTTACTTGTTTACCAGGATGTTTCTGTATGTATCGTATTAAGGCACCTAAAGGAAATAATGGGCATTGGGTTCCAATTCTAGCCAATCCTGATATCATTGAACATTATTCTGAAAATGTTGTGGATACGCTTCATAAGAAAAATCTGTTATTACTTGGTGAGGATCGTTATTTATCAACGCTCATGTTGAAGACATTTCCCAGAAGAAAAATGTTGTTTGTCCCTCAAGCTGTGTGTAAAACCGTAGTACCGGACTCCTTTGCGGTCCTGCTATCTCAAAGAAGACGGTGGATTAACTCTACCATTCATAATTTAATGGAATTAGTGTTTGTACGCGATCTGTGCGGTACATTTTGTTTCTCTATGCAGTTTGTTGTATTTATGGAATTAGTGGGTACATTGGCGTTACCTGCAGCTATTTCTTTTACATTGTATCTTATCATTTTGGCTTGTATTGGTCAGCCTGCAGTCTTATCCCTGATTTTGCTCGCACTCATTCTGGGTCTTCCTGCAGTTTTGATCTTAATGACAAGTAGAAAACTAGTTTACGTCGGTTGGATGCTCATTTATTTAGTCAGTTTACCAATCTGGAATTTCGTGCTTCCATCTTACGCTTACTGGCATTTTGACGATTTTACGTGGGGAGAAACACGAAAGGTAGAAGGCGAAGGCAAAGATAATCACGGTGACAAGGATGGTGAATTTGACTCTTCTCAAATTGTCATGAAGAAATGGGCTGACTTTGAAAGAGACAGAAAAATGAGAGAAGAAGACGAAAGATCAAGGGCTTTGGTACAGCAACATTTGTCCACCCCCTTATCTCGATGGTCGCCTTATTCGAGGTTAACGCCTAATTCTACAGATCTATCTCTTGAAATAGATAACTCTACATTATCAACTTTAATTGGATCAACTTTAGGGAACAATTCACCCAGAATAGGAGTATCCAATAATCAACCCCCTATCCCTACATCTTCACGACGTAGAGAGCGACCCACTTATGATGGTAATTCAAATAATGAAGGTGAAGACGAAGATGATGAAGATGAACTTGATGAAGATGATGAAGAGGAGGACGACGACGACAGATCGTCCGTTTTATCCGAAGAAGAATCTATTCATGTTAGACAATGGAGAAGAAGTCTTGATATTCTTGGTGAAGCAGGTCCCTCATCATTTGATATTGATTTACCAATGATCACAAAAGATGACGAGTATGAAGACGACTGGCAAGCAAACATTATGGATTCGTTCAAGAAGAAAAAAACAGACAAGGAGGAATCGCCTAGTCACAAAGATAAAGCTGACTCTATTGCAGACAGTAAAGCTTCCATTTCTGATAAAGAAGAGTAATCACATTGTAATAATAAATAAAACTTAATAAAGTTTCTTACTGTTCCTGATGTCTTCTTTAACCCCCACCCCCCCCCCCACCATCACCGTATCTTGCTCTGTTTATCACTACTTGCCTGTAGTGATTTACAGTGCATATTATTCATTAATAAAAAAACAGGCCAAACACAGCCTACTTTTAAATAGTTTTTCAGGTTCCAATCTGGTCATGATGAGAAGTTAATATATATCATGTATATCCAATCAGTTTTATCAACCACCGTCGGCATAGATATAAAATAGTTTGTTACTGCATCAGTCCAAAGGACCAACATCTGCATAAATTTGATGATGAAGATAAAACATCAATCAAAGAATATTACCTTGTCATGTTCAAGAATTAGATGACACAAGAAAATAAAGCCAGACTTATAATTCCAAATTTCTCTCTTTCAAGAATACACATGATTTAAGGGATATGGTGCATACACCATAAAAATAAAAAATAAAATCCAGCAACTGATAGACAACGGTATTTTTTTAATTTTTTATTTTTATTTTACACATTAGAATATTACAAAAATTAGATGGGATAGGGGGGGGGGGGAACATAAAAAAGAAAATATATTACAATGGATCGAAATCGATACTTCTAAAATCGACTTCACGTTTCACAAGCTCGAATACCAAGAAACCAACGCTTGTGGCGGGAACAACACGGATCACAGTATGACCAAACTCTTGATATAAGAACTTTCTCCAGCTGCCACCGTTTGCTTTCACTTGAGTTTTACATTGTTCCCAAGTACGCTTATATAAATCGTTCACGGGCTCTTTCTTGGTTTTATTGGTAAATTCGGATTGACCTTCCTCGATGTAGAATATACTGTGGATTTTTGAAAAAGGGTGCTCGATGATTTGATATGCCTAGATATGTTTGAATAATTAATAAAAAGATCCAAATGATGCGGGAATGTATGATCCTTTTACCACTGCTGCTGTTGCACCAGCAAAAATAACAAATAGAGGCTCCAGCATCAATGGTGGTCTTTCAGAAGATTTACCAGATGCCGATATAATTTGATGCTGATCAACCTCATCCATTTTATGCACTTCCTTCCATCCTTTTTCAATCTCATTTAACGTCTTTCTCGAATCGACTTGTAATCCATACATTTCATCTAAAAAGTAATAGTATCCTTGCTGTTTCACCCACTCAAATGTAGCAAAGAAGAGACCACATGCTAACGAATCCTAATCGAGAATATTAAGATTGGTCTCAAAATGACTTTATATCCCGCTAACTTACTCTTATCAAAGTCAATGTAAATCCTCGATAAGCACTTGCTATGCCCAATTCTTTTAATGTGGATTTCGCAAATTGGTACATAGACTTATGCTTTCCTTCTAACAAATCGCTTACTTCGAACCGAACTTTTAATGAATCCAGAGGTGTGGCAACAATTGATTGAGCGGCACCAGCCAGGCAACCTAAAATAACGTTGAGGAAAAAAGTCGTGCGTGTCATATATTTATATTTTTGTACCTGCTAAAAAGACAGATGAATAAGGTGGTGGCGGGAAAGGACGATGCAGTTGAAACGAGCTAGGTGGGTGAAAGATAGGCAATGTCGCAATGTAGGTAGTATAAAGGACAGTACCAATCAGAGTATTTGCAAGTAAAGGTGGAAGAATATGACGAGGTATAAAGTTCCACTATCGACAACAGAAAAAGTTAGAAGGGCAAATGGACAACATTTTTTTTAAATTGCATTACGCCTTTTGTCTTCACAGCATGTGTGATCATGCCAATAGAAGTATATCTAAAAGAGAATCGTTTCGCAGTTGCATCGTTGATGGGCATGAGTGCTCTTGCCATGATGAGATAATCAACTCGTAAAGGTCGAAAGAGCTAATAGTTGAGCATTAGCTTATGATAAACCGAAGAAAAAAAAATATCGTGAGTACCTTGACAGGAGTTCTATAGAATAAATAGAGACTCTGCATCATTAAAGTTCGAGCTATTGCTGTTGTTCCACCGACAGAAGTAACTTCTTTGGCTTTCTTCTTTTTCTGTTGTATTGATCGATAGGATAACATATTTCTGTAAGGCGATTGTAAAAAAGATGGTATATTTCTACTGGTAAATTGTGTCGGTTGCCATTTTTTTTTAATATCATGAATTTCTGCAACCGGCTCTGCAACAGAGGGTGCCATGATTGGAAACTACCGAAAAAAAAAAAAAAAAAAAAAAAAGTAAACAGAGTTCGGTTTCGTGGAAACCCTTGGGGGGGATTTAAGATTCAGGGCCAAAAGTTTAACTAAAGAGGTCACAAGTGTGGGGTCATTTTTTTTTTTTGTCGGGTAATTTACACCTATTTCTGGATAAATGTTACTCATTGGGGTTCATTTAAGGCCTGCCAATATTTTAATTTTTGTGTGTGATTTTTTTATTATTCAAATTAAAAATTATTAGACGTGAAACTCTACCATGAATTGTTTTCAAAGAGGGTATGGAAGGAATAGAACAGCAGAGTGGCATTGGGTGACCAACGTCGCATAGATAAAGGCTGATCGGCCTTATTTGGCACCAGGTGTTTTTATTTAGGCTGAGTATTGGGGCGGCAAGTCATCTGCAGGTTGACTGGATCCTCCTTGATAAGCAGGCAATGGTTCATACTCTCTTGGCACCTCATTTGATTCTATTTTTTGTATCATGTAAGCAAATGCATAAAGTAAAAATGACCATTCATATATACCTCCAATCCTTTCCAGTAAATTACGAAGGATATTTGTAAATTCAATCGCACCTATTATCATGTTAGATTATATTTTCTGAATACTAAGTTACAAAATACCTCCTTCTGAGAATGTAATCTTTAAATTTCCAGCCTTTGTTAAACCACCACCGTGAACCTACAAGAAAAAGTTAAACAATGCATGTGACAAAGAGAGAAAAAAACATCATTTTACTGGAATCACAACACCCGCGACAAAATTTGCTCCAAACCAAGGCTGCTCTAGTTTCCAGTTTTTGAAATTTAAAACGGGTACATTCAAGTTTTTAAATTCTGGCGTGGGGTTTTGTGCTAAATAGATAATCTAGGCTATATCGTAAGATGTTCGTTTTTTTTCTTTCTTATGTATCATTTACTCTTTGATTTGATAAAATAACAGTTCCTTTATCCGATTCATAGTAACCTCTATTCACAAAGTAACACCTTATTAAAAAAACCAGAAAAAAAAACACACACATCTTTTGCTTACTCGGAGTTTCCGGGATATCCTCTGTAATACCAAGGAAAATGAAGTGTCAGTACCTCAGTTTTTTTGTTTTGTTTTGCATCCTCTTACGTTTCATTACAGTCCAGTACCATTTTGACGTGAGACTGAGTGAAGAATATTTTTTCTTGTGGTAAGGGTACTGGTGCAGTACCATCTTGTGTCAGCATAACCCAATTTAAACTCATTATTGAAGAAAGGAATAAAAAAGAAAAAGAGTGTTGTATATATATATATAAAAAAAAAGATTACGTAGTATGACTTTTTTTTTTTTATTCATGTGACTATTTATATGCGAGCGGCATAAATTACTCTTTCAAGTCTGGAGGACAGTCAGGTTGATGGAAGGGAGAAGCAGCAATGAACTCGGGCAAAGTAGATAATGTGTTATTAATACGAGTCAAGATTGGAAAAGCCGTCATATCAACACTCCATCGCTTTGCATTACCAACCATGGCCGTAACAAAGAAATCGGCCATTGTAATAGAGTTGCCAACACAGTAGATTCCCGAGGTCAGTCCCAATCTAGCCTCTAACCCCTTAAAACCAAGCTCAATAGACTCGCGTGCCCATTCGGCTCTCTTTTCCAGATCGTCTCCTGCTACACGAATAAGAACTCCCAGATTTTGAATGGGATGAATATCACAAGCTACAATCTGACATATTTCACGAACCTACAACAATTGATTAGTCAAAGTTACGTAGTACAATGATGAAATAATTTACCTCCGCTCTCGCGTATAAGCACTTGGGAAGCATTGGACGCTCTGTATTCTACATGAGTTACCATGGCTATTTTCTCCTTGTTTATTAAACTTACCAGGATAAGCTTCCTCAAGATACTCGAGAATGGCTTGACTTTGAGAGAGTGTCTTTCCTTCCTTCGTAATCAAAGCAGGTACTTTCTGGGTGGGCACAATTTTGGTATATTCTTCGGTTTTCTATAGAGTAACGCATTAGCCTTGATAGGACCCTAAGCTTTATATAATAATCTTACTTGTTGCTGTTTGGACAAGTCAATTGGCTTCAATTCAAAGTCAATGCCTTTCCATGCCAATGCAATTCGAACTCTCCATGACGCAGACGATCTGAAATAGCTATAAAGTACGGGCTACCGAAAGAATGAATAAGCACGTAGTTCGTCTTGTATGTGTATATTTATATATGCTATACTACTTACAGTTTGTTCAGTGCTCATCTTGAAGTTTTATGGAACAAATGGAAAAAGAAATATATTTCTCACGCGAGATCGGTTTTTATACTTTTGCTCGGCTTGTTTCAAGAAATCATGATTTACTTTACCCGGCGTGTGCAGCTAATAAATTCCGGTATGCCGTAGTTTTTTTTTGGCACGATCCTCTAATATCGTTTGCCCACTATTTATCAGATCGTTCCGGAATCATGTTTTAAGCATGATCTCGTCTTGGAGAAAGAAAGAAAAAGCTTTGATTAATTACTCCCCAAAATCATCTTCTTATCAAGGACTGGCCTTCCATAAAGTTTGATGATGTTACAAATTCCCAGCAAAAGGCCGTCGGACTAATTTACTTCCGAAGTGTGTCTTCTTTGCTGCAACAGGCACTGTTCATTGTTTAATCCAAATGCTCAAACTCAATCTGTGCCAGACAAAAATGAAGTATACCAACTAATCATATGAGTCACATTTCTTTGGCTCAATTCATTAAAATTCAATATACAAAGGGTTATGTAATTTAGAAAAAACCATAACTATCACTTTGATTTTCCTCCGCATTTGAAAACTATATCGACTAATTATGAGTTTAACGGGATTGTACAACGAGAGCGAAACAAACATTTTAAAAAGAATATTCTTTCATAAAAGGATATGCGGCTCACAAACAAATCATTCCAATATTAAAGAATAAGTTGAAAAGGAAGGATCATGGAGAAAAGGAAGCAGACGAGGATAAGCTACAACTATGGGAAAAAAAATATCCCAGACGTCTAGAAAATACTATGTCGATGGATTATAAAAAGTCAAAACGTCACGATAAGGCTGAAAAAGAACGAGATCCTATAACCTACACATACGATCGCGTAAGCAGGCCCAATGTCTTTTCTTGTTACGCAGAATATTTACTGCCAAACAAAGATACCCCGATTGGCTAAAAAAAACATCAAAACAGAAACCTGAACTTTCAACCGCTCCTCCGCACCTGTTCTATTAATTATTCACAATGACATCCTTACCACCTTTTGCAGCAACTCAGTCAGGCCCACGACCCATTCTACTTCAAATCGAAGAACAATTCAATAAACGTATAGACGAAGATGTGGGCAAACTTGTGGATTGTTTTTCAGATATTGTGAAAGTTGGAGAGGTATATTCATTGCTTTTCATGACTGGCACCTTCATTAACACTGACGATAGAATAAAGATAAAGACAAGTTTAAAGTTGCTCAGGAAGGATACCAAATCGAAAGTCAAGCTGCCCAAATTGTAAGAACTTGAACTTAATCCCAGTTTAAAAAAAAAAAGTAATTATTTCTATACTTATAGGTTCGATCCTGCGAATCTTTGCTATCGTTAATTGGGGAATTGAAACAGAATTTATTACTAAACGATACCAAAACGTTGTCGAAATTACGAAAGACGCAATCCGAAAAATTAGAAGATAACACACTGGCTATTAAGGCCCAAATGCAGGTTATGAAGAAGGAACTAGCAGAGACCATTTATGATTTGGAATCAACCACTTATCGATCGCTGACAGATCCTTACGAAAAGGAGTAAAATAAAATGTCGGTTGTTTTAGTTTGTTTATTATTTAGTGTATGGTTTCTATGGAAGAGAGTTGGGAGTATTATTACAAGAGGGGGGGGGGGATATGATGAAAGTCTTATTACTTTTCTGCTTTGTCTTCTTGATCACCAAGTGATTGCAACTCAACAAGATGACGGAACACACCGTCTTCGCGGCTCAATAATTCGTGATAAGTACCCAATTCAGCAACGCCACCGTCATTTAAACAGGCAACCAAATCAGCAGAACGAATAGTAGAAAGACGATGAGCGATAGTAAAGACGGTACGGCCCTTCATCAAGTGGTTTAAGGCATCTTGGACCAACACCTCTGATTCTGAATCAAGAGCACTTGTAGCTTCGTCCAAAATCAAAATCTTAGGATCCTTCAACAAGGCTCTTGCAATTGCAATACGTTGCTTTTGTCCACCACTTAAACTGACGCCTCGTTCTCCAACAAGTGTTTCGTATTTATCGGCAAATGTGTTGATGAAGGAAGCACAGTTTGCTTTAGTAGCAGCTTCTTGAATTTCTTCAAAAGTGGCATTCTCGCGACCATACGAGATATTTTCAGCAATCGTACCAGCAAATAAGACAGGCTCTTGAGAAACAACACCCACTTGTTCACGCCACCAATGCAAGTTGATATCCTTAATATTGTTGCCATCAATCAATATATTACCGGAAAGAGGATCATAATAACGAAGCAAGAGGGAACCAATGGTTGATTTACCTGAACCAGAAGGACCAACGATGGCAATAACAGTACCAGGGTTGACAGTCAATGAAAAGTCCTTAAAGATTTGGGATTGAGGACGCGTAGGGTAACTAAAGTTGATTCCTTCAAATTGGATTTTTCCATCAATTGACTTCAATGCTTTACCAGTCTCGACTGAAATAGGACTTTTGCGCTCTAACAACTCAAAGAGACGATCTGAGGCACCCACACCTTTCATAATCTCGGAATAGAAAGAAGTCAAGCCACCCAAAGAAGTACCGACATAAGCGGTATACAACATGAATGAAGTCAACTCTCCAATGGTTATAATATTCTCCATGACCATTTTACCACCCGATAATAAGACAGCCAATACAGCAAGATTACCAGATAATCCTGCGCCGCCAAAGAAGGCACCACTTGCAAGCGCTTCTTTTTTGGCTAAATTGAATACCTCTTCTACACGAAGTCCATAACGCTTCTCCTCACTTTTTTCCTTGGCAAAAGCTTGAACGGTTCGTACACTACTGATGCGTTCTTCAGCGACCTTGGTAATTTCACTCAATGCGTTTTGAGTCTTTCTCGACAAGGACTTAACATAGCGACCATAGACAATGCCAAAGAAGGCAACAGGAGGAACAACCAACATCATGATACCTGTCAATTTAGGACTGATAACAAACATCATCGAGGATCCCACAGACGCTGTAGCTAGAGCTCTTTTAATCATCCACAGGATCAGATACCGTTTTTTCAATCGAACAATTTTTATAATTTTTTCACAAACCTTAACCCATCACTGACATTATTTGTCAAACTTTTTCCGACAATGGCAGTATCCGTTGATAACCTGGAGATCAATTCACCAGTTCTGTTCTTATCGAAAAAGGCCATATCCTGCTTGAGGATGGATTGATATAAATTGTTACGTAATCTTTGGATAATTCGTTCCCCGGCAATTCGAAAGAGTAACACACGACCTGCGTTTGCTGCTGCTCCCAATACGAATACCATAGATAAAGCGCCTGCAAACTCGGGTAATGTCAATCCAAGATAACTATCGACGGTGGGATGGGTGACAATATCAATGATTTTACCCATTGAAAAAGGTACCGACTGAAGAATAAAAAGTTAATTTGATATTTCGGTTAGTTTAAAGGGGGGGGGGCTTACCATGGTAATGGCTGAAGAGACTACTAATAAGCCAGTGGCAGCTAAAAGAGAGAAATGTGTTTAATTTTTGAATGCATATGCCTTTCTGAACATGGAGTAGTTACCAGTAATGCTCTTCATCTCTGGCTTGGCTAATTGAAATAATCGTTTGACATCACTGCGGTTAGCTTTTTTAGCTGCTGCTGCAGCTGCTGCAGTTACTTGGTCTTTTGCCTCTTGTTGAAAGCTATGTTGGCTTGAAGAAAAAGCTTGACGAAAACCAGGTTTAGGTAACAGAGGCTTTGAAAATAAAGTTGTGCATTGTCGCTTGTACAAGGGTGTCAGTCTTACGTTAGAAGACACACACCTAAACATAATAAGTTTTTGTTTTTGTGAAATAAGAAAGACAGAAAAATTATGTAATTTCGAGGCCCTTTTTTTTTAAATCTCCTTCCCCCTGCCGGTGGGCGGGGGCGGCCTTTCGGCAACTGACAAAACCGACATACCCATGAGATTGGTCCCTTATTAAGAAAATTGACTCCAACTGAGGCCATTCAACACTTGGATTTTGTTTTTGATATTGTGCCAAGTAGTGTAAATAAAAGATGAGCCGCGCGGGAAGCTTTAATCATAATAACTCCAAGTGTCTTTATACTTCTTTCGCTCATCTTTATTTTTGTATAATACTACTGCCCATCTTGATATGCAAACCATTATACGCTTCTTCAAACATTTTTAATTCTATGAACATCTACAAGGTTCTGCAACTCTCAACATTGTCAAATATCCCCTACCTTGTGTCAAGCATCAAATACAAATTCTGTTTATCAGTAATGTAAAGACTTTTTTGTGCAGTCGGGACTCAGAAAAAATTGATTTAACTACTCTGCATATTGGTTGTATGCTTTATTATGTAATCGTGAATGTCTCTAGAATTGACCTAGTATCGCCAGCAGAGGCACTCAACATGGTCTGGTTTAATTATTAAGTGGTGTATTAAATTATTTGCTTCTGTGGTATTTGACAAAAATGTTACAATAGAAGAGTAATGAGGTAAAAATAGACTAAAAGAACTCTGCTGCTATGAAATAATTGATCCTTTTTATATTGCACAACTCTCCTGAGTTTTAATGATAAGTCAACCTTTCTGGTTTTGGAATAGATCTATACTTTGTTTCCCGCCTTGGGTTAAATGAATGCTACAGTGCTCACGGTACCAATTTGCAGGTTTATAATTATTTTTGCGGGTTTACATATTCCCAATTTGCGGTTTTTAATTGGTCAATTTGCAGATTTTTAATTGGTCATTTTGTGTCTTTTTTTTTTCTCAGTTTGCGGGTTGACGCCTGGCGAAAAAATATATTCTATCGGTGACGCTACCGGTGACGCCCTGTGAAAAAATAAATTCTATCGGTGACGCTACCGGTGACGCCCTGTGAAAAAATAAATTCTATCGGTGACGCTACCGGTGACGCCCGGTGAAAATATTCTATCGGTGACGCTACCGGTGACGCCCTGTGAAAAAATAAATTCTATCGGTGACGCTACCGGTGACGCCTTGTGAAAAAATAAATTCTATCGGTGACGCTACCGGTGACGCCCTGTGAGAAAATAAATTCTATCGGTGACGCTACCGGTGACGCCCTGTGAAAAAATAAATTCTATCGGTGACGCTACCGGTGACGCCCTGTGAAAAAATAAATTCTATCGGTGACGCTACCGGTGACGCCCGGTGAAAAAATAAATTCTATCGGTGACGCTACCGGTGACGCCCGGTGAAAAAATAAATTCTATCGGTGACGCTACCGGTGACGCCCTGTGAAAAAATAAATTCTATCGGTGACGCTACGGATACATTAGTTGCATCTGTTGTGTTAACTGAATCAGGAAAAAAACAAAAAACACTTCTGCGCCCAGAAGCTACATTTTAATTGCCCCAAAAATGAGTCGTCATCAGCACTAAACCCTTCACGATCCTCTAGGCTAGACCATCCTTTGATAGAGATGATCAAAACAGTAGGCAATAGCCTAAATTCTTCATAAATCCGCGTACAGTATTCAATAATTTTTAACATTGAAGCATGATTGACTTCTTCCTGAATAGCAATAAGTACTGGAATAAACCGGTCATCTTCTGCATTCTGTGGGATATACACAGTAAATTTACCCTTTGTATCAGTCCATTCAGTTTGTGCTACAGTGTAGCTATTTTCTGGAGCAATTTCACCTATTATGGAGAGATTTAATGTGTAAGATAAGCAAAGTATCTTTATACAAACAGCAAAATACATTACCAACTAAAGAGCGAACGATCAGATTTATAACGTTTGGGTCATTGAGAAGGAGTTTGCTCATATGATCTGTTCCAGGTTTCCACTTCAAAGGTAAAATATCAGTATCAGCATTTCCATCTATAATTGAATAAGTTTGTTAAGTACTCTTGTTTTGTATACAACCAAAGCTAATTCGCTAGATTACCTTGTTGTGAAGACATTTTTCTTTTGCGAAAGAAAGAAAAAGACGCGTCGTCACCAGTGGAATCTATTTTTCACAGGGCGTCATCGGTAGCGTCACCGATAGAATATATTTTTTCGCCAGGCGTCAACCCGCAAACTGAGAAAAAAAAAGACACAAAATGACCAATTAAAAACCGCAAATTGGGAATATGTACCGTGAGCACTGTACTCGTTAGAATTGTTTCCAGTTAACGTTGTTCCATATCAATGAATCGGGAGCATGAGTACTCTAATAAATCTTTAGTGTTACTAGACACATATTTATCAGATCATGCAACGGTTACTGTAAAAGATGCATACTTGTTTGTCAAGTGTAATTGGCAGTAGAACATTATAGTTGATCATTTATTCATTATCTTTGTAATGAATTAAAATACGATCCCAAATATAAAATGTCTTATCGTTATTTGTATATTTGGTTGTAGAAGATAGGTATCCATTAATTCATACACTATTTCTTTATACTCTTTATCAGCAGTATAATTATATCAATATATAAGTAAATGAACCATTTATATTAATAGCTGTTCTCTGGGTAGCTAAGCCATTGAGAGAACTATTAATATTAAGTTTCTCTTTCTTACAATTCTTGATTTGATCTGAGAAGATTCTCTTCTCGATCGGTGATATCGTAACTCAGTGGTATAGCATTCTGTATCCAACTGTCATTCGTATATCGTATTTAGGCCAATCATGCAATCTTTAATATAGAAGTATGTACTCGTAGTAGGAGAAGTTGTATAGAAGTATACAAGCGTATGCTGATATGCAACATCAAAGGATGTTTTAATTTCATAGTTTTATTTATTTAAACGATTTGCTTATTTATTCTTAAGTGAATCGTACCCAAATACGACAGCTTCGGTACATACCTTTTTTCCAGAGTTTCTTGGGATAAAGCTTACCAACATTCCGATAAAGCAGGCCAAAGGTCAAATCTTGTTGACATACTAAATCCCACAACAGGGGCTGAGAAAGACACAGTTTATTTTCTAAAGTAGTTAGCCTGCTTGTCTTAATACTTTCGGTACAGTTGAATACCATACAAACAATGCTTTCGTAAATATCCCCGTCTCCAGAATCAACAATGATAAATTTTCATCAAACAACTTTTTAAATTGCTTCGCAAGTTCACCAACAAAGCGCTGAAGATCCAGATTTACAAGGAAATAGATAAAACAAATGATTGTGTTTTATAAATGATGAGATAGTTTTGACTAAACTTGAGAATTTGGGGCTAGACAGAGGTTATACGTGACAAAAACTTTTGTTCATCCCGTTCAGCAACTTTTTATCAGTGTATCATTGACAGCTCTATCTATCGAGACTCTAAACCCCGCCGCTATATTTTAAAAAAGAAGAAGCAGGTGCTGACCCAGAAACCGTTTTTCTCTCTCTCTCTTTTTATTCGAAAATGGCGTTTTGGAAACCTGGCACCACAGCACCTGGTAAAAGAAAGTCATGCAAGGAATGCGACTCATGACTGAAAAACAATTTTTTCTAGGCAGTTCTCTGGACAGAGATACGGAAAATGAGACGGGAGAAGCGGTGGTTGCGCATGCGGAAAAACAGTACCGTCACCTTACACTTCAACAGCAACGAGAGCGACTACCCGTCTTTAAATTAAGAAGGACCCTATTGTACCTGGTGGAGAAATATCAGACTACGATCGTTGTTGGACAAACCGGTTGTGGAAAAACAACACGTAAGAGCTATTTTTTAAATGTGAAAATAGGGCGCTGACGAAAAAAAGGATCTTGTGAATAGAAATACCTCAGTACTTGAATGAAGCAGGTTGGGCAGTGAATGGAAAACAAATTGCTTGCACACAGGTAGGCAAAAAATATATAGGACCTACCCCCAATGGGGTTATTGAAAATGCAGTCTTTTTTTTTTTAGCCTCGTCGCATTGCAGCCACATCCGTAGCCCAACGTGTAGCAGAAGAAATGAATTGTCCATTGGGATCGCAAGTGGGTTACTTGATTCGATTTGATGATCAAACGAACAGCGACACCAAGATCAAGTACATGACAGACGGCATGCTTTTTCGAGAGACCATGATCGATCCACTGCTGACAAACTACAGTGTCATTATGATTGATGAAGCGCATGAACGTAGTTTATACACGGATATTTTGATTGGTGTGATTAAAAAGTAAGGGTAGATGCTGTTAATTTTTATTTGCGGGGCAACTCATTTCTACCCCCCTCTCTCATAGAATTCAGAAAAAGAGATCGGATTTAAGAGTGATTATATCATCTGCCACCATGGATGCCGAACAGTTTTATAAATTTTTCAACCATAATGCAAGTAAAGACCGTAGCAAGGATACAGCTACTATTGTTTCGTTAGAAGGAAGAATGTTTCCTGTAGATATTTTGTATGCAGAGAAACCAGTGGTGGATTATATGGAAACAGCCATCCAAACTGTCTTTGATATCCATACGAAAGAACCTGCAGGCGATATATTAGTGTTCTTGACAGGACGTGAAGAAATTGATACAGTGGTATCCGAGATCTATGAACGCGGTAAAACGTAAGTTTTTCTTTGGGCTATCAACGACTTATGACTAACGGACAACTATAGTCTACCACAAAATAGTTTAGCTGTCATGCCTCTTCCTCTTTATGCTGGACTTACAATCGAAGAGCAATTACAGGTCTTTGAAAGCGCACCGAAATACACACGAAAAATCATTGTATCGACGAATATTGCAGAAGCTTCGGTGACATTGGAAGGTATTGTGTATGTGATTGATACTGGGTTTGTCAAGGTACGTGCGTACAATCCAAAGACGGGTATGGAAGCGCTGGTCGTGACACCGGTCTCGAAGGCCTCGGCCTTACAAAGAGCGGGTCGAGCAGGTCGAGTGAAAGCCGGTAAAGCCTTTCGATTGTACACAGAAGAGACCTATGGAGGTTTACGAGATACCAGTATTCCCGAGATTCAACGAAGTAATTTGGCGCCTGTGATTTTACAATTAAAGGCCTTGGGGATTGATAATGTACTTCGCTTTGATTTTATCACACCGCCACCTGCCGAATTAATGATTCGTGCACTGGAGTTACTTTACTCACTCAACGCGTTGGATCAGGTCGGACGCTTGACGATCCCATTGGGTATGCAATTGGCGGAATTCCCGGTCGATCCCATGCTAGGTAAAATTTTATTAGCTTCCAAAGAATTTGGATGTAGTCATGAGATTGTGACCATTGCTGCCATGATGTCTGTACAGAATATCTTTATCCAACCCGCCAAAGTACCAAAAGAGGTGATGCATGAAGCCCGACGTAAATTTTGGGTGGAGGAAGGAGATACCTTAACCTTGGTGAATGTCTATAATGCCTTTATCAATAAGGGCAATAAATCCGGTAAATGGTGTCATGATCGATTTTTAAATTTCAAGGCGTTATCGCGTGCCATGACCATCCGTTTACAATTGATGAAGTACTTGAAACGATTTGAAATTCCCTTGATGAGTGCCACGTCAAAGTATCCGAAAACAGAGGAGGGAAGACTGGCGGCCAGTCAGGATGTGCGAAAATGTATCACTAGTGGTTATTTCTCCCAGGCAGCCATAGCAGAACCCGATGGCAGTGGAAGGTTTCGAACCGTGCGGGATAATGTGATATTACATATCCATCCAAACTCCGTCTTGTTTAATCGTAACCCCAAATGTGTTGTATTCCATGAAGTCATTGAGACCACACAAGCCTACATGAGAGATCTAACTGTAATTGAACCTGAATGGTTAGCTGAATTAGCACCTCACTTTTATGAATACAAGAAATAAAGGGGGGGTTTTTTTTATTGATTTTTTTTTTTTTTTTTTTTTTTTTTAATTCCATCTTCTAGGCTTTTTGTTATCTCTGGGAGGATACTGTTGTTGTTGTTGTTGTTGTTGTTGAGGGTTTCCACCACCAAATGGAGGAGGAGGTCGATAACTAGGTCCACCTTCTTGCATTTGTTGTGGAGGGTAAGGTCTTTTCATTCCACCGTTATTATGGATTCTTTGTCCATGTTGCATCATGGGCGGTCTTTGTCCAAACTGATGCTGCTGTTGTCCACCATCAAACCTATTACCACCTCCATTATTCATCATGGGAGGAGGAGGTCTGTAACCTTGTTGATGTTGCATACCTCCATTATGTCTCCCCCCTTGCATACCGGGACCACCTCTTCCTCTTCCCATACCACCTCTGTGATTAGAAGGAGGAGGAGGTCTATTAAATCCACCACCCATGTTAGAATCAAAGGGTGGACGCATCATATCATTTTGTTGTTGAGGACGGAAAGGAGGAGGTTCGTTAAACTGAGGATTGGTGGGTCTAAAAGGAGGAGGACCATTCTCTCGGATAGCAGCAGCAGTATTGGCAGGTCGAAATGGAGGAGGTTCTACCTTTTGATGCGAGGGAGCATTATGAGGTCTAAAAGGGGGTGGTTCCGTGAATTGCTGTCTATAATCTTCCTTGATAGGTGGAGCGGGTTCATCATCATGATGTTGACTCGAATCAAACTTATCCGAAGTTAATTCTCCAGGTCGAGGTCTTGTCCAGAAACGCGTCGTGTGATCATTGGAACCAGAGACCAGGATATGACCCACGGGATGCCAATCAAGGGACCAAATATTGGATTCATGGGCGGTTTCTTGTTCACCTACAGGTTGATCTTGACCTGTCATCCAAAACATCAGTGCACCGTCGGATCCACCCGTGGCTAAAAGGCGTTCATGTTGTGGATGCCATTTAGCAGCTGTTAAGTAAAATAAGGGTTAAATCTATCCATGATGATTTTTGGAGAGGGGGATGACTTACAACAGATTTCCTTTTTATGACCTCTAAACACTTGCAATTCCTTCATTGTTCTGATATCGTATACTTTGACAAGTTGATCTCTACCAGCAGTGACTAACCAATTACCATTCTGATTCCATTCTAAAGCCAAAACTGTATTCTTGTGTCCATGACTACATATACAGGGATGGGTATTGTTTTAGAAGAGATGATGATGATATATATATACAAAAAAAACTTACAGCGATGTGATATTTTTGGCAGATTTGGGATCCCATAATTTAACGAGATTATCTTTACTTCCAGAAGCCAATAAAGACTTGTAAGGGTGCCAATCCAAACACTTGACATCCCAACCGTGACCTTTCAAGGTCTTTTCTTCCGTACCGGTGTTAAAATCCCAGATCTTGATATACGAATCATCGGAACAGGTAGCGAAACGAGTATCGGAAGGTGCAAACGTCAAATCACGAATGGCTTCCTTATGCCCTTGAAACATTTTCAAATTGCTCATGTTGGATTGCCAGTACTTGATGATACCACTATGATCACCCGTGACCATCCAGTTATCATTGTGAGACCAGTTCATGGCACGTACAGCAGAATCGTGCGCTTGCAAAATGGTTTCGAAATTAAAGGTGAGACCGTTCCATAAAGTGAATTCACCACTGGAGGAACCTGTAATTAAACGACGACCTTCGGGAGTCCACTAAAGGCGGAGAGAGCGTTAGGATTTCTTTTTTTCCGGTGCAGAACACCCAAATACTTACTCTGACTACATTAACTGGATATCTGATCTTGTTTGTAGAGGTATGGATGAATTTGGTAGTGACTGCGTTGATTGGATTATCCAGGTAGGCCACAGGAGGTAAAAGCTAAATAAAAATGTCAGTCAGATAACAACTAGGAAATACAAATGTTTGACTTACGTTCACAATAAAGTTGGGGTCTGGCCTTAAATAGCGCGTATCTCTTCTATCACGAATCCAAACACGTTCCTAAATTATTATAAAAAGCAAATGGAGTGTTGCGCAGAGGGTTGAAACAAATGAGAAAAAAAGAAAGAAAGAGAGAGAGAGAAAAAAAACAAATCAGAACAAAGGAATAAAATGATACTATTTTTATTATGAGGAGAATAAGTAAAGTATTCAATCTAACCTGCATCCATCGAGCTACACTATGATTATAATCAACTGTTCGTCTTTGAATGGCTTTTCTCATTCGTTTACCGTCGAAAACCATCTTTGAGAAGGGAACATTGCCACCTCCACCTCCACCTCCTCCTTCTCCTGCCATTCTCGTAGGTCGTCGACTACCTCCTCCTCCGCCACCACCAGACGGTCCTCCTTCGTCCTCCCACTTGTGAGTTGATGCTACTTCCATTATGCGTGTGTATATTTTATTTGTGTTTACTTTAAAAAAGAAGAAATATATATAAAAAAAAAAAATACTGTAACTATTTAAAAAAGTCACAACTCATATTTTTTTTATTCCATTGGCGTAGTAGGGCGATTATTGGCGGCAGCTAAAACACTCTTTAATTGTTTGACACCGCCTTGAAGAGACAAGTTTTCAGAACCAATTAAAGAATGGTGAACATGTTCAATGGATTTGAAATATTTTACAGTCTACAAAGTAAAAGACGCGAGAGTTTATCTTTTGAGTAAGGTGGATAAATAGGACTTTTTCAAAAGAAACAAACCTTCACATGAAGCTCCAAAGTTGCGTCTTCATCACAGACAATCAGTCCCTTTGGATGCATTTGAATAGCAGACACTGTCCACATGTGATTTACTCCTTCTTCGATACATTTGGCTAATGCAATGGCCTAATAAGGAGTTAGAGGGCCATAAGCCATAAGCAGTATTTATATCTACCTTGTGTGCACCTGTAATCAAGACAACCACTTCACGCGCATCCATCACAGTACTAAAGAGAAGGGGATGAGAGTGTATATGGATTGGAGAAATATAACACTTACGCTACACCTACGGTCAATGCTAGTTTGGGTACCTTTGTGATATCGCCTTCAAAGAATCTAGCATTAGCGATAATGGTTTCATAAGCCAATGTTTTGACCCGAGTACGTGAGGTAAGTGAAGAGCCTGGTTCATTAAAGGCGATGTGACCATCTGGACCGATACCTCCCAAGAACAATTCGATACCACCTACACGAGCGATATCGGCCTCGAACTTCTTGCACTCTTCATCCAGGTCGGGTGCGTTACCATCGAGGATATGGACGTTAGCAGGATTAATATCGACATGCATGAACAAGTTGTTCCACATAAAGGAGTGATAGGATTCGGGATGGTCACGAGCAAGACCTACGTATTCATCCATATTAAACGTCACCACATGTTTGAAACTGATTTTCTCTCCCTTGTACAGTTCCACAAGTCGCTTGTAAACACCGATAGGAGACGATCCCGTGGGGAGACCAAGCACAAACGGTCTTTCACTCGTGGGCTCAAATTGTCTTATACGTTCCTTGATATAGTTGGCTAAAATATACAATCTGTCAAAAATCAAAATGGTTCCCTATTTATGTAAGTAACTTGCCAATAAATTCGGAAACCTCGTCATAATCATCACGAATAATTAATCTCATCTTTATGGGTAGTATGCTTATAAAAAAAAGAAAAAGAAAAGAAAAGAAGAAAAAAAATCCATTGACCACTTATAAATACAATCAAACACAACAACAACAAAAAAACTAACCAATCATGTAATCACGTTCATGAATGAACATGTTATGCCATCATGGGTACATTGTCATGGCTTTTTATATCAAACAGATGATGGATCTCTCTCCTTTAAAAATAATAAGCCGAAATTAAAATATATATCGTTTCAAGGAAGCTCTCTTCTTCTTCTAGACCAATTACATAATAACTTACCTTCGTCTTCAAAAAGGGTCCTTTTGAAACTAAAAAAGAAGGTCATGGCCCCATAATATTTATATCGACCTGTTTCATTATCTTACCGTTCCCCCAACTACCACCAAATCAGGCACACTTTTCTTTTTCCCTGTAACCCCCCACAACCACCGCCACCTTAGTATAGATACAACCCCAGACAAAAAAAAATCACCTCTCAGACTCTTCCCCCCCCGTCCCGGTACTTTATTTGTTTTTCTTTATACGAAACCCTCGCGTCTACAAAGGAAAAAAAAGGAAGCGGAGTTAAACCCATTCCTCTCGTTTTTGACTTGGTGAAATAAAATACCTCAACAACACTCTATTAATGATTCTAACCAACCTGGAATTCATGCTACGTTTGTGTTACGTAATTTTATAAATTATGCATTGAACACAACAAAATCTGCAGGAGCACTACCCCATATCAAACGAGTAATAGGTATGACTGACTTTTTTTTTTTTTGTATTTAATGTTCTCGTTTGAAAAAAAAAGAGTCTGTTTTACATCGTAGTTACTTGTTACTGTATTTAACTATGTGTGTAAATTTTTTTTTTACTAAGGAAACTCTACTCATTGTCTGTATTAGAGAAAATGGGAAGGGAACGTCATTGATAAGTATGTAACACGGACATTGTGTGTGTCTGGGGGGGCCTACTTGTCAGAGTGTGTTTGTAACCCGTTTAGAATAATTTATCTTTTCCTCCTTGGTAAGTAATATGAGAATGCTCAATTCACACATTATCGTATTCTGAGGGTGTGATGATAGTTAAGCGGTGATTTCCTGAAATATATCATACAGCAAGTTTAGAATTTTATATGTCTTATAAGCATCTTGTATATTATTCACGTCAATAAAGAATTCGTAAATAAAATACAAAGTGATAGTGAGTGAATCATAGATGCTAGATATTAAATTTACATCTTTAATTCTTAATGCGTCTAATCCTTCCCAACATTGAGTTACATAATACTTCAAAGGGGAGGGGGACCAGCATGGATGCCTTTTTTATGTTTGTTATTTAATAGAGTTTAGTGAGTCTTTTCTTTTTAATAAAAGTTGATCTTGCTGTAACATGGTTTATTTTTGTATCAAAGCAAGTAAAACTCAACATTTTTTGTTTTTGTTTTGGCATGTCACTGCGTTATTCTATTATAAAGAGAGCTTTTTAGAGGAAATTGGTAATAGAGAACTAAATGTATTTTGTAAAATAATAAGCGATCATTACCAGATACAAGAAAGAAGTGTCTAACTATGCTACAACATAAATTAAGCCAACTATTTTGACAGCTAGATAATAAGCAGAATGATGACAAGTGTCAGTCCTTTTTTTTTTATCAGAGTTTGTGGACAATTTAGATCGTATTTAAGAATAATCGATTGTTTTTTTTTTTCAGTAAAAGGAGACAAGAAACATGAATCTGGAGGTTTAAAAATCAAGTTATGATGCTGACTATATACACGTCAGAAAATAATAATAAAAAAAAAAGGACATACTAGGATAATTGTATGCTTCACTATGTAGACCGATAGACATAATATATCAGTGCAGTCTTTCTCTGTGGCTTGTGCGATTATCGTTCCTCGAGGGGTCGTGGATTTTTATTTAAATTAAAAAATTAAGGTTTATAATGACACTGTGTATTTTGAAAAAGAAGATCTCTATAGCTGATAAGACGCCGTTAAACGCGTTCTTATTTTTAAGAATCATGCCACTTTTTTAAATGTTTACATGACTTGCGCGTGTTGTTTCCAATAAACAAGAAACTCAGATTGAACTTTCTAGGATGTCTTTGTGATAAAATAGACTGTCTGGACTGGGTAGAGCCGGTTTAACTACGAATAAAAAAAAACGTCGATCAATAAGTTTTTATTCTGTAGATCCTTTTTTTGAAGTGTGTACAACAAGTGTACTAAAATAATTTAAATACAAAAGATAACCACCCCCCCCGAGCGGGCGCACTAGCTTAAAACAGGTAAAATTTATATATTGCCTCCAACCCGACATTTTTTCGTTGAAAGCTAAAAAAATATAGTGGTGTGTGTGTGTTCTTATGAGACAAAGTGTGTATGCCTCTCAAGAAGGGGATAAAATTAAATATTGTCACCTAAAATACACTGAGGACGGAAAAAAAAAAAAAAAAAAAAAAAAAAAAGATCTGTGTGCAAGGTTGTGATAAGGCTAATAATTAAATAGTTTGGTTTTTTAAAAATGCAAAAGAAAGCTTAAATAATTTATCAGCCCATCCCATTTTGTGTGATAATTTTTTTTTTGGTTGACGTATTTCATCATTTTTTTTTTTTTAGCGTGAGATGGACAATCTATCTTTTAGCAAGTGTAACATTAACAATCTTGAGTAGCAGATGGACTAGTAGGTCAGAATGAATAATACAAAAAATGTATTGTAGTAATAAATAAAACTTCTTTATACTCCTGCTTAAAATGTGAAATTCTCATCAGTAAAAAAATATCTTTGTAAAAGATAATCTCAAGATTTGATTATATCGGACAGATAAGCAGAGCGGACCTTTATTTTTGAACGAAAGTTTCATGGTGAGGCATACAAGACAGAATGTTGCACAGGGCTCGTTTTTGATGTAACTGAATGTGTGTGAATATCTCTGTCTCTTAAACATCATGAAGTGAGGTCCAGGGAGATATGGTACATCATCCTGCATAGTTATGGGATCTCGAATAAGTGTGGGGAAGGTGAAATAGGAGGATAGTTGACATCATTTGGTTTTTAATCTCCAGAAAAGCACGTACGTTTGGTAGATCTTTTTGAAAATCCCCCCCATCCAAATCTACAAGGATCTGATAATCTTGTTGTTGCACAAGAAAAAAGCTAATCATCTTTTTTTACGCTCAAGTGGAATAGAAGGATGGGATCAGTCCATCCATGAACCTCTCTTTCAGTTCTTAATTATACATGTGAGATATCTAATAGATATAGATTAGGCTAAACTATTTTGGTGATCATGGGAAACGCTGACTGATGATCAGACAGTAAACACTTTACCAAGTTCTATTTTAGGCGGATTCATTTAAAAGCCTCCCCCCTCAAGTGAGACATTAAGATTAAAGATCTGATAACATTTTCTCTAGAAAACACACACACACACACGCAGGTAAATGCGGGGGGCGGGGGGCGGGGGGGGGGCGGGGAGGTGTAAAAATGATTATCTGATGGAAGATAAATGATCCTTTTTTTTTTATTAAAACCCGCTAGGTATTTTATCCTCCTCCTCCTAACCCCCCCCCCCAGATAAACAAAAACACGTTTCTGACTGAGATTAAATGGATATAAAGAGTTATCTTTGATCAAAAAGATCCCATGGTTCATCTGTGATAGGTGCTGACATACAGATTATTTTGTAGCTGTATGTATAGAATCAAAGATGATGGTTTAGCATATGGGTCACATCAGCTGCTTTATTTTTTATTTTATCCTTGCAAAGCAACATATCCAAAAAAGAAAAAGAATTTCAAGAATCTGATAAGATTTGATCAAGGTTTTGTCTGGGGAATGATAAATGTATATATATATATATAAACAACCACCAGAAATTTTTCCCGTCGTCGTGTTTTAAACATTATCAGATCTTATGCACCATCATGTGGGAAAAAAATCTATTTGAAGATGGGATATAAGATCTGATAACAAAAAAAAAAGAAGGGGGGGACATGTTTGTTGATAAATGGAGTTTAGATGAATTCATGGGAAGAGAGGAGGGCGACGTGGAACAATTAATTACACCTTAAAATAGTTTTTTCTGTGTGATCCAAGTGAGTTATCTGATCTTTTTTTTTTTTTATTCAGTCATCGGAATTCTCGGAAATCAAATACATTCTAATTAACAAAAGAACAGGGTAACTCTATTTTTTTTATATTTTTTTTGGGGGATATTTTTCTCTTTCTTTTGAACTTGTAAAGGGTAAAAAACAAATGAACAGGATCGAATGTATATAAAAAAGTAAGCAAACAATGCATGTTTTTATCTTTTTTTTTTCCATCAGATAGCCTCCCCCTTCTCGTATTTTATTTCCTTTTTAAAGTTGTTACACTATTTTCAATCCAAGACAGAAAGGGCCAGGCCGCAACTCCCCAATTTCGGAAAAAAGGATTTTTATCAGATCCTTTCATCATTGGTACATGAGTGGTCCCCCCCCAATTAATTTGAAACTCTTCCCTCATTTGCTGGCGTGTGAAATCCTTATCATCGAAGGCTTGGTATGCAGCTTTAAGAAAGAAAAAAAAAAAACGAGTTTTTTTTTTTTATAGATGCTCTTAAAACTTAGTATGCATCTTACATTTTAGGTTTAATGAAAAAGACTACTCATATATTATCAGATCATCCATGATGAAAAGAAGTGGGGGAGAAAAGACAAAGACGGGAATATCTTAAACGTGGGTTACACTTTCTTGTCATGAGTCATTTTAATAGGTCTGTCGCTTATTAGATAGACAAGATCTGATAAAAAAAGTGTTTTTCCGATTGCGCCATTTAGTGCGTATTCCTCGCTTTATTTTATCAGATCCTTTTTTTTTTTTAGTTGTTACTTCGGAAAGTAAAAAAAAAGGTGGTTCGACTTGGTAAACATCGTCATTTTTCCCGTATAAATTTTTTTTTTAAACAAGGGTGGGGGGGATAGGCGGGCGGGGCGGAGCTTTAGAATCAGATAATCAAAATAGGTTTTTGCCCTAAACCTTAATTTAATCACCTGAACTAACGATCAGATATATCCAAACATTTTCATTGGCTGATTTATTTTTTGGTTTTTTTTTATAAAAGGATGGGCCTTTTTTCTCGTACTTTTTTTTTTCTTTTATCATATAATCATTTTAATTTTTCTTTTTTCTTTTTTTCTTATATATATATACACACACACACTTTGTACATTCTTCTTTCATAAATGCAAATCATTAATACTACACCTACAACAAAGAGCATGCTTAGCACTAAACTCATCACATCTCGTAACAACAAGGCTCTCTTAATCACATCCAATACATCCACACGTCGTCGTTCTTCTACATCCAGCCATGGTAGTTACCAAAAGAAGAAGATGATTCGACCAGATTCACCAAAAGAAGAAAGGGACGAACCCGTATTCAACATTGTTTACAATGCCCAGGATACAATGATGACCCCTCCTCCCTCTCCAAAGTCGGCTCCCCTCTCCTCCTCTGCCTGTTGCTTTGAAGCCAATGATCGTATCTTGACCGCCAAAAGAAACGGTCAACTCAAGTCTGTCATGAATGAATACATGGCTCTTCAAAAGGAAGGTCTTTTATTCACGGATCATACCTATAACCTTATTCTGGACTCTTATGCCAGTCTCCGTTCCAACGGCACTCCCTTGACTCCCATGATGAAAAGTAAGTTTCTCTCTCTTATATGTCAAAACTCAAAACTAACCCCTTCATGTATAGTCTACAACGAAATGATTCAATCTGATATCCAACCCAGTAGCTCTACCTACTCTATTCTCATCCGCACACTTTGCAAACGAGACGTCGAGGTCCAAAAAGTGATTGCCATGTTAAAGCGTCAACATGCTCGTTCCTCCCACACCAAGTCCAACAACATGGTCGAACTCGAATCCGAAGAAAACCTGCTCAAGGCCTTGGCTATCTTTAACGCGGCTGTGTCTGAAAATCTAGTACAATATTTCGATGCTGAGCTTTATAATCAGATCTTACGTGTCTTGTCGCACTATGGTAACACAGTCGAGTCTCTCCGTGTTTATCAGCAATTAGAACTCCACTCGGTCCCTACCTCTGCTTCCTTTGCCGCTCTCATCAACCTCTTTGGTCGTGTAGGGGACCTTCCTTCTGCCTTGACTTACTTTGAAAAGTATACACTCTTAAAGGATTCGGTTGGCCCTCATGATGCTTCCTACGTCTACAATGCATTGGTCGATGCTCATCTCAAGTGCGATCATCTCGAGGGTGCTCTCAAGATTGTCCGTGAAGATATGGCTACACAGGACGTCAAGGTCTCTACCATCCCTTATAATTCCATCATTCGTTACTACTGTATCGGCAACAAGATGGAGGCTGCTGAGGACTTAATACAATCCATGAAGGAATCAGGTTTCCCTCAACCCGATGCCAGTAGCTATGGTCCCATCTTATCTTCTTACTGTCAAGCGGATGACTATGAAAACGCCACACACATGTACGCTGCTCTTGTCAAGACGGATATCTCCAAGTCGTATGGTAATTTAGCCAACTATGCCTTATTGTGTTTGAAGGAAAACAAGCACACTCGTATCCTAGAGGTCATGGCTGATATGCGTCATGCTGGTTTGGAACCTGACTCTGTCTTGGCTGAACGTATTGTCACACAATTTGCTAAATCTGGACAAGTGGATATCGCTTTAGAAGCTCTCTCTGCCATTTTAGACACCATGAAGCCTCGTACGCTCTCCAAGGGTATGACCCAAATCAAGAACGCTGCTACTCAAGTGGCTTTAGCTGCCAAGGGATCCTTTGAACCTACCTTGAAAGTCACACGTATCCTGTCTCCCCACTGTCCTCACGGTTTACCTATCCAATTAGCCAAGGTCTTGATTGAAAACTATGAGTTTGATGCCAACCATGAAATCATCACCGAGACCGATTACAGTCTTTTGTTTGATGCCAGTATCACCATCGCCTCAGACCCTTCCACCCATGCTCGTCACAACAAGTCTTCTCTCTCCCCTCTCTCCATCTTTTGTTTCTGTCTCTTCAACGAGATGACCGAACGATCCTTCTCTGTCTCTCCTTCCATCAAATCACGCATCTTGACTCATTTCTTGCGTACCGGTGATAAGAAGACCGCACAAAAATGGGAGTCTCTCTTTGTCGAACAAGTGGTGGAACAAGCTACGGTCAAGACAGTATCTGAAGCGGAAGAGGCATCTACTGCTGTGATGAAGGCAGCTATTCATGGTCAATTGGAAGAATGCTTAGATATCTTGCGTACACGACTCATCGATGTTGGTTTGGTACCTACCGCTGAAGCCTTGCGTGATGCCATTGCCTTTGTGGGAAAGCAAGGTCATTTGGAGACCGCTGTTACCATGTACCGTCTTGTGATCAAGAGCTATAAGGAAGCAACTCATCTGGATGCTCCCCGTGTCGAAAGAGCCATTTACTTGATGACCAACAGTATTCTCATTGGGTATGCTCAACAAGGTGATATGGTCAATGCCAAGAAGTACTATGAACAAATCAAGTTGATGGGACGTTACCCTGATGGCAACGGTTATGCCAGTCTCTTATTGGGTAGTGCCAAATGTGCTACAGACGAAGCCACGGATGCACTTACCATCTATGATGAAGCCAAGCGTCGCGATGTCAAGCCCACCACTTTCTTTTACAACGTGGTCATTTCCAAGCTAGCCAAGGCACGTAAATTGGAGTCTGCCATGAAGTTATTTGAAGAGATGCAACATTTCAAGATCATGCCCAACTCGATTACCTATGGTGCTATTATTTCTGCCTGTGTTCGTGCTGGTTCTGAACCTTTATCCCGTAAATTGTTTGCGGACATGTTGGCCTCTCCTTCGTTCCAGCCACGTGTGGGTCCCTTCAATAATATGATCCAGTTCTACGTACGTCAACAACCCGATCGTGAAAGAGCCCTTGAATACTTTGCTGAACTTCGTCGTCGTCATATCAAGCCCTCCGCTCATACCTACAAGTTATTGATGGAAGCCTATTCTGTCATTGCCCCCTATGATATGCCTACTGCACATCGCATGTTAAGCGAGATGGAACGTCGTGATCATATCCGTCCTCAAGCCACACACTATGCCACCCTCATTTATTCTTATGGTACACTCCAACGTGATGTCAAGAGCGCTGAACGTTTATTTGGAGACATGGAAACCAAAGGTGTGAACAAGGACGAAGTCGTCTATCAGGCCATGTTGGATACACTTGTGAGTAACGATCGTTTAAAGTGTGCTGAAAAGTTGTATGGTGAGATGCAAAAGACCATTGTCAAGAGCTCCTCTCCTTATATCGAAAATGTCTTTATCCGAGGTTATGGACAAAAGGGTTTGTTGAACAAGGCACAGGCTATGTTTGATGCCATGGCCGATCACAAGTTGGACGGTGACGATAGCTTGGTGGTGATTCGTGAACCTAGTACCTATGAAGCCATGGTGCGTGCCTATGTTGACAATAAGAAATTAGTGGAAGCTAAACTTATCTTTGAATTAATGGTTCAACGTGAATTCCCTGAAAAGGTCACTGCATTGGTTGCTGAATTGGTATCCGCCTAAAACAAAATCATCTCTTTCCCTCTTTACTTTATAACTTGCATTGTAAATACTTAATAAAATTGTACATATTATTTTCATTCCTTAATTTCCATCATCCTGTTCATCTATTTTTTTTATTATTAATATATTATTATATATATATGAAATCTACACGGGCAAGTTTTCAGATCCATCTCGAGCCGTGGTATGATCTTCCATATCGGCATACATGATGTGACGAATCGAATTTCTGAATCCAATATCCACCACAAGCTCATGATGATAAAACAAATCGTCCGAATCCTCTCCCTCACTCATAGCTTCTCTGGGTGGCAACATGAGTGTCACACTATCGCCTAATGCACCCGCTAACGAAGGTGGTACGGATAACGTTGTAATCACCGTACCGTTCAAGAGTAATTGGGAAGACAAGCTCGAGGTGATCAATACACGTATAATTTGAAGTCCATATACCATGAAATCCAACATCACAAGTCGCATCGTACTCACTTTTTGTTCTATCCATTTTTGTTAGTCCCCTTTTGTTGTTGATAAAAAAAAAAAACTTACGGTTGCCAATAAAGTCAATAATGATGCCAGGTTCACCAGGTTCTGTCGTTAGATGCATGAGTAGACCAACAAACCATCCGGCTGTGACAATGGCTAATGCTGTTCGTAATGACCGAGTGAGTGCTCTTGGTGAAAGTAATTGCTTTTTTAAAAGGAAAGATATAAGTGACTGGGAGGAAGACCGAGTGTGATTTTTTGCTTTTTTACCAGTTGCAGTAATATTCGAAAGAAGAGGACAAGTAAACTTGTGTCGAGAAAATAAGTATATGCAATGTGACAATATAAAAGGTAATCTAAAGACCGTAACACATCTCTCTTTCCATTCGAGCTCATACAAGTAAGTTATGTGTGTGTTAAAAAAAAAAAATAGAGAGAGAGAGGTGCGTCACAGGGTTTTATTTTATTTTATTATATATATATTTTTATACAGACAAGTGATCCAAGGACAAACCACAAATTTCAAAAGGTGTTTGCAGTGATTTTGTAAAGGTCACTTTGATGGCTCTAAAATATTTCACGTTACCACAATTTAAGCCTAAAGAAATACGTCCGGTGGTGGTTGCTGGTGGTAAAAGTGTGGATTTACATTGGATCCATTGACTATCGCTTGTCAACACAGAAACGGATAATTGCTTTTCGGGTCTTTTTATCTCTATCGTGGGGGTCAGGATCGTGATCTTGTCCGTGCGTGTGGCTCCCACCAGCATCAAGCCAAAATAATCGCCCTTCTTGGGACCTACCGAATAATAAAATATGTTTTAATTTTTTTTTTCTTGATATATTTTTCTTCTTTTTACCTGTGATGGTGTTCCAGCAGGTATTGGGATCATTATCCACGACTCTGTGATACGAATGCTCGTCCCACTCAAAGGTAGGTGGTACATTGGATAATGCATTATATGCGTTTTCTAGACGCGGGATGGAGGTAATATTTTGATAATCAAAAGGAATTTGTTCGGGTCTAACAAAGGGATCCATGTTGGTCATAAACAAGCATCGATCATTGGAACAAGAAGAACGTACATCCCGGTGTTGGAGTACAGGTGGTTCCGATTCTCTTTCAAAGTAATCTTGAGGTGAGCTAGAAGTATCTGCAGTCAAAGTGCGTTGTAAATGACGAATGGCATCATACTAAAAAATGTATTCTATAAATATACAGAAGGATGCAATTTTTTGTTTTGTTTATCTTACGGTATAGGTATCCAACATTTCGGGGTAGGCAATGTCCAGATCAGTTGCTTTCACACCATTGGCGGTATGAGGAGGATTACTGAGTAACCAAGGGAACTGGTTCATCCAGATGGAGAAATAGTGTTCGGCTTGTCGGATGTTATCTTTACTTTGACCACTTTTACCCAATTGGGTCAAGAAATTTTGAACTTTCCATCGAGGAACGAATGCACCGTATCTAAAATCCGCATATCCAGTATGTAATTTTAAGTCTAATCATAATAAGGGGGGGGGATGCCAATAAGTTTTTTTTTTTTTAGCTCATTCTGCTTTTTGTTTAAGATATATGTAACTTACCCTTGTTGTAAAACCTCCAATTCATTTCGTTTTGATAATGAGAGGGCTTAGAATTGGCATGAATCAAGGTGGGGAAACGTAAAAAGTTGGTATATAAACTATCCATATAGGCGTTCAAGTAAGTGTCGTCTTGAAAGTAGCAGTAAAGTCGGGCAGCGGTGGCACATGTAGTGAAGCGAGCCATGCTTTGTAATTCCTCGTCCGATTCCTGAATCTCGATATGAATGCCGTCTAATACTTTAGCATCTAACCTCAAGTTCTTTTATGTTCCCAAGGCCAAGTTAGTAAAAAGAGAGGGAGAGAGAAGAAGGGGGGGGTGGTTTACCTCTACTGTCAATGGTCTGTTTTTCACAAGATTATGAATTGAGATATCTGTAATGAAATGATACTTTAAGAGGTGTTTCACTGTATAGATAATACTTTCATCGTCGTCTGTGACTCTTAGCAAGATGGCCGAGACGGGATTCAGCTCGTTTTCTCGAAGTGCTTCCGTCGAGAAATAGCTTTTGGGGAAAGCGCTTTTTCCAGTACGGTCTGCCATGGTGGGAGCCCAAAATAAGGGATTGACATTGTAGTCGATGGTGTCTGTTGTGCTGGAGGTGGCCTTCGTGTCGTTATTCGTATTAGCTGATTTGAAAGTATAAAACATGATAAAGATGAGGAGGACAGCAGCTACCATCTTTTTGGGAGATGTGGGTACTCCCAACGATCGTTTTTCCTTGTCCTTTCTGGAATGTAAAGGTAAAGTGGCACTTTTCATTCTGTGCTTGTATGAATATAAATGAAAAATGAGCTAAAGAACGAAATAGGATTTTTTTTTTTATTGTTTGTGTGCGTAAATCCAACTCCGGCTATCGGGTGTAAATGTCACCATCGACAGTCCATAATTCACTTAGGAATTCTGGATCGAGATTTCTTAAAAAGTGACGTCTCCAATCTTTGATGAAATCCTCCAAGTCGGGCCATGTTTCTCTACCTTCACTGTCTAATTCTACTGTTTTGGTTAATTGTTCGATGGCGCTATTGGCATGCTCAATGTAATCAGGTCCTTTAAAATGGTCTACTAATGTGCTACAGACTTCCAAAATTGAATCCCAGTTTTCCTCCGTGTCCTTAGCTGCAAGTTCCTCATCCACTTCGGATCCATGCTTTTCCCAGAAATCGAACACGGTGGTCTTTAATGTTGCTTGACGGTCTGCGGGTATCACGTTTGAATGCATTTTTAAAGCAGAAGCAGCCTTCTTTGCCACTTTGTAATGAGGTAAAGAAACCCAGCCTCGACCTTCCAACGGGATATTGAATTCACGGACGCATCTCTTTTTGAAATCCATGGCGCTGGGCTCATAACTTAAACGACAATGTTGACACAGCAGTAATAAATCTCTACTCTATTTATGACAAAAGAAGGTTGAGTGCTACGAAAGGTGGGACGTGAGGGGGGATAGGTAAGAGAGAGAGAGACTTACGGACTTTGCTTTAATCACTAAAGGCATCCATTGTCGATACATTTCAGGCACGACGTGGTGAATGGAGAGGTCTTTTGTCGAACCACAGGCGACACACATATTGTTGCGATCTTCTACCATGTAATCGCCCTTTTTATGACCATCGCCTTTTGCTTCAAAAGTCAACTTGATCGATCGGGATTCTTTTGGAAGTAAAACTGCTAAATCCCTCTTTAAATACCAGTCCGCTTTTTTTCTATGTGTGTACGTATGAGAAGTCATTTATTCTTTAAAAAAAAAAAAGGTGGGGGGGGCAATTACTGGTTACAACGAAACATGAGTTTATGACCAGTAGAGTAAACTTTCCAATTCTCATAAAAGATATTGGACTTTTTACTCTGGATAGCGACCTTTTTTCCTTCGCGTGGCATCTTTGTTGTTGGAAAAAAAAAAAAAATGAAGGACACAGAAAGAAAAAAAAAAAAAGGCCCATTTCAGTTTGACAGGGAAATGAGTTTTTTTTTGTATGAAACGTTTTCTGATTGGCTAAAATATTTGATGTGCTGCTGCTGGACCCCTTTCTAGAGCGCCGAGTTTTGATGAGAAGATGTGGATATCAAATTGACAGGGAATATGATTGCTACTTTGTTTCCTTGTCCATCCGGCATCCAGCAACGGGAATAATAGTCAGCTGCTTGGATATTTCTTTAAAACGTCAAGTCGCAACAACAAATTTCTATAACACCAACAGTTCAACATAACATATTGTCTTAAATACAATTAACCTATAGTAAACCTTTATGCGAGAACATTTATAAAAAAAGATCTACTCAGAAATATGGTAATGGTATAGCCTTGATGAGGTTAAACAAGCAGATGGTTAATGGATATAATGGTTATATTTGTAGTGGTGAGAATACCAGTGATGCCACCAAGGTCTATTAGTAGTCTATCAACACAGTGACATATATTAATGTACAGAGCCTCCACCTCCAATTTTCGCTTTCCAACAAACTGATTTCGTTTTGGTAAGAGCTGTAAACTCTAGTCAGGAATTGCTGGCTTCAGCTTATGGTGCTCATTGATAAACTTTATAAGGTGAGCAGCTGTTGTGCCTTTTGTAGTTGGCTTCAAATAATTTATCTACACTATTGTCATCCTCTTGAGATCCTTTGTCGTCGTTGGTATGAAGTATGATGGTTGAAAATAAAAATAAAAACAAGTAAAGTACTTCGAGTCCACGGTATATATATATATATATATATATATTAATGAACAGAAGTCTCTTGAATGCATAAAAACTTGGTCGTATAATTAACAAAATTTTGTATTTAAATGTGATAAGCAAACAAGATGGAGAGCTGTGTTTACTAAGTGTGCGATTATACAGCATTTTATCAGAGTGTCAATTATTGTTGCATTGTAGCCAGTCTTTAGAGAAGGCCCAATAAGGTAACCGACAAAGACCATGCTTAACAGTAGCACATATGTTGAATTGGAAAGTAACAATTCGGATTGATGGTTGTCGTTGGCAGGATACATTACTAAAGTACTCTTATTGTTGCTTGTTTTCTATGTTGCAAGTTAATAGCTTTTATGTTACCTGTTTTAAGCATAGGATCGTAATTATATGTGGGTTAGATCAGTATAGCCTGTCTTTAGTGTAAACGATCTGTAACTCAGATGCATCATTTAGTCTCCAGCTATTCAATATATGATAAATTAATATTTAAGAATTTCCCTTGAGAATAGAGCTTATGTAACTGTACATGGAGTTAAGAAGAGCTAAAGATTCATTTTATATCCTATAAATGTGTAAAGAGACGAGAATATACAACTTTCTTTTCAAAAAAAAAAGGAGACGCACATTAATCACTCTAGATAGAAAATTAGATCACCAGGATAAATCTCTCTACCCAATGTCTCTAATAAGAAAGCAAACTTTCTCTTTTCTCTTAAAGCCAAATTCATGCAAACTCCACTGTTCCCTTTGTAGTTTGTCCGGCAAAACAATTACCCCCACATCTTTTACTGGCTTAATTTTAGCTGTCGGCATTTGGATAGACACACCTCCTCCCAATCAAAAACAAGACTTTTTTTTTTCATATGTTGCTGTTTAGTCAGTCTTTTTCCCCACACTTTTTTTTTTTTTCTCATTTAAAGAATTATTTCTCTAATGAGCACTAAAACGCTTTACAACAAAGCAGTAAGGTTATATTTACTCACCAAATATGTACCTGCCGCTAATACCTGCAATAAAGCTATTGCGACCCTCACCAAAGATGAAGACGACACGATGAAGCTGAATGTCTGGTTATTATACCTGAACATCGCTTCCACATTGCTCATTGGTACTTCTCCTATGCCTCCTGTCAAGCTCATTGGTTTAAACGAGGATGAAAATCAGACCACTCAACAAGTTTGTCAGAGTATCTGGAATAAACTCGTAACAGCTTATGGCTCCGTCGAAGCTTTAGACGCTCGACTTGTCGGCGCAAGGTAAGAAAAAAAAAAGTGGCTATGAAACTCCCCCCCTTTGCACGTTTGTTAAGAAATTTTGTTTTTACTCTTTAGTTTAAGGCTAAACTTGAAATTAGATCAAGCCAGTGTAGCCAGAGATTCTGTGGAATCTTGGTTTGCAGCTTTACCTGCTTTATTCTTGGATGATATGACAGAAGGACGAACCAGTGTTGAACCTTACCTTGACATAGTTCGGTTTTACATTGCCCGTGTATTACCTGCTATGCAGGATTATGAATCTGCGCACATCTTTTTAGAATTTAACGAAGTTTTACCAGATTCTAAGAAAAAGGTATTTCTCATGACATAATTTTATTTAAATTGTGTATGTGCGGTTCTCTAAAATAGAAAATGAATGAATAGGAATTACAATTACTTGTTCAGGAACAACAGGCAAATATCGAGCAAGAACAGGCTAGATTAGCAGCAGAAAAAAAGGAAAAGGAACAACGTGCAGCACAGGTTGAGATGGATGCCAAGTTAGCGAGAGAGGCCAAATTAGAAAGAGAGGCTAAAGCTGAAAGAGAGGCCAAGGAAGAGAGAGAGGCCAAGGCAGAAAGGGAGGTCAAGGCAGAAAGGGAAGCAAAAGCAGACAAGGAAATGTTAATGAAGAATACAGAATTACTGCAACATGACAAGCGCCACACTGTATCTGCACGCGCCATGAACACACCACCCTCTGTCTTAGATCACAATATAACAGTCGTAAAGAACTGGATGGGTCAAATCACTACACAAGGGGCTACATCCTTTGCCACCATTTTAATTGTTATATTTGCTCTACTGGGTTTACTACGTGGTCAAAGAGGACGTCTCTCTATCGCCTTACAGACTTTGTTAAACAAGCTTTGGCAGACCATCAAAATGGGAACCAAAGTGACCTACATGTAAAAAAAAGAAACCAATACCAAGGAAATACCCAACTGTATAAAAAAAGAAGAATCAAAAAGGGGGACTAGTTAACAGAACATGAATATCATCGTAATAAAATAAAAACAGGCAAGCTTTCTTTCATTCATAAGAATAGCTGGATTACAAACCTTAATTTAGTAAGGCATGTGATAAATTCTATATACCACTTGTTTGAGAGTACAGTGCCTCTCACCTTTCAAGAACAGCGAAGATTGGAAGCACACTCTAAACATTAATTCTTTGAGAGTAGCAGTACACTAAAAGTAATTAGTCACTGGTAATGGTATCATAATACTTTATTAAAGCTTAGGAATAATATCAAAACTAAACTATACATAATACACGATGCTACTAGTTTCTTGTATTTCTACGCTTTGAACAATCAAACAACATGTCCTCCAAGTCATGAAAACGCTTCAAACCTTTTTCGTCTTCCTTTAATCCGTCTAGCATCACCTTTGTATTTCCAACAAATTCTTCATCTTCTGGTTCATTTTCTTCATGGCACCCGTCATCGTATTCTCCGTCACTGTCGGTGCTGTTGCTTCTAAAACTAACTTCATTAAAGATATCATCAACAAAGTTCAGCGTCTTAACCTCATTTTTTTACTTTTCCTCCAGAATCAAGTTGAACTTGGCATAATTTAATTTCACTGTTCGTTTTAGAGAAAGGATGGCCAACAGGAGCTTAGAGAACTCAGGTGAGTGTCTTGACGAGATTGGGAAACTATAAATTCCTTTTATGTAGATAAGCATTGTATCAGAAGGCAGTGCCCGAGATCCATAAATTGTAAACTTTGTACGTTGCCATTGACAAGATATAGCTTCCAACTTTTCCATGAGAACACTGCTGCCAACTTGTTTAGACCATAAGTAAAGTGCATGTTTTTTCAATATATCTCCCTTTTTAATATCAGCCTTCACGCCCTTTACAGACGGCTTTTCTTCTACTGTCAAAACATCAGTGTCATTATTCATATTACGTAAAATAAAGTCCAATCGTTGTAGTTTAACGTCTTTTTCAGCTTCCTTTAAAATCTTCGTAACCTGACTCACACATTCAGAGCGCTTGGTTTCAAGCTCTTCATCATCGAGAAAAGCTTTATCCCATATGTTTAAATATACATGTAGCCAATACCAGTCTTCACCATGAGTTTTACTAAGCAAAGCCTTTGTTGACCAAAGCTCAACACTCGCAGACAAAGCGAATCTGATGTATTTACAATTTGAAGATAAATTTTTCTTGGAGTACCATGTAGATAAAAGAGTCTCAAGTTCAGACGTGTTCTTGCAATTAGAAAGTTCAACCAACATGTCCCTTTCTTCAAGAGTAACCAAAAAAGGTTTTATTTTAATCCCAGCTTCGTCCTTCATCTTCATTATGTATTTGTTAAATCGTTTTGGAAGTTTTGCGTGCTGGAGGTTCAATATTCCATCTTTAAGCGAATTTATCAGTCACTGATAGGTTTTTAAAGTTTTTCTCGTCAGTCTCCCAAGAGTTTTCTTCCACGGTAGCAGCATCTAAAACTTTATCCTCCAAGGTTTGCTGATACGCATATTGCCATTTCTTTTCGCGCATGATCTTTGAGAACTAGGAGAAGTTCAATTTTTTTTTTTTATATAATAAAGTGCATGTTATTTATTTAAACTAAATTATATTCTTGTTCAATTTGTAATGCCAATGTTCTGTTTCTGTGTTTAATGGCTCCGGCAAGTGTGTTTTCATAAATGTATAACATGTCTTTTTTTAACTGTACATGATCATATTCACTGATTACGAGCTGATCCTTGCTATTTAGTTCCGTAATATATTTCCTTACCAGTTTGCCTGATTCTGTCAGTTTGGTAACAGAGTTTTTAAATCTGGAATCTACTTCAGCAATTTCTTCCCGGGGTAGAATTTTATACGTAAAAGCTCTTAACAACAAAGAAGCTCCTCTTTGTACGTTATTTTCTACAACAAATGAAATTGGATGATTGGGAATATCGAAGCTCATGCTCTCTATCAACAATGCGATTAAGCATAGCTTCCGTATCAGAGTTAGCCGAAGCCGGTGTAGAAACTACGTTTAATCTTCGGACGACGAGGTGGCGCAGAGGAAGGGTTGTTTGGTTGAGGGGCAGAAGAAGAATTGGCTGGTGGAGTTGTAGAATGGTTGACAGGAGGAATAATAGTGGAGGCGTGATTGGGAGGGGGTTTTCCACTCTTCTGCGTGAAGAAGGTGGTTGCGATTCTTGAGGAGGAGCAGGGCGTTCATGTTCTGCTGAAGCTGTAGATGATCCTTGATTTATACCATTAGTGTTGTCAACGAACTGTCTGGAATGAGAGAAGTAAGTGAATGGTAGCAAAAATGTTGCCCATGTTTTTAAAACATCCTCCAATTTGTTATAAATAACATCTGTTTCAAAACCTGCTTGTACGTCCTTTCAAGCCAAAAAGTTGCTCAAAATTATTGAAAATATCATATTAAATTATCAAATTTTAATTTTAACTCCTTTTGAAGTAAACTCCTTGCTAAGGAACATCCATCGTCTTGCAGAATGTGTCTTGATGTATTGATTTAAAAGTCTTAAATCTTTTGTGAATGCTTTTGCTGTTGTTGGTATAAATATCTCTTTTGAGACAACAGTCTTATATGTATCTGTGATTGATGTTGGTAATTTTCGAATCGAGGACCCAAGCCCCTCCTCTTGAATCCGAGGTTATCAAGACCCCTCAAGATATCATTGCTGAACTCATCAGCCGTCGTGAAGCTATCCAAATAGCCATGATTCAGACTCTTTCCGTGGTGAACTGCTCCCCTAGTGAGCAAAGCAGCTGCTATGATTTGTCTGTGGAGATCGAGAGAATTAACTCGATAATCCAATCCCTTGCATCCAAGGCTGAGCCGGTACCAACTGTCGTCATCAGAGGTACTGAAGCTTCCAAATATGCTACCACTCCCACTGTCCATGAAGGTTTAACTCTGTCCAGAGAAGATCTTCCTCGTCTCCAATTAGTTGGAAAGACGTATGATCAGTTTAAGGGTAGACAGGTACTTAAGAACATTGATGACTATCTTAAGACTTTCGAGGAGGTGATCATGTCGGCCCGTCAAGAGGTCAAGACTAACTGGCGCCGTTACCTTCCCATCGCACTTGCTGATGAGCTGAAGGCTTGGATGAGAAAAGACTTGCTGGTTTGTGACTCTTGGGATGAAGCCAAGAAAGTTCTTGAAAAGAAATTTGGAAAATACCAAATGCGGGTCCTCGCCACCAAGGAGCTCATCTCTCTTACCATGTACCATGATGAGAACATATACGACTTTGACAACCGTTTCATTCGAATGGTTGAGGACTCCGAATATCAGGTTTCGGATAGGATCATGGCGGATCTTTACTTCCTTGCTTTGCCCAACAACTGGCAAGCTAATGTCATGACGGTTGTAAATTCCAAGAAGCTGAAGGATGTACCTTGGACCCTAAAAAGGCGGTGATGGTGTGACCTTCAATAGGGCCAAAAAAGCCGGAAGTGGCAAGCAATCCAACTTTACTGAATCGGACAGTCAACTCAAAAAAATCAAGCCCAAACCTTGTCTTTTTACGGATATAAGATATAGCTTCGTTTTGGGCATTCATTAGAGATGAATCGCCACAATCATCAACAGATCGAGAATGAATAAATGTACAGAAACTTGTACTAAGGAACCAACAATAACCATCTAATACTACAACGAATTCAACAAATCTGGGACATAGTTCTGTTATCAATTCGTCCTCTTGCTGTTCAGTTATATCAGTACATCCTGTCATTAACACCACGTTTGTTTGGTGTATATTGTTGTAAATAGAGTACTGTTTTGTATCGATCTTTGTTCGAACCAGCGCAAGATCGGTACGAGCTCGAAAAGTTCGAACACTAACCATGAGGAATGATATCCCTCATGGTACATGTACACACCGTTTTCCAGATCGATTTGCATTTGCAACAAGATAACGGTTGTGCCTTTGTAAAACAAATATGCTAAGAAACGCATACAATAAATACAGTTTTTATATAACCTTATCTTGCACAAGAGTACTAAAGGCCACTGCTTCATACTCCTTTTTGGCATTGAAAAGTCGTAAACGCAATTGACGCTTCATGACTTCCAGTACCCGCATCTTATCTTCGTTGAGTAAGGCTTTGACATACCTGGCTTCTTCACTTCTCCGCAGCCTACTTTCATTACCATTACTTCATGTTGATGATAAAAAATGATATCAGGACCAAGGATACACAAGCAATGTCTCAAACTTGTTCTCTATCTAATATTTTAGTATCTGTAAATTAGATTATAAAGAATTTCGTAAGTAAAGAGGATAGAGTACCTTTGGCTAGTGACATAGCATTTAGCTAGTCACACACACATAGAAAATCCCCAAAGTAAGTTACGGCCAGACAATATTGAAGACACCGGACTCCGTCTGATCTCCATTATTTTTTCTTTTAAAGATCCAAGAAGTACTGTCAGACTCAACTTGGACTGGATCGTGAGAAGAAAATAATGGAGATAGGAAAGTCGAGACAGATAGCACAACGTGGCTTAATTTTGATTGTTTGGTCTTGATTCTTGGTGCCATGAATCAAATACGTAGAGCGGATTACATTATCCAAGGCCATTTCATTCAACCTTGTGTATTCATGGGGTAGTATGTATAATGTACGTCTTTGAATTGCTTGATTACATGCTTGGATATTTTGGTAAATGTGCTCTGACAAACTATCACCATCACTATTGTTCAAGAAAGGACCGTCCGCATTAAAAATTGACGAGGCATGTAAATGTGCGTCACAATCTGTGGGAAACAGCTGGCTCTTATCAGACTTCTTAATGCTACTATCTACCATGACCGCAAAGTGGGAATCGGGTATGGGCAGAGGAGTGCATGTGTTATCTGGAAGCTCACACATATCAATTCTGCAGGTGTAGTTATAAGATCTGACGGGAAGAAGGACGAGGGTGAAGAGTTGTCATCACTATTGTTGTCCTGTATGCCACGAAAGAAAAATTAACAGAGAAGCTTTAATGTTATATGGCGTTATACTTACATTGTCAGTAATAACTTCAGAGGAAACGAAATCTTCATTTGAAGTACTCCTTCGGGTTCTGTTTATGTCTGTAGGGGAAGTGGGCTGAACTGATGATGATGACGATGGCGTTGTTTCTCTTGATCGTTTCTATACGTCATCATGAATTTATGTTACATGAATTTTTAATGGTGTATATAATCATTGCTCTGGATTACCTTGGTGGACGTAGTAATTTGTGATATCGCTCCCTGATTATTATCCTATTTGATATCAGTCACTAATTTCAATGTGAATATCAGTCCTATAACCCAACTCACTTTAACAATATTCAGTTGCTCAATAGTATTGCCTGAAATATAGTATGCCTGTGATTGAGAACTTTCAGCGACATTTTTGAGTAATTATTTGAGTTCAGCATCCTATTCGACAAATTTATTAAAATCAGCTGTAACATTTCCAGCTATTGAAGTAAACTTACCTTATACACTGTCTTCAGTCGCGCAGTCTTTGGATCTTTATTACGGTGGTCTTTTACATCCGCGATATAATCATTAAGAATGGCTCAAGCGCATGTTTTTCAATTAAAACCGGACAGTTCAGGACGGCTTTATCGGTATCCGCAATGAAGATAACGTGTTTTTTGACCAGTTCGCGTGGGTTAATTGAGAATAGTTTTTAAAACTTTTGTCAGCTTGAGTTTGGAAAAAAATCCTCGGCATTCATGTTTACAGAGATTTTAGGACTTTACGCCAAAAATGATTTAGCAATATATATCTATTTGTACAACAAATAAGAATATTCAGCTGACGTATTTCTAAAATGCCAACACGCTTACCTGCCTGCTTTTTTACAGCTTCGTGTATTAAGATTTCCTGTTTGAGAAGCGGGTCGAAGTGCAGGACACAGCCAAAGCGGTTCTATTTTCATAAATGTAGGAGAGCGCGCACATTTTCCGTTAAGACAATACAGTCGATGGTCAACGCAGCTTCAAGCCTACGCTTAAGAAAACAAAAGGGACAGACAACTTTTTTTTTTGTAATGGGGAAACTCGGGAGACAAAGCTCTAGCGGGACACCGTCCTAAAGCAAAGACAAGCCATAACAAGAATTGTAATGTATCTTTTCTTTAAAAAATAGAATTAATAATTTAGTGTTTCTTGAAACAACAAAAGTCGTTATAAACTCATCTTCTTACCTTATCAATTACACTTTCATTCGTAAAAAAGAGAAGTATTTTAAGGGAAAAGAAAAAGGAAAAAAAAAAAAGTGTGTGAGCGAGCCTTAATTATAAGATTATTAATCAAAAAAGTGTAAACTGATAAACAAGAGTTTATGTCAGAATGATGTAATTGTTTATATCCCATAATGTCTGCTCTAATTTCCCCCCCAAAAAAAAAGGAGTTTCCATAGCCTGATACACTTAAAGAGGTAAAAAAAAAAAAAAAAAAAAATGTTTTAACAAACGTGCATGTTTTGCATGGAGAACAAAATTAAAGTAAAACCAAAAGTGATACTGTTAGAACTTGGTCACCACTTTATTTGGACGAAAAAAATAATTAAAAAACGTATTGATGGTCAATGAGAAAAAACTATGGATATTTATATAAAGAACTGGGATAGTTCTGGGGAGAATATTAAGCGCCTTATTGGATCATGATGTAATAATCTGGTGATAGTAAATAATCAACATGTCTTTGAATTTAGCCCTTCTATACTGAATAGATAAATATTAGTCAGAGGGATCAACAGTTATAACATCAAATGACAAGAGTAATATCTGTGCTCAGGAAAGGGCTCGTTTTGAACATGAAACCTCAGAATAAATACAGGCCAAAAATCAAAATAGGGTAAATCTCTACTTGAGTGCTACGGATACAGCCTGTCAGTTCAAGACGATTATTTTTGTTTGTTTTTCCTTGTCCTAATATAACAACTAAAGCAGGACGCTTGATATTAGGCTGAGCATTTTCAGAATTCAAGTTGATCGTTTGGAAATCGGTCAATTCGGCATTTCTAATCGATTCTCCTCTCAACCAAAAGTAGTGAGGAAACAAAAAAAAAACTAATGCATCACGTAAATTCTCTCCGTGGTTTCTTTGTCCATCCAAGTAAAACTGAACAACTTTTGAGACTTGGTCCAAAGAAGTATAACTATCAGCTAAAGTTCCTTTTCTGGCGAGAGTTGCGGCCCAATACCTATAATTAAATAACCCTTTGTAAATACTCTGATGAGGTAATCTATCAATAGCAATATTTTTCTTTACCTGATCACGTAAAAAGTAGCTAAGTTTTGTACCAGATACAATGCTCCTTTCCAGTTCGTTTTCATCCATGGAAGTTTCGTTTGCCCACTTTATAAATTCATTGGTCTTGGATACATATGCTTTTTTTGTAGTCATTGGTCGACAAGCTAATGTTTCTTGAGCTCTCAAAGTAAGTGATTTAGCCATACTATATTAAACAGATCAATTTCCCAGAGGAAGAGTTGGTAGAATTTGAGCACGATACATGTATTAAAAGGACATATTATTAAAAAAATAGATAATTTTTATGTTCGTTTATACTGTTTTAAAACCATATACTTCGGTGTTTTGCCAAAGTAGTGAAGAATAGCGAGATTAATGTCAAATGAAAGAATCAAAATTGCCTTTTTTATTTATTTATCCCGTTGGCCTTATCTGGCCGAAGTCCTGAAATAGTTGGGGACCTGTGGCTAGGACTCAAATAAGCGACCTGCAAATAAGTCCTCATACTCTATCGAATCAAGGCAATCTGTGTTTGAGCTTTTGGGAAGTCAGATGAAAGAGGAGCTCAGACGTTGCCATGTTGGATTTTGTTGTAATTGCTGCCACTTCTTCAATCTTGGGTTAGGAAGATAGTCTGTGTTAGAGCTTTTGAGAAATTAGATCAAAGAGGCGCACAGATATTGCCACGATGGCGTTTGTTGTAATTGCTGTCACTTCTTGAATCTTGAGTTAGGCCAGAATACAAAGTATACAGGTTTGATGATGAAGCAAAAATAATTCCATTCGCAGCGGTCTAGAGGCAGCACCGTAATAGCACAGCACCACACAGTGAACGGCAGGGGGTGTCATAGCAAGGATAGCCATCAAGCTCCTGGAATTAATACGGACCACCAGGTCCATAGCCTTTCTAAGTCCTACGGCTATAAACGTGGAGGGGTGTCACGTTGCAGCTAAAAAGATAGCCACGCCGTCAAGTCCGTTCTTCATCGACATCTCATAATTCCATTCGCAGCGGTCTAGAGGCAGCACTGTAATAGTACAGCACCACACAGTGAACGGCAGGGGGTGTCATGGCAAGGATAGCCATCAAGCTCCTGGAATTATTACGGACCACCAGGTCCATAGCCTTTCTAAGTCCTACGGCTATAAACGTGGAGGGGTGTCACGTTGCAGCTAAAAAGATAGCCACGCCGCCAAGTCCGTTTTTAGCGATGCCAATACTTTGGGTACCTATTTTATTCATTACAGGCATTCAAACCATATAATTATAAGATTATTAGTCAAGGGTCTTTTTTCTTTTGTTAATATTCTATGTCTATTTTTATAACATACTTCGGTAAAGACTGAACAAGCGACATATGAAAAATAAAAGATTAGAACTAAAAAATTTATGAAGCGTAAAAAAAGCAACTTATAAACCAACTAAAAAATGACGTCAGAGTTTTCTAAAGAAGGCTTACAACTACGTATTCCATACTCCCAAGAATAAAACCTTTTCTTTAAAGATGTCTCTGTCAATATGAATGCCACAGATTTCTTCCGAAGTCAAGTTGATAAGAGCTTCAAAAATTATCTAAAACTAACTCACGCTAACTGGTCGAAAGATACGTTATCTTCTTTGCGCGCCATTCTCAACGATTATGTCGCAGACGTTAAAGACCAACAGCATAAAAATCCAAAGACTGCGCGTTTAAAGACCGTGTACAAGGTTATTTTACTTCAGTAATCGAAAATGTTACAGCTGATTTTAATAAACTTGTCGAATAGGATGCTGAATTAAGAGAACTACTCAAAAATGTGTCTGAAAGTTCCCGGTCAGAGGCATATTATATTACAGGCAATAATATTGAGCAACTGAATATCGTAAAAGTGAGTTGGATTATAGAACAGATATTCACATTGTGATTAGTGACTGACATCAATTAGGATCATAATCAGGGAGCAATATCACGAAACACTACATTCATCCAGGTAATCAATAGCAATGACTATATACACCATTAAAAATTCATGTAACATAAATTTATGATGATGTATAGAAACGCTCAAGGGAAACAACGCCAACGTCATCATCATCTGCCCAGCCCTCTTCCCCTACAGGCATAAAAAGAAACCGAAGGAGTACGACAAGTGAAGATTTTGTGTCCTCTGAACTTATTACTGACAGTGTAAGTATAACGCCATATAACATTGAAGCTTCTCTGCTAATTTTTCTTTCGTGGCATACAGGATAATAACAGTGATGGCAACTCCTCACCCTCGTCCTTCTTCCCGTCAGACCTTATGACTACACCTGTTGGCTACACCTGCAGAATTGACATGTGTGAGCTCCCTGATAACACATGCACTCCTCTGCCCATCCCCAATTCGCACTTTGCGGCCATGGTGGATAGTAGCATCAAGAAGTCTGATGAGAGCCAGCTGTTCCCCACAGACTGTGACGCGCGTTTATATGCCTCGTCAATTTTTAGTGCGGACGGCCCTTTCCTGAACAATACTGGTAGTGATATTCTGTCAGAGCACGTCTACCAAAATATTCGTGTATTCACTCAAGCAATACAAAGACGTACATTATACTTGCCACCTCATGGATACACAACGTTGAATGAAATGGCCTTGGATAATGTAATCCGCTCTACGTATTTGCTTCATGGCAAACCAAGAATCAATACCAAGCAATCAGAATTGAGCCAAGTTGCCCTATCTGTTTCAACTTTCTTATCTCCATTGTTTTCTGCTCATGATCCAGTCCAGGTTGAGTTTGACAGTACTTCTTGGATCTTCAAACAAGAAAATGCCAAGGCCAATGAGGTGGAGAGTTTGCGTCCTGATGTCATTTTTTATCATGAACATCAAGGAATGGTAATGGAAGTAGGCTGTGGGGAAGTGAAGAAGCCAGGTGTGTCCCAAGCCTTACTTAAAGAAGATAAGATGCGTGTGCTGGAGGTCATGAAACGTCAATTACATCTTCGACTTTTCCATGCCAAAAAGAAGTATGAAGCAGTGACGTTTGGTATTCTTGTGCAAGGTAAGGTTATATAAAAAATGTATTGTATGCGTTTCTTAGCATATTTGTTTTACAAAGGCACAAATGTTATTTTATTGAAAATGGAAATGGATCTGGAAGACGGTGTTTACATGTACCATGAGGAATATCCATTTACTATTCCGACAACATACGACACACACACACACATGGCCATTGCTCTAGAGGCTATCAACAGTTTTAAGGTAGATATTTAACGATTTCTTAAAGTTAGTTCGTGCTCAAAGTGATTAAATGTTGTATAGGACCAAATGTTTAAGTCACTCCCCAAAGAGGAGGATCAGCATTGCCAAGGCATTTGGGACCAATATAAGTTTCATGTTCGCCCCACAGTCTCTCATTTTGAGCCTATTTACCATGATTAAAAAAAAACGTCCTCTGCTTGTATTATGTTTAATTTTATGCTTAACAATTGTTGCTCTCTATTATTGTATAATTTTTTCTTTCAATTAAATTTAGCTCAGGCGAGTAATGAAGGGGTAATCATATTGTACTATAAACTCTGGTCAGGAATCATTGGCTTCAGCTTATGGTACTCATTGGTAAACTTTATAAAATGAGTAGCTGTCGTGCCTTTTGTATTCGTTTTACATCAGCTATTTACATTATTGCCATCCTCTTGAGATCCTTTTTCGTCGTTAATATGAAGTATGATGGTTGTTGTTGGTGGGATTATATTTTGGAGTACGGGCTTAATAGGTCCAGTCGCTGTAAGGAGGCGTGACTCGGAGTGATCTTAATAGTAATCAGTAGTAAGGAAATGCTGCATAATCGCTCACTTAGTGAACACAGCTCTCCATCTTAATTGTTTATCCCACTTTAATACATTATTTGGTTAATTAAACTATCAAGCTTTTATGCACACAAGAGACCTCTGTTCATTAAAAAAACAAAACAAAAATATACTGAGGACTCGAAGTACTTTACTTGATTTTATTTTTATTTTCAACCATCATACTTCATACTAATTACAACAAAGGAACTCAGGAGGATGGCAACAGCGTAGATAGCTGATGTAAAACTAATACAGCTGCTCATTTTATAAAGTTTATCAATGAGTACCATAAGCTGAAGCCAATGATTCCTGACCAGAGTTTATAGTACAATATGATTACCCCTTCATTACTCGCCTGAGCTAAATTTAATTGAAAGAAAAAATTATACAATAATAGAGAGCAACAATTGTTAAGCATAAAATTAAACATAATACAAGCAGAGGACAGATTTATTAATCATGGTAAATAGGCTCAAAATGAGAGACCGTGGGGCGAACATGAAACTTGTATAGGTCCCAAATACCTTGACGATGCTTATCATCTTCTTTTAAAAGAGACTTCAAAATTTGATCTTATACAACATGTATGTGTGTGTGTCTGTCTGTGTGTCTGTGTGTCTGTGTGTCTGTGTGTCTGTGTGTCTGTGTGTCTGTGTGTCTGTGTGTCTGTGTGTCTGTGTGTCTGTGTGTCTGTGTGTCTGTCTGTGTGTCTGTGTGTCTGTCTGTGTGTCTGTGTGTCTGTGTGTCTGTCTGTGTGTCTGTGTGTCTGTGTGTCTGTCTGTCTGTCTCTGTGTGTGTGTGTGTGTGTGTGTGTGTGTGTGTCATATGTTCTCGGAATAGTAAATGGATATTCCTCATGGTACATGTAAACACCGTCTTCCAGATCCATTTCCATTTTCAATAAAATAACATTTGTGCCTTTGTAAAACAAATATGCTAAGAAATGCATACAATACAATTTATTTTGAAACCTTACCCTGCACAAGAATACCAAAGGTCACTGCTTCATACTTCTTTTTGGCATGGAAAAGTCGAAGATGCAATTGACGTTTCATGACCTCCAGCACACGCATCTTATCTTCGTTAAATAAGGCTTGTGACACACCTGGCTTCTTCACTTCCCCACAGCATACTTCCATTACCATTCCTTGATGTTCATGATAAAAAATGACATCAGGACGCAAACTCTCAACCTCATTGGCGTTGGCATTTTCTTGTTTGAAGATCCAAGAAATACTGTCAAACTCAAGTTGGACATGATTGTAAGCATAAAAAACCAGAGTGAAGAAGGTTGAGACAGATAGGAAAACTTGGCCTTGATCATGAGCAGAAAACAACGGAGATAAGAAGGTTGAGACAGATAGGGAAACTTGGCCTTGATTCTGATTGTTTGGTCTTGATTCTTGGTGCCATGAAGCAAATACGTAGAGCGGATTACATTATCCAAGGCCATTTCATTCAACGTTGTGTATCCATGAGGTGGCAAGTATAATGTACGTCTTTGAATTGCTTAATTACATGCTTGGATATTTTGGTAAATGTGCTCTGACAAACTATCACCATCACTATTGTTCAAGAAAGGGCTGTCCGCATTAAAAATTGACGAGGCATGTAAACGTGCGTCACAATCTGTGGGGAACAGCTGGCTCTCATCAGACTTCTTGATGCTACTATCCACCATGGCCGCAAAGTGGGAATCGAGTATGGGCAGAGGAGTGCATGTGTTATCTGGAAGCTCACACATATCAATTCTGCAGGAGTAGTTATAAGATCTGACGGGAAGAAGGACGAGGGTGAAGAGTTGTCATCACTATTGTTGTGCTGTATGCCACGAAAGAAAAATTAGCAGAGAAGCTTTAATGTTATATGGCGTTATACTTACATTGTCAGTAATAACTTCAGAGGAAACGAAATCTTCATTTGAAGTACTCCTTCGGGTTCTGTTTATGTCTGTAGGGGAAGTGGGCTGAACTGATGATGATGACGATGGCTTTGTTTCTCTTGATCGTTCTATACGTCATCATGAATTTATGTTACATGAATTTTTAATGGTGTATATTATCATTGCTATTGATTACCTTGGTGGGCGTAGTAATTTGTGATATCGCTCCCTGATTATTATCCTATTTGATATCAGTTATAATCACAATGTGAATATCAGTCCTATAATCCAACTCACTTGGACAATATTCAGTTGCTCAATGGTATTGCCTGAAATATGGTATGCCTGTGATTGAGAACTTTCAGCGACATTTTCGAGTAATTCTTTGAGTTCAGCATCCTATTCGACAAATTTATTAAAATCAGCTGGAAATGTTACAGCTATTGAAGTAAACTTACCTTATACACTGTCTTCAGTCGCGCAGTTTTTGGATCTTTATTACGGTGGCCTTTTACATCCGCGATACAATCATTAAGAATGGCTCAAGGGCATGTTTTTCAATTAAAACCGGACAGTCCAGGACGGCTTTATCGTTATCCGCAATGAAGATAACGTGTTTTTGGACCAGTTCGCGTCAGCTTGAGTTTGGAAAAAATCCTCGGCATTAATGTTCACAGAGATTTTAGGACTTCACGCCAAAAATGATTTAGCAATATATATCTATTTGTACAACAAATAAGAATATTCAGCTGACGTATTTCTAAAATGCCAACACGCTTACTTGTCTGCTTTTTACGGTCGATGGTCAAAACAGCTTGAAGCTTACGCTTAAGAAAACAAAAGGGACAGACAACAATTTCTTTTTGTACATAAACAAAAATTTTGAAATGGGGGAAACTCGGGTACAAAGCTCAAGGGGGACACCGTCCTAAAGCAAAGACTAGCCATAGCAAGAATTGCAATGTATCTTTTCTTTAGTGTTTCTTGAAACAACAAAAGTCGTTATAAACTCATCTTCTTACCTTATCAATTACACTTTCATTCGTAAAAAAGAGAAGTATTTTAAGGGAAAAGAAAAAGGAAAAAAAAAAAAGGTGTGTGAACGAGCCTTATTTATTAGATCATTAATCAAAAAAAGTGTAAACTGATAAACAAGAGCTTATGTCAGAATGATGTAATTGTTTATATCCCATAATGTCTGCAAAAGGTATACTCCAAAAAAAAAAGGAGTTTCCACAACCCAATACACTTACAAACCGATGTGAGCCGTGAGTGGAGCCAGTCATATGTACATTTGTACCTGTGCTGTATTTTTGACATGAAGAAGCTGATAATATTACTGTTTATGACTTAAATTGGCTTATCGCTGATAAAAAAAACTTGTTTGCTTCATTCGTCGGACAATGTAGGTCTGGTTTTACAGTGACCCAAGAACCGATGTCTCGTTAAAAAGTCTGTTTTATTTAGTTGACAGCTTTTTTTATGGTAAGATGTTTTTTAAAATTACAGTCTTGCAATAAGTTGACTATTCTTTGCTTTTCATATTTATTGTGTGGCTTATTTTTACTTAGGACATGTGATTAATGATATGGTAAGCACGTTTTTCTAAAAAAAGAAACCTGTCAGAAGAGCTTGTTGTATTCAGTATTTATTGAAGGAAAGATCTGTTTTAGAGGACTAAAGTATTCATCTATCAAAACAAATAAAAAACAAAAGCCTGTTGGAACCCTCCCCCCTTCTCTTTTGGACTTGTTGCGCTTGCTAAAAACATAACACGCTTTTATAAAGCAATAGATCGTCTTTAATAGTCAATGTATGTTGTTCATGCATACATATGGTTACGTAATATGTAAAGTACAACAAATCATTAAGCGCTATTTTGGCAAATCTGAACTTAATTATTTAAATTGGGACGTCTACATATGAAACTATACTTCTTAAACACCTGAAAAGATGTAATGTACAGTATAAAAATAAATGCTACTTAGAATACAATCGTAACAGACACCTCTGAGGACGTTCCTCGTAGATGTTTTTATGTAACTGTCAACCCGTGGCTACACAAGGCCATACGATCCGTTAAATTATCATTAATCACCAAAGAAAGCTTTTCTCGGAGATGCCACAACCACACCCATACCCACAACTATTGAGCCCAGATCCTCATTCATTTAGCCCAGATCCACATCCATTGATCCCAGATCTACATCTATTGACCAATATCGTTTAATCTGTTCATATGAGTCTTTGACTAGATATTCACAAAGATAAATGATAACGTAGGAGTTAATTTTTTGACGAGATCTAATCTCATGGGCCATTTGAATGTGTTCAGCAATTGGTACGAGCCAAGACGAACAAAAAAAAAAAGAAGAGTTTGGTTTTTGAAAGGCATGGCTTAATTGTGCGACACTCTTTTCTAAAAAAATACGACACCACTGTTTTTTTAAAAGTACGACAATACAATTTTTTCATTTTGGTATTTCTCGAGGCACCTCTGTTTATTTTCTTTTTTCTTTCTTCATAACGACTATTTATATCTAGTATGGAAGAACCAGCTTTACAACCTATTGTAACGCTGTTTGACGCAATAACAGACTCACCCGTCTTTCGGTCTAGTGTGTACCGCTGTGACGAACAATTAGAGGGTTTGGAACATTGGCTTGATTCCTTTTCACGTCAGTTGAAAGCATATACGGAAAAATTAAACAGTAAGCCCGTAACAACAATGTTTTATAGCTGGATATTGATTTTGTATAGAATTGAATTTGGAAACGGCTCTTTTATGTCAAAATGCATTGCCTCGAGGAATCGATGAAGCTTTATTAGGTATATAAAAAAAAAAATTGTGTATATCTGCGTATGACTCCGGATTAACTAGTTTTTCCATGTATTCCCATTCGTAGACCCAAATTTTACTGGGCCTGTGATGAAGAGTTTTACCGACGCTTTACAGTCAAGTTTATCCTTTAAATCCAAATTGGTAATTCATCATACGGTGGTGTCGTGTAACCCTGGTTTTTTACCCAAAATTGACTAATTTATGCCATTTATAGGTCTCCAACCTCGAGGAACGTTTAATATCACCTTTACAACAATTCGTCAAAACCCATCTTAAAGAATTTAAGGTAACCCACCCTGTGCTAGAAATATTTGTACAAAAAAATTGTAGTGGAATAAAATCATCTCATGCACACCTGAAAAAAAGTCATTTAGAAAACAACATGAGAAATCATTGGAAAGGTACGAAACTCAGCTGATGAAATACAGTACGTTGAACAAAACAAAAGAACCTTCCTCTATCCGCGAAGAAGCTTTCCGGTTACATGAAGCAAGAAAGGAATATGTGAAAATGTCGGGTCAACATGTATTACGCGTCTTAAATTTCCGTTCCTTGCTTGAACATTGTCTGGTTGAAAAGTTCACAGATGCCACTCTTTCCCAGCGGGATTTTTACAGCGATGTCCAAATTTGGGCAAATTTAGATGCTGCATTAACATTTTGGAAACAATGGCTTGTTGACGTAAGTAGACCTAAAAAAAAAAAAAAGTTGTGTGGGGTGACTCAATTTTAATGATGGATGCAGGAAAAATATACTTGTACATATCAATTGCATAAACAACAACTTGCACGTAAAAAATTAGAAGATGAATATATTCGACTTACAGCACCTGATCACAGTCTGGGTAAATACAATATCTCGACCAAAAATTTTGAACGATCGCACCTTGCTCAACTCAGCTCGAAATGGGGTTATTTATTTGTGCGTGCTTCTCGACTTTCTTGGACACGTAAATGGTTCTTCATCCATAGCGGCTATTTCGGTTCATGTCAAGTAGAAACTACATCCAAGCGCCGTGGTTCCATCTCGATCGAGAGCAGAGTATCCGTATTGGATTGTGAACTTGTGACGCTGGTCGATACAGACCGAAGATTCTGTTTTGAAATCTCCGTGCCTAAATTACAAACATCCTATGTATTACAAGCGGAAACAGAAGATAATCTACAGGAATGGATCAGAATATTTTCGAAAAACAAGAGCGATTATTCATTTGGCTCTGGTCCTAAAAGATCACCCAGTTTACGGATCAAATCCAAAGCAAATCCAACCACAGGTCTTTCATCGCCTACAGCCACAACCACAACCGAAATTGTACATGCATCCAATATTCCTTCATCTCCCAAAATCATCATGCATGATGACTCTGCTTCTTCCTTCTCCAATATCTCGAGTATTTCAGATTCAAATCCCATCTCTTCTACATTTTCCGACGCAGCATTAACATTATCTAGAAATTTCTCGGAGGAAGGTCCCTCCATCGTCATGGTTTCTACCACGCCTGATACAGAAATCTCTCTCGATACCACTTCTTCTTTAACCCCACTTTTAGTTTGGGAGGCAGCACGTGCGGGTCTTTCCGCCTCCAAAAAAATGCCCTTGATTTCTTGGGGTATCCCTTGGTCACTTGTTCCCACCATGATCAATCTGACACAAGATGCATCTCAAACATATGAAAAGTCTGCCACCACACCGCCTACTTTTCCACGTGTCATTTGGCCTCCAAGCCCTGCATGGGTGGATATTCCCAAAGTCCAGATGCCTGGTTATACCGATAAGTTAAATTCACAAAACAGAGAGTTACGTCGTTTATTTACTGGTGTCAAAACAGAGGAAGTTGTCTTGGATGTATTTGTGGGATGTCTTCGTAAAATGCCCACGGGGTCGGAAGCGCCCAATATGAAGGAAATAGAGTTATCCAAATCCTCACTTCATTCACCGGACGCTGAGCTGTATGAAGTAGAATTAGTCAAGCAGTTGAAACAGACAGGATTAACACCACCTACACGACATGGGTACGCTTACTCAGGACGAGGATTTATTACACAAGACACGTTCTGGTTTTATAGTTGTGTATTAATGACGTGTATCAACACCGTGGCGATCCGTTTAAAAGATATTGAGGAAATTAGAGTGATGAAGGATACTTCATTAAAACCTGCGAATCACGAATCATTTCCTGCGAATTCAGATCTTGTGCTTTCGATATCTTTAGTATCTAGTACTGAAAATGATATTCAAGAACCTATTGTTATAGGTACCATTATGGATGATATTGATATGGTTGCAGAGAAATTGCGAGTTGCTGTGATGGATGCCAAAAACAACGAGGTAATTAAGAAAGAGACAGAGCAAGATAGAATCGGTTATGTGTATTAATTTATTAATATAGTCAATGTCATTGAGTACCTTGTATGGAAAGATGGTGAACCTCTCTTCAAATTTATCTTCGCATAAAAGTGTGGTTTTGGATATACCGCTTACATTTAATAGCGCACTTCAACCAGTTGCAGCTTCTGCTAAACCAGAAAATATCTACCCTAACAGACCTCATGCCAACACCGTTGGAAGTCAAGATAAAGCAAATACCAGTGGTATTCTCAGAACAAATCGTCAACGTGGAGATTCTGAACCCATAAAGTCTACTGTGATTGTTGAACAAAAGAAAAAGGCCGTGATCGAACCTCCTGTAGATCGTAAGTTTCTTTTACTCAATTTGACATTGATTACTAACAAACAAAACAAAAAAGCCGATACACCTCCTTCTCATATTCACGTTCCCCAGGGCCCAGTTGAATGTAATTGTGATGATCATTTGGAAAAGATGGACGCTCAGATTACACTACCAATTTCTGCTAAGCGTTGCTATGAATTGTTATTCTCAAACGAACAAACTGCTCCCCCTACCAATGGTGGTGTATGGGAACAGAAAACCGCTGCTATTGATGGACACGGTAAAAACCTTTTATTGCTTTTGTGCTTTTTTTTTTTTTTTTTTTTTTTTTTTATATATCCCAAAGAAAACTTATCACATATTCTTGCTTTAGACTTAACTGTGACAAAATGGGAGATGTTGGACGGTCAAATGCAACGTACCTTAAAATATTGGATGCCTGTTTCTAATCCTATCGGTAAAGAAAGAAAAAAAGCAGACCAACTCACCCTCTGTGCATGTACACAAGTTGTATTCACCCGTTTAAATTATTATAGTGCGCATGAAGGAAGCTGAAGTTGTAGAAACTCAAATCTTGATCAACAAAGAAGACTACATGTAAGTTATACACATGTATATCAGGATAATCAACTGCAAGTATTAAACTCAATATTTTAGTCGTTACACTGTTCAAATCTCTACCAAGACAGCTGCATTACCTTATGCCGATGCATTTATTCCTTGTGTTCGATACTGTATCACTTGGGTCAATAAATCTGAATGTCAGTTAACTTGTTACCTTGGTGTAAAATGGGTCAAAAGTGTATTTGTGCGAGGTAAAAAATGAAAACAAGGGAAGGAGATATAAAATGTGTACTCATATGTTTTCTTCTTTGGACAGCCATTGTTACGAGAGCTGCTTTGAAGGGTATGGCGGATAGTGTCGGTGTATTTATTCCCATTTTAAAATCGTCCGCCGATACGACCAAAGCAACTTTGAACAGCGCAAGACGAAAAGCTTTGCATCAATACGAAAATTTGACAGACGACACGAAATCGCATAAATCATTTGCTAGTTTGGTCTCGGTCGTGGAAGAGGAACAGGATGACAAGAGCGTCGATTTTGTTCAAGAAGATAAGTCAGATGCAGCATCTGTCCAAAAGGTTGTTTCTTTACCAGTCGTAGCAACGTCTTCAGCCAACTATCCAGAACTATCACAACAACAGCCACATCATCAGCAGCAGCAGCAGCAACAACAACAACAACAACAACAAAAGGCTCCTATACCTGTTCAAGCTATTGAAAAACCTCGCCAAGTAGTTCAACCTGCACCAACCACGTCATCTCTGCAGCCGAGCAAAAGTAGCAAGCTCCTAATAGTGCCTAAAGTTTCATGGATTTCTATCGTTAAAGATTCTGCTGGTTTTCATTTATTATCGATTGCACAAGGTCTCTTGTTTTTGTTTACAGTGTATATGACCATTCTATATTTCAAATCTGGGAGAGCGTTGGAAGACGCAACAGATCATTTGCAATATAATATGACGTCAACCGGAAAGCCTTTACAAAATCATGCATTTGGTGCCCGCTTAAATAAGTCATTATCCAGATCTGTCTATTTACGTGATCTTGATGAGGGATTTTTGAAAAACTCCATCTTACCACCTTATTCTCAATCCGAAAGGTAAGAGTGAAAAAAAATTAGATATATTTTGAATTATAATACTAAACTTAATGCGGGAATATTTATCAGTTACACCTTGTTTTTGAAATCCAAACAAGACGAAACCAACGGAGTGGAACAAGTAAATGATATAATGAATCGAGACTGGTATCATGTTGAACATTATAGATTAGCCATTGATTTAGATATCAGCCGAGAAAGAATTGCCATGTTAAGACACGATATGTTGATCATTTTTCAAGTGTTAAACAAGGTGGATTCTCAATTAGTCGAGAATGAATACATGAACTGGTTATTAGATACGAGATTGAAATGTAAATATAACCCTCCTCTCGACTCTGATGACCCTCGCGCCGAAAAATCTATCTCTTTGTGTCATGATATCAGAAAACAATTAGATAGGTTGTTTTAATTTATTGCCATTTACATTTTATTCTTTACTTTTTTATCCCTTCCCCACCTTTCAACTATTAATATCCTAATTAAAACAAAAACTAATTAATACTTAATAAATATTCTTAATGCATCCTTAATAATTTTGATATTTATGACGACAACCAGACATTTCTCGTTATTTTTTCTTGGGTGTATGAATCTCATTCTGTCTCACGGTGACATAGATACCCTGAGAAGTTTGATTTGTCAATTCAAATATTGTGTTGGGAATATCCAAAACTAAGCAATTTTGCCTTATGTGAATAAATAGGCACATGAGATTAAATGGGGATGCCCTGTTGCTGAATACGGAGATATAATAGCAACATCACAATTTATATGAGTGGCGACAAGTATCTTTCCATTATACGCAGCCCCAACCTGTATATCACCTCCCAAACGCGATACATTCTCTAGATAGGCTCCGTCAAAAGTCAATATATTAGCAATACGTAAGTTTTTGACATGTCATGGTTAACATTTATTAAGTTAACAGATCCCCTTTCCATAACAGTTATGGAAATCTGGGTAACCATTTAAAAAAGCTGTGCCCTAGCTGCAAACAAAACAATTAAAAACAAATATAACGAATGTTTGTAGTTATGCCAGAGACACGTTTTTAATATAAAAACAGTCTTTCCCAATTTAGACAGACAGTTCTCTTTCTAACTGCCAAAAAACATGACAGGTCTCGATAGCTATTCTTGAACTATAAGTCGTTAACTAAACTAAATAAGGGTATTTTAAAAATTTGCAAATCAGAATCACGCCAAAAAAAAAAAAAAAAAAAAAAAAAAAAAAAAAAAAAAAAAAAAAAACAAAGCATAGACAGTTATTTGAAATCACAAATTGTAGGCCACTCTTTTAGATATTTGACCAGGATTTGGTCCAAAAGGTTTACACTAAAAAACTTTCCCTTATATTATTTACCTTCCCAGAGTATCTTCGCTTCTTTTATCAATATTTGGTGCAGGTAAAGAATTAACTATTGGCATCACCTTCCTAATAACGATCTCAATAACCAGTAAAAGATGTAACATCAGCACTAGTGGTGGTGGAGTTATCCCAACCAGCCGCAATTATTGTCTTTTTGTTTGGTGTTGTACTCACGACAATATCCTCAGAAGTTGGCAGGAATAAAACAAATTCTCCAGGCAATAATTTGATATTTAACATTTAGATCAAAATAAAAACCATCCAACAGGTGCTTGACCAAACGTTTACTAGTCGGGATGTGACCAGAAAATGAGCAAATAGCTAAATATCGAATTTGTCCATGTCATTGTTAGCTCATGTTTATTACCAAGATAAATAAAAAACAATTCCATTTTTTTTTTTTTTTTTTTTTTTTTTTACAATTATTGAAGCGATTTATCATTTAATCATCTAAAAGAAATATATTAAGTAAACATTGACACGTCGCTTATATAAAATAGAGACCATATCTATACATCCTATCTAATAAATACTACCCTCAGTGACACGATCGTTTTGTATTATCTTTAAAGTGGCTGTTAAATAAAAGATGTAATGTAGTGAGTTATAAAGCGAAATAAACAAACGAAAAAAGTGTTAAGATGCGTAGCACGGAAATGCTTAGATAAGTTTTACTATTCATTTTATTACCATCACAGCAAGTTGTTACATTTTAGTGTCATACTAACTTTGGTGGTATATTTACACTTTTTTACATTTATTGATTGTGTAATTCAGATACATATAATACCAAAGTAAAATACATCAAATAGAATACATATGCATAACATATAATGCAAGAAGAAACTAGTACAGAAGGGAATTGCTACCTCATCTTTAGTTTTGACAATGGACCGACCACCTGTTAAAACGTATGACTATATTGGCTTCATGCGAAGCTCTAAAAACACAAGGTTTAGAATAATTCGCGCGGATATTATGTGAACTGGTTGAAATTCAGACAAGTTTTTGTGAGGTAGGTTGATTTATTTAACACGTAGTATCTCTATCACAGTTCTAAGAATTATTTGTTAGAGTTACTTGGTATATCATTGAAAGCACCTGCATCGGTAGTTTATCCGGAAAAAAAGAACAAGAAAGATCATTGCTCGTGGATGGTAGAGTGGAAACTAGATCCCAGTCTACATTATAAGTCACTTTCATACTGTGATAAACTACTTGTAACTAGTTTGAATACATACTATCTTGTGAAAGGCTATGTTTTTATTCATAAACTCACCGCTATCGGAGCTTTGGCCGAAGAAAGAGAGCAAAGTTATAGATATACCCAATTGACCCGTGTTTATTGTCCTATTTAGAGATCTTTGGTGGATATCATAAGAAGCACTCCTGACATAGACTGTTTTTTGATGGGGTTGTGAATGGATTCATCCATTCAGTAAGTTTTTTTCCTTGGATCCTGCTGTGTAAAATTATTGGATTAAAATTGATGTGATACAGAATGATTATTGGATCCAAACACCTGCCTAAAACATAGTTAGCAGCTGAATGAAGTAATCATGGGTGACCCGAGGGCTCAGGTGCTATTTATTGACATTTTCTAACAAAAGCTTGGAAAACATCAAAAAAACAAGTGCTAAAATGAAAATGACGTATATTTAGCATTTGGGCTTGAAAAGTAGATGACCCATTTTTACCCAAAAAGAAGGGAGTAAAAAAAAAAAGCCTTTTTTTTTTCACCACTGGGGGGCACTATAACACGTCGTAATGCCCCGAGCTACCCTTTTTGAACTTTTTTTACCCCATATTTTGTATTTCATTGTTACCAAAAGACCTTCTTCTTTAGGTCAAACTTCTATGTCATTCCTTTGAAATACGTGAGCTAATTTTGGAAGGCAAGTAAAAGAATAACCTTTTTTTTTATTCACCGAAAAGGTCTTCCGGTTCTGTCGGTTTCATTACCCAAATAGTGTGCGTTGTGTGCAGGATAAACCCCATCCATACCGGACAATGAATTTAACGTCAAAATTAAAAAAATATCAAAGAATCAAATGTTTATGAAAAATGCACTGGTAAGCTTGAGTAACATAGCATTTTCTTTGACTCACGGACACTGTATACCCATGGCCTATGAAAAAAATGGCTGATAAAGCAAGTATTATAGGCACAACAGTAAAGCTATAAGATTATATAAGGCACAATTATCATTTACTCATTACTTCAAAAAATAATGAGTAAAAAAGCACAAATTAGAGTGGCATAAATCGTTGGACCTTCAGTTCGCCGGCAAGTACTCCGATGATGGATAGGCATTTATAGTTGGGGTTTTTTTTTTCAACGGCATGTGAAAATTAACTAAGAAAAAAAAAAAAAAAAAGAATATAAAAATGTGACACTTTTGATTATTCTTTATTTTTCTCCTTTATTTAATATAAACAAATAATGATACCAGATACAACACTGACAAGAGGATTTATTTACAGTTCAGCTGTGGCTCAAACAGCTGTTGCACCATTTGCATTTTTTTATTATGTTTATTTCATCGCAACAGAACACAAGCTTTTCACTTTACATTCATCTGTCGATACCTTTATTCATTACTGGCTAGGCTGTGAGCTTTTATTCTTTATTTACTTTCAAATCACTCGTAGCAGAATGCAGCGTATTTTACCCAGTGTCGCTCCCTCTGCAAAAGAAAGAAGTGACCTTTATTCAGTATGTCTCGCTAATATTCATGAGGCCGAGACTTGGTTACCAGAATGGTTTATGTTAAGTGGCAACCCTACTGCTCATCCTGAATTCCAAGACATTTGTCGCGATAACGTAGCTGAATGGTAACTAAGCAAAAAAAAAAAAAAAAAAAAAAAAAAAGTAATGTATGACGCAGTAAATTCTTATCTCATCTTCGATAGGTTATCTTGGGCATTTTTTGGTTCAGCATTAGAAGATGTATTACAAGATGAAGCTGCTACTGAAGAATTAAACTATATGATTGATAACTTTGAACAAGAGTTCCATATTCAATTTGATATTGGCTATAACGAAGATATCATTGCCTATCGAATCAATTTGGATCCTGTTCACGCTTATCATCGACCTCTTGCTTTTTATGCCTTGGTCATGTTTGGGACAACCTTATTTGGTTGTGCCATGCAATTTATTTGGGGAATGACAAAATTCGGCCCTGAAACTAAATCTACTGTTTGGAATTTATTGGACCCTCAGCAAACTTACGAACCTTTCTTCAAGACAAATCCTGAAGACGGCCCCGAGAAAGTTTCCTACTGGTTTCGTGATGGTGATCGCACAAAGAAGCCTATTGTATTTATCCATGGTATTGGCGCTGGCTTAATGTGCTACGTCTCTTTCCTCCCCAAATTATTTGCATTGGACACACCAATTTTCTGTATCGAGTTACCCTTTGTATCCATGCACTGTATCGAGGATGTTCCAACCATGCAGGAGACCATTCGAGATTTACAAAAAATGTTGCACCGTCATGAATTTGATGACGCTGTGTTTGTATCACATTCATTAGGAACTGCTGTTACTTCTTGGGTAGTCAAATACATGTCAAAAAGTGTCGCAGGTGTTGTATTTTTAGACCCCATTTGCTTCATGTTACATTACAAAGATGTGTAAGTCCCACAATATTTTTATCTTGTATTTTGTACTAACATCCCAATTAGTTGTCATAACTTTGTTTACCGTACCCCAAAGACAGCCTCGCAGGGTCTTGTCAAGTACTTTGCTTCAACCGAATTATATATTTCTTATTATATCTCTCGACACTTCCACTGGTTCCAAACAGCTTTATATGTTGCACCCAATGTACCCCATCATAACCATTCGTACACTTCATCCGTGAAGATGCCTATCAATACCAAGGTTTTCTTGTCTGAAAACGATAATATTGTTGACTCGATGCGTGTAGATACTTACTTAAATCATCATGGCATTGATACTGTCCTTATGAAAGACCTCGATCATGCCTCATTTCTCTTCTTTCCTACTTGGCAGAAAAAAATCTTGGCTACTATCAATCAATTTGTTAGCCAACAAGCCTAATTCCCCTTAATTTTTTACATATCACACTCTCATACTATTGTACATACCTTTCTGTTAGATTATAGATCTTTTAATGCTATTCCCCCACTCCTCATCCCTCTTTTCCCCCCCTAATTTATCGATAAGATGGTAATAAATATTTTACAAATCCGTTTTATTCAAACTAAACCGTTACACCAATTCGCTGAGCTAATCTTTGGTATTGTTCTCTTGCTATTTTCCTTTGTCTCCAAATAAAGACAATGACGGATATCACTGCGACGGATAAATTGAAACCCTTTTCATAAAAGGTTAGTTTTTCTTTTTATAAAGGAAATCCTATTATGAGCGCATATACACTATACTTACTTCGAATTTTATCAGTCTCACTCTTTCCACACTTTTTACACGTGGGCACGCACGAAATGAAGGTAGAGCGATCGAGTCATCTTCATAAATAGTGGTCTGGTTTCTTCTATCTGCTAATTCTGGGTCGTCCCATTCGCAGCGCACTGCCTCTTTGTTACCGAATTCTACACAATAAGGCTGTGTTTTCTAAGAGAGCGCATAATTATTAGATATGGAGGCCGTGTGATGTAAGGACTTTTTTTGGTTTACTTTTTCTAGTGGTGTGCATTGTTCACATTCGCCAATTGAATGACAAGAGTAAGTTGATTTATCTACAGTTTCATGTGAATGGGTATAGTCTCCCAAATGTTGAGAGGATTTATTTGCGTTTGTGGTAATCCCAAACGGTGGGGTTCGTCGGTATTGAATATCTGCTAACGTAAATGTCAAAAAACTAAAGAGACGAAAAATGAGAAAATGTATCTATGGTTGTATTGGGTACATATTTACAATAATAAAGTCAAGAAGCAAAGTCTCTTCATGATTGAAATATTAAAAAAGAAAAATTAATTGTTGGAAAGCTTCTGATTGAAAAAAGTGTGTGCACTGATTAATAAAGAGCCGACGGAGTTGGTGTGACCTTTTTAACCACACCCCTTCCTTTCATACAAAAATAAAATAAATAAAACTTGTCAACATGCAAAGAAAGTCATTATGGGGATCTTACAAGGCCTTAAGTCCTAAAACACGGGTAACCTTGGGCGTAAGTAAGTGCATATTCTATAATATAATTTTTAAAGAAGGCTTATTTTAAAATTAAAATTCTAAAAGGTGGTATGATTTTCGCTACAGCTGGTATGTACCTGGCTGATTTAATCGAACAACAAAAACCTGCGACTGAAATCGAAAAGTTACAGCTTGAAATGCTGTCTCCTATCGTCGTTGTCGACCATCAATCCAAGAAATAAATTTAATAATAATGTTTAACTTTAAAATAAAAAAGTGTAATTCTAAACTAGTCTGTTTATCGCTCTAGAGAAATGTGAATATAAAGACACTTCATCTTCCCAACTAACTGTTTTTCTTTACAAACATCTTTATTTTTTAATTTATTTTTAAAACGTCAAGTATGAAATTAACTTCAATTTGTCTTGCGGTTAGTTTATTCTTGACAACCTATGCCGCTGTCATACCCTCAACCAAATACACAGAGTTTAATTGGTCGAAAGAACCCAAGAAATTTTCTTTGGATGCCAATGATCCAATTCAGCTTCAAATCACTGACTTCAATGGCCAAGGATTCAGGGTGTATGATAACAATAATTATTTGGGAGAAACAAATGTTCAATCTGAAATTGACGAAAAGTTTCGTCAGGCCTACTTTAATTTGGACAGAGGACATCATATCATAAAACTTGAGCTGAAAGGATCCTTCACTGGTGAAGGTACCGGAGCTATCAGAATTGTCTCAGGTACAGCTGCAAGCAGTTTGACATTTTATTCCTTTACTTATCCATGCCCTTAATTATAGGTATAGATAAGCATGAAGTATCGAATACTGCAATCCTTTCGCGGCATGCTAAAAAGGCTAGTGAAGGTCTTACTCGGGAAGCCAAAGATGGTGATAATGCTAATAAAAAGCGTAACGAAGGCGACAATGAAGACGACAACGATGAAGGTGATGAAGATGAAGGCGATGATGATGATGGGGACGATGATGATGGGGATGATGATGGGGATGATGATGAAGAAGACGATGATGAAGAAGACGATGATGAAGAAGATGATGATGAAGACGATGATGAAGAAGACGATGATGATGGGGACGATGATGATGAAGACGATGATGGTGAAGACGATGATGAAGAAGACGATGATGATGGGGACGATGATGATGAAGACGATGATGGTGAAGACGATGATGATGAAGACGATGATGGTGAAGGTGATGATGATGAAGGTGATGATGAAGATGATGATGAAGAAGACGATGATGATAGAGACGATGATGATGAAGACGATGATGGTGAAGGTGATGATGATGATGAAGGTGATGATGAAGATGATGATGAAGATGATGATGAAGAGGACGATGATGATGGGGATGATGATGATGAAGATGATGATGATGGGGACGATGATGAAGAAGACGATGATGGTGAAGACGATGATGATGAAGGTGATGATGATGAAGGTGATGATGATGATGGAGACGATGATGAAGGTGATGATGATGAAGGCGATGATGATGAAGGCGATGATGATGAAGGCGATGATGATGAAGGCGATGATGATGACGATGATGACGATGATGAAGAAGGTGAAGGTCATAGCAGAAATAATGAAAACAATGACAATAGCAATAATGGTAAGAATGATGATAAATCCAATATTCGTTGCAATAATACTAACTTACACACCCAAGGTCCCTCTTCTTTTTCGAGCACATCACAAGAATCAACCGTCCAAAGCTATCCAAGCTCCGTAACTGTCACATCTACTGCATACAGGTATGTACCATGTGCCAGAAAACAACGTATATGACTTATTAATGAACATTTACGATTTTTAGTGAATCTCTTAGTACTGTTACAAGAACCAACACTGTTACCACTACAGATACTCCTGTAACCGAGACAGAAATTTCGGTCACTACTGATACAGTTACCTCTACTCATGTGCCTGACGCCGAAACAAGCACTGAGACTGATTTTGAGACTATTACTGATACTGTAACAACAACCGAGGTTCCTTACACTGAAACATTGACCGAGACGGAAGTTAGCATTACAACAGATACTGTTATTTCTACTGAAACTCCAGATACCCAGACTACAACAGAGACAGAAATTTTAACAACTACAGACACTGTTACATCCACTGAAACTCTTCACGCTCAAGTCAAATTTGTAACTACTACAGATACCATAGTTTCTACTGAAATTCCGGACACGAAGACTGAAGTTGTAACTACCACAGACACTATAATTTCTACTGAAGTTCCGGAAACCAAAACTGTGACTGAGACGGATTTCGTAACTACTACAGACATAGTCACTTATACCGAAGCTCCTGAAGATAAAACGACAACCGCAACAGAGACTTTGACCACTACTGATACCGTTACTTTATCTCAACCTCCTGGTACTGAAACAAAGTTTTTAACAACTACTGACACAGTTGTCACTACTGAAATACCTGAACCCAGAACAAGAACTGAAACAGTCTTTGTAACAACTACCAGCACCGTAGATGCTCCTGAAGCAAGTGTAGATACAGACTTTGTGACTGCAACAGAGTATACTGTCTCCACTGAAGTACCTGGCACTCAAACAATAATAGAGACGAAATTCATAACCACCACAGATATTGTCACTTTTACGGAAGTCCCTGATACAGAAACAACCACTCAGACAGAGCGTGTAACTACTACAGATGTTTCAACCGCTACTAATACCGTAACCTCTACAAAAACTCCTGATATGAAGACAAAAACCGAGACAAAATTATCGACTACTACAAATGTCATGACTACTACTGACACCGTAACATCTACTGAGATTCCTGATACTGAGACAACAACGGAGACTGTCACATCTACTGAGGTTCCTGATACAGAAACGAAGACTTTGACTGATGTGATAACCACTACAGATGTTATGACTACCACTGACACCGTAACATCTACTGAGATTCCTGATACTAAAACAGAAACAGAGACTACTACGGACACTGTAACTTCTACTCTGGTTCCTGACACGGAGACAACAACTGCAACTGAGCGTGTCACTACTACAGATATTCTCACTACTACAGATGTGCTAACTACTACAGATGTTCTTACTACTACAGATGTTCTCACTACTACCAATTTTATTACATCTACCGAAACCCCTGATACAGAGACTAGAACGAAGACGGAAATTTCGACTACCACAGATACAGTCACTTCTACTCGGATTCCTGATACCCAAACTAGAACAGAGACTACCACTAACACTGTCACTTCTACGAAGATTCCTGATACTGAAACTAAGACAGAAACTACCACAGACACTGTCACTTCTACAGCTATCCCAGAAACTGAGACAACGACCGCAACAGAGCGTGAAACTACTACGGATATTTTAACCACTACCAACACTGTTACGTCTACTGAAGTTCCTGATACTGAAACAAGAACAGAGACCACTACAGATACTGTTACATCTACCAAGATTCCTGATACCAAAACCAAGACAGAAACTACCACAGATACTGTCACATCTACGGAAATCCCAGCTACAGAGACAACGACTGCAACAGAGCGCGAGACTACTACCAATACTGTTACATCTACCGAGATTCCTAATACTGAAACAAAAACAGATACCGTCACTTCTACTTTAACTCCAGCCACTAAGACAACAACAGCAACCGAAAGTGTTACTACCACAGATGTTATGACTACCACAGACACTGTTACGTCCACGGAAATTCCTGAGACAGAAACTAAAACTGAGACTGAAGTTTTGACTACAACTGATACTGTTACTTCTACTAAGATTCCTGCCACCAGAACAAGAACAAAAACGAATACTGTAACTACAACAAACGTTTTAACTACGACAGATATCGTGACTACGACTGATACTGTCACTTCCACTAAAGTTCCTGATACCGAGACAATTACCAAAACTCAAATTTCTACTACCACGGATACTATAATATCTACAGAAATTCCTGATACCAAAACCATGACCGAGACTGAAATTTCTACTACCACGGATACAGTGATATCTACTGCAATTCCTGATACAGAAACTAGAACCGAGACAAAGGTTTTAACTACCACGGACACTGTTACATCTACTGAAGTTCCTGACCCGAAGACAATGGTTGTTACCACTACAGACACTGTCATTTCTACTAAGGTTCCAAAAACAAAAACTAAGACTGAGATTGTAACCACTACAAACACGGTGACTTCCACAAAAGTTCCTGAGGCTAAAACCAAAACCAAGACCAAGTATTTAACTACCACTGATACCGTTACCGCTTCTGAAGCTCCAGAAACCGAGACAAAATGGGAAACTGATGTTTTAACTGCAACAGATACTATTACTTTGACCGAAACAAGAACCAGAATTGCTCTTAAAACTACAACAAACACCATCACATCTACAATGTTTTCCGATACAGTGACCAAGACCATCATTAATATGGTAACGACTAAGAATACGATTACCTTTACTAAGCCTTCTACAAGTACATCATCCCAGTCTACCTCAAATTCATTGGAGCCTACATCAAGTGAGAAAACACCGGCTTTGCTTGCCACTGACTCTACTGCATCCAGTTCCTCACCAACTAATTCTCCAAGTTCTACATCTAATTTGAGTGAAACAGACAAAACTTCTTCTGTTAACAGCTCAAGTGATACCTCTATATCCACTTCAGCTACTGATACTGCTAAATCATCGTCATCGACCGATTCTGACAAGTCTTCTGTGTCTGCATCTCCGTCCTCCACTGCAACCACATCTAGCAGCCCTTCAAGTTTAGCTTCCACGTCAAGTGAATCCACAACCATTACTTCTAGCACCGATTCTACCAAATCTTCTTCTTCATCTAAATCTAGTGAGACTTCAAAACCTACATCAAACGAGTCTTCAGATACTACATCCACAAGCTCTAATTCTAAATCCAGTAGAGATAGTAAGACCCCTTCCAGCACCGAACCAAGTAAAACCAGTGCAACCACATCGTCAAAATCTACCTCCAATTCAAGTACTTCCTCAAGTTTAGGTCCAACAACTAGCTCACGTTCTACGTCTGAATTAGCCAAAGATACAACATCAGCTTCTAGCACCTCATCCAAGCCCACAACAACAGGCTCTAAGTCTACAACCAATGCACCAACTTCATCGGAGACAGACACTACCAGCTCTTCCAAGCCTAATTCATCAAGTTCTTCCAATGAGAAAACTACATCTAATACTGGGTCTACTTCCACAAGCTCTACTACATCTAGTAAAACGTCCAGCTCTACTTCTTCTAGTCCTTCGGCATCTGCAAAGTCGTCTACTCCTTCTTCTACACCAAGCGAAGAGACTACAACCTCAGCTAAGTCCAGTGCATCTTCAGATCCAACTTCTACATCTAGTGAAACGATTGAAACCACTCCTACTACAAGCTCAAGTTCAAGTAAATCATCATCGTCTACATCTAAATCAAGCCCTACTTCAGAATCTAGTTCTGCAACTTCATCAAGCTCGGCTTCCAAATCAACTACAGGATCAGCGACCACAACTTCTTCTGATAAACAGACTGATGCTTCATCCACAACCGAGCTTGCCAAAACATCCACACCTTCTTCGGACTCCACTGAAAATAGCGAGGCTACAACCACAAGTGAGTCTCCTGAGGCTTCTTCGACCTCGGCAACTCAGGATCCCGAGACTACATCTGATGAAGACAATTCTACTGAAACTTCAGACACCGATAGTACAGATGCAGCAAAACCTTCTGCTTAACTCAAGTTTTAAGATTAATTAGTTTAGTTTACCCATACAAAAAAATGTTGCAGTTGAACACTGAATATTCTATACCTTATACCGCCTTTAAATAAATGTCCCAATAAATCATTTTTTAAAATAACACTTATAATTGCAAATATTCTTATAAATTCGTCAATTGACTACTCTTATTATATTGACTTTGGGTAACCTTTGAGGATGAACAGCACTTTACTCAGCATGTTATTGTACTTTCTGTTTTTTTTTTTTTTAATTAAAAAAAAGTACGACTGAGAGTTCTGTGTGTGGTTCTGAGAATTTAGTGAAACCCGAATTTAGAACGTGCAACATTGTAACAAATATCTCCACGTACAAAAGGCAGTTTTTTTTTTCTCTCTTTTTGTCTTTGATTTTTTAAATTTAGATATGTTGTTTTACGACGATCCGCCGCTACAGGCGATTTCGATGGATTTTCCAGTTGTAGATAAAGTAGTCAACACAGATAACTGCTATTACTATCTTTCCTTATTGGAGAGGTTTGTCAGTGTTATTGAACTTATGGATAAAGAAGAGCTATTGCAGTACCTCGTACGCGCAGAATCAAGATATTTCAGATGGATCTTTTGTCCATTGTTCATCTCGACGAAACGTGAAGTACCACCTTTAGGTAAATTTAAACAAGATCAGAACTAATCATAAATGTCTAAAAAGGTTTATTCTCTGTCTTTTATGCAGATATTGCTTTTTTTTGGCAAACTCACATGTTGAGTCCACTTCGATACCATGAAGATATGATTAAACACTTTGGTGGCAACAATGAGGACTGTCCTATTCCATTAAAAGACATTGTAAAATCTTTATTTGTTATAAAACTAATAGATTGTAATGAAATTAATGGATTTTATTAAAAGCATGAAAGTAGATATGAGCCTACGCCAAAGGCCTTGCACCAATGGAAAAAAGTAATGGGCAAGTCCGAACTTTACATTTTCGAAGGAAGCAGAACAGAATCATACGATACAAAAACTAGTATTTCATGCATTGTTTGTGGCATTCCAGCAAAGACCTCATGGTAACATCACTTTTTTTTATATGTGTGGTTTTTGCTCAACCTTATCCATTATTTAGGAAAAATTATACTGAATGGAGAACGAATCCGGATGTTGCTATACGGTGTTACTGTTGTGACGCTGAATATACCATCAAGCATTGTGGCAAAGCTAATTTATTTCGAGACATCAGCTACGATTTCAAAATTTCGTAAGTTTAACCGAAAAACAAAAACAAAAAAAAAGCTTTAACATGCTCTGTGTACAAAAGTGGGCTTTCACTTGATAAAAAGGGGCAATTTAACCCAAAAAAGAATATCAAAATAGAGAATCATCTTTTGAGTAGCCATAATTTGGCCAAATTACCCTTTGATTCTGGAGGAAACCAAATCAGAAACTTTATGGCCACTAACCAAGAGCGCTTCAATCCAAACGGAAATAACACAAAAAAGAATCAGGAACAAAATGGTAAGTTTTTTTTTGTTAAACTTTGACTTATCACTTTGTTATACATCCTGGACACTTATATTTTATTATCATTAGAATTAATGGGAGCTATAATGACAACGTATTTTTGTACTCCTTACCGTGGATCCATCGATATGTTAATGGCGGTAACACGCCAGCTGAAATTTGCGATAAGGGTCACTTCTCAGATTGATTGGCAATTACCCAATGGCATTATTTATGGAATCAGAGGTTATTTTCAGTTTATCCGTATTTTAAAGTTCTCGCCTGGTTTGGTGGGTGTACCCGACGTTGGTATCGGTAAGTTCATGTACTTCGTAAGATTAAATGCACTCATCAAATGCCCCCCTTTTTTGAATCCATAGACCTTGCTTGGCACACACATATGCTACATCCAGCTCGTTACCGAGATTTTACAACTAGTCATCTCAAAAAAATTTTAAACCATGATGATTGCATACCACCTGAACAACTATCCTGGTTTGAAGAAAAGTTTGATATGGCAAAGCGTTATTTTCTGAAAGAGGAGTCGGAAAACAAGGATACTAAGAATAAGGGCTCTATTTTTAAAAGAGTATTTACTAGTTCTTCAACTACAGCAAAAAAAGACTATTTAGCTTTTGGCTATCAATCCAGAGATGGAAATTTTATCATTGATGATGATATGATAGACCCGAACTTGTAAGTAGAAGCACCTCCCAGAATTTAAAAGCTCAATTTGTTCTTTAGGACTAGCGTGAGTTATCATGACAGAAGTAAGCTTTTCAAGTCAAGTTTTCTGCTTTAAAATTTTCTGAACTGACATATCATTTGATATCTTAGGAGCAGTGTCAGAATTTGTCCATTTTAACAATTCAGAGGCAGATCAAGAGACCTTGTTCAAATCAGTACAACATACTAAATTGGGTTTTATAGGGTATATTAATTGAAAAAAAAAAACTATGAGATTATCTAAAAAATGTCTAATATAACCCTCAATAGAACAAGCACTAGTGGAGGTACTTAGTTTTTTATTATACTTAACTTAATCTCTAATATTTAAATTCAGGTGAAAGATCTCTACGACCAATTGGACACATCCCGTAAGACTTTGATCCAGCCTAATATACTATTTGTATACTAACTTTTACTTAAAAAACAAGGGGATACCGTAAGGATAATGACAAACAAAAAGATCTGCTATTGATTATTATATACTAAAATGAAGCAATCTAAAAAAAAAGCATCGGTTGAGCAGCCATTTACCAAAGGTAGGAAGATAAGTGTTTTTGCAATTAAATTAAACACGTAATTTAACCTATCGCTCAATTTAGTGATCAATACGAGTGAGTATTTGATAAGCTTTAAAGGTACAAAACACTCACCCTAGATATGTGATATTTTAGGTGGTGTCTTACCAACACTGGCTGATCAGATCAGACGAAAATTGCCTCCTTATTTAGCAGCCAAGTATAACGACAATATGGTACGCAGCAGTATAGTCAGTAGTAGCAATGGCAGGGAAGGAGATGCTCCTCCACCCGCATATGGTGCAGAAAACGACATGCCACCTTCGTTTGACGAGCCACTTGCGATTCAAAAGTTTGACTGGTCCAAATTAATCATACTATTCGCATCGATGAATAATGGAAGAAACGTGACACGCTTCGTGTATTCAAAGGACGCCTTGCCTGGATTTGGGCAATATGATATTGAAATTTATTCCCCTATGTTAATAGGCACCGGTCAAAAGGCAACCATTCTTGGAAAAATAGATGTTTATGAGTTATATCCAAAATTAGATTTTGCAAGCAATCTAACAGTTAATGCGATTCATAATAATCAAAATCAACATCTGCAGCAGTTGCAACTAATGCAGCAACAACAACAAATACAACAACAAATGGAACAGTCGCAAAACCAACAGATGCAACAACAAATTGATCAACAGAACTATTAAATAAACATATAAAATAAAGATTTTATTGAGGGTTAATCATGAGCTCAGGCTTGACCCAATGATCATAATCCTCGGAGGACAAATATTCTAAGGACAAAACAGCTTCCTTTAATGTGGTACCTTCCTTGTGAGCTTTTTTAGCACACTTGGCTGCCTTATCGTAACCAATAACAGGGTTCAAAGACGTGACCAACATGAGAGACTATAAAACTTCACTTAATAGCCGCACCACAAATGTACAGACACACACACACACACACACACACACACACACACACACACACACACACACACACACACACACACACACACACTAATAAAAACTTACTCTGTTCATGATGTTTTTGATATGCTCACGGTTAGCAACAATACCAACGACACAGTTGTCCTTGAATGATCGACATACATCACTCAATAATTGGATGGATTGAAGCACATTCTTGATAATGACTGGCTTAAAGACATTCAACTACACGCGTACTCATTAGTAAACACACACACGTGCCCCCAACAAAAAGTTAAAGCTTACCTCAAATTGACCAAAACTGCCAGAGATTGTGACGGTAGTATGATTACCCATGACTTGGGCACATACCATGGTCAATGCCTCACATTGAGTGGGATTGACTTTACCAGGCATAATAGAGGATCCGGGTTCGTTCTCAGGTAAACTAAGTTCACCGAGTCCACAACGAGGACCCGATCCAAGGTAACGAATATCATTACCAATCTTCATTAATGAAGTGGCAATTGTGTTAAGAGCACCCGAACATTCGACCATAGCATCATTGCTTGCAAGTGCTTCAAACTAAATTCACGCACCATCCATTATTAAATACAAAAAAAAAAAAAAAAAAAAAAAAAGGTAAAGAACTTCAATGGTTTACCTTATTAGGTGCGGTTTCAAAAGTGTAACCAGTGGATTCTGTTACAGCTGTGGCAATCTTTACATCAAAGCCCTTTTGAGTGTTTAATCCAGTACCTACAGCGGTACCGCCTTGAGCTAAACGGGATAAACGAGGCAAGGTTGTTTGGATACGTTCAATGGCATAAGTTAATTGTTGAACATAGCCAGAGAACTCTTGACCCAAGGTCAAAGGAGTAGCATCTTGAAGATGAGTACGTCCAATCTTGATGATATCGTCGAATTCGGTGGATTTGGCTTGCATAGCATCTCGAAGCTCGGTTAATGCTGGAATAAGATCTTCATTGATTTCAACCACAGCAGCAATATGCATGGCCGTGGGGAAACTAGATAATTGTTTCAGAAAAAATAAAAAAGGGGGTCTCGCACTATCAGTGTACATGTTTACTTACGTATCATTGGAAGATTGGCTCATATTAACATGGTCATTGGGATGAACAGGCGTTTTACTACCGAGCTTACCGCCCAGAAGCTCAATGGCTCTATTTGAAAGAACCTAGCATAATACAATTTGTTAAGTGTACAAAAAACTAGGACATTTCGGTTTGAAATGGCAATTACCTCATTGACATTCATACTGTTGGCCAAAAAAGAAAAGCCAAAAATTCAGTTATTTAGCCTTTACTATATGAAACGCATAGACTTACTGTGTTTGAGTTCCAGAACCAGTTTGCCAAATAACCAAAGGGAATTGATCGTGATGCAATCCAGCCACAACCTGATGTTCCCGTTTTTTTAAAAAAAAAACCTTGTATTCCCTCCCCTTTTATCATAATTGGGCTTACCTCATCGGCAGCTTGTTGAATGGCTTCCGAAATTTTAGCGTCCAAACCGAATTCCAAGTTGACCTTGGCAGCAGCTTTCTTGAGAATACCGAAAGCCTTGATTAAAGCTGGAGGCATACGTTCACTTGTTCCACCAATCTTGAAGTTCTCAAGGGATCTTTTTTTTGTTCGGGAGTAAAGGTATAAGAAAATCGCGTAACCCCAATAATTAAAACGTCCATATCTCGATCTATTTACTACCTTTGTGTCTGTGCTCCCCAATACACACCAGCAGGAACCTTGAGATCACCAAACGTGTCACTTTCGATACGATATTCTTCGGCCATAATTAATATTTTCTTTTTTTTTAAACAAAAAAGTTTGATTTGAAAAGAAAGGGGAATCGCTGGGTAAAAAGAAAAAAATATTTTTTAAACACGCAGATTATGAAAATGACTATGTACACCATTTACAGAAATTAAAAAAACAGCCTGTGTAACGACCTGATTTTGGAGTGATACAAAATCAACAATCAACCATCAACCTTATTTCAATGTTCCTTTGCTATAAATACTTGTATTTATTTCATTTAGTAAATCATGGTCTGTTATTTTGCTTATATTTACTTATAACATATTGATATACTCGGCTTTCCACTTTATAGCATGGTGCTCATTTCTTTTACTAGTCAGAAGAGGTAGCAACTTTACAACGGCAGACCTCTAAACCCGAATTTTATTGGTTGCTGTAATTCATTTGGATGGCCGTAAATAATTTTCAGCAATGTAAGTTTTTGTAACATGTGAACTTGTACTAGTAAGAGTAGAAGGATTATAAGTGAATCCAAAACTCTCGGCTTCCATTACGTATTCAATGGTGAGTGAACTATGTGAGCTTTCTTGCGTGCTTCTCTAGGAGCAGCAGCTACATAAGCACGCTAAAAAAAGTAATAATTTATTTAATACAGTCAGACAAAAGTGAGGCCGATTAAAAAGAAACATGTAAGGCATACCACAACAAACGCATTTTATACATGGTCGGCATTGATTACAGCCTGGTATCGACTTATACTTTCCACTTTAAACGATGGGCAAGCGAAATTTTTTGTTGTTCCTCTAATAGGGGTCTCAAATCTTTTGCGCTCCTTAATTCGGATCTTCTTTTGTCTATCCTACGCTCTAGAACCCATCAAGAACGCTCAATTGGGTCTATGGCTGGATTTCTGGCAGACCAGTACTCAAACCCGACAATCTGATGGATTTCTTTCAGCCATTATGCTTAGGATTCAGTAAGGCACGAGACCCCGTCAACCTGTAAGATACAGTCTTTAATTTGATCAATAATTGCAGAGTTCGCTTGATGACACGTATACTTTTAAACAGCACATGCATTAGCGAAGAACTGGGTTCAAGGTAAATGGTATCTTTACAAATCGCTTTCACTTTACACAGTTCGTTAACCATTTATAATGTTTATCTCAAAGTTGTTCCTGCCAAATAAGAGCAGAATCCTGTACAAGTTGCATTTATGCGACTGCTCCCTGAGAAGAGATTATTTAGCACTCTTCAAATTTTCATCTCTCTCTATTTTTTTTTAAAAAAAAATGTCTAAGTTTGAAGCACTAGTCGATTCCGTTCTTGTCTATGATGATTCCCGAAGCCGAGAGGATATTCTACTCGATCTAGAATACACCAACGATGTTCAGACAACGATCAACAGAATATTCGACGGCAAAGTAAGTTCCTGCCATGTCCGCTTTTTTTTTTTTCCTCTTTTTCTTATTCTTTTGACACGCATACATGTAGTTTTTGGAAGGCGTTCAACGAAAGCCGAAAGACACCATGATTATTCTCGATTCGGATGAAGAGGAAGAACATCGTTCAGAACTAAGATCACCAGAGTAAGACTCGTCAACTTTTTGCTACGCAAAAACCCTTTTTACTGATTATGGAGTAACAGGAACGATTATGATTTTTTAGACGATTCAGGGCTCGAACAGAAGGATCAAATAGATCTTGATAGTTCAGCACCGAAAGACCCTTTTGAATTCCCTGATGCCACACCACCACCACCTCCGAGAAAAAAAGTGTTTGATTTTTCAACAATATCAAAGAACAACTTGTCTTCGCCGCCACAAACAAAACAAAGTAGCCCACCTCGTTTCTTGGACGACACAGAGAATGACGACTTTGATTTTCTAGACGATTCACCACCCATGATATCACCAACCACACATATACTTGACGAAGAAAATGACTTCATGTCAGAACCTTCTTCAAAAATATGCGTGTCGCCGATAAGACGTGTTTCGCTGGATTCATTAGAAGAACTATCTCCTATTCGATATACAAACCGATCCGAAACACCTCCTCCGAAAATTTCGTTAGATTCATCTCCTATACGCGATAAACCTTCAAGAAATGAATCTTTCTCAAACCAATCCAAATCAATTTTTAGTGACGACGAAGAAGACAATTTCTTGGATAAGCTGTCTTTGAAGCCAACCAGTATCAGCCGTAAAAGAAAGGCATCACCCTCCAATATCAACTTGATTGACTCAGACTCTGATGGTTCGCTGCCTTCCGTCAATGATTTCTTTGATCAGCTCATGTCTCAAAAGGAAGACCGAAAGGGAAAAGGAAGAGCTTATTCGCCAGCACAATCGCGTACCGAAGCTTTGTCCGAATGTTCATCTGTGAACGATGAAATGCCGGACTTATCTGCCAAAGAACAAAGGAGGTTAGATGCTGAGGAACGAAGACGCGCGCAGATGCAAGAAAAACTACGAGCTGCAGAAGAGAGAAAGCAGCTGGCAGAAGAGAAAAAACGGAAGCGCGAAGAGCTATTAGAGGAAAAGAAATTGGCCAAGGAACGAAAAATATTGGAAAAGGAACGAAACGCTATTTTTGAAAAGGAAAATAGAATCAAGAGCAATAGGGTAGAAACTATTAAAGAGATGATTGTTGAAATGCATCCTGACTTTGTAGAGACAAAGGCTGGCGAGCTATTGAAGATGGTCTTGGAAAAAAAAGAGACAACCATCCGTGAAGGAAATCGAGGCCCGTACCATCTTTTATGGAAAAGAATATGTACATCAGAATGGGATGAGGATACTCTGGCTTTTATCCCTTACAAGGAACCAAAAGTTATAACAGAACCCTTTGTACTAGTCTATGTTGATATCTATGAACTATTCAAACATATACAAGCAGACACTACAGATGATTATGTGGATCATATCAAAAGTGCCACTGAGCCTGATCATCAAATATTCCTTCTAGTTGAAGGCTTACAGGCTTATTATAGAAAGAAGATTAACTTGGAAAGAAGGATTTTTGACGAGCAAATCCGAAGTACAATTGATGGTGCAAGTACATCAGCTTCTCGACGCAAGATTCAGCCAGAAATAGAAAACGGACCGAGTCATAAACAAGTGGAAGAGGCCGTTAATTACTTGATCTTGAAAAAGGATATCATGTTTGTTATGACTAAGAATGATGAGGATACTGTTAGTTGGATTGAGAGTCTAACAACGGATCTCGCTTTGGGAAGATACAAGTAAGAAAGGAAATTATGTGATTGAGAGACACACATGTGTTTAATATATAATCTTTAGGAACAAAAACTTAAATAGCGCATACAAATCTCGAAAAGCATGCTCAGATCCCACAGAAAATTATTCCAAAATCTTGCAGGAAATTCAATTGTGTACACAGGCCGTTGCTACTAGCGTCATGAATGAATATCCAACTTTACAATCCTTACACAGAGCATACACACGTGAATCGAAAGTAACAGGAGAACAACTACTTGCAGATCTGGATGTGAGTTATTCTTCTTGTTTATCCCATAATCCCAACTCTAATTTTATTTTGGCAGGTTGAACGAAGTGCGTTGAGTGCTCGAGACCGTAAAGTTAACAGAAGCATGTCCAAAAAGATCTACAGAATTTTCTCCACTGATGATCCAAACGAAGTGGTCAATTAAAAAGGTTTAAATGATAATAGTAACAATAATAAAATAGGTTGTCTTGGAACAGTGGGTTGGCTTTATTCCAATATGTACGCTCGCGGAATAATTTCAAGTTAAAAAACTGAATGCAAGTACGTAATCACCTTGATTTTTCGTCACTGATTGCACCGAGAACCAGTGTATTATCCCAATGATACCTGACACTTGATTAATAAAAGTTATATGTCTTTTAAATGACTTGAAAGGTTTCTTTGATTTGACAGCTGTTAAACCTGTAAGGAATTATTCATGTTTTTTAAAAAACATTTATTTTCCCTATGCCTACCAGAAACAAGTGAAACAACGGGGAACGTATCCAGTTACCGTTTGTCAGCTTGTCCAATCAAAACGGATGAAATTTGTAAAATTTAAACCAACTTAGTAATGCTTAATTCTCACACCCCCTTCTTTCATTCTTAATAATAGAAAAATGTCTTTTTTAGGTGGTGCCAATGCCGAATGTGGACCTTCCAACCCCATGACGGGTCTTATGAAACAGTTTGGTCAAGATCGTTCTCTACAACAAGTAAGGCATTTTATACAACCCCCCGCATTCTTAAATATTAATGATAATTTTAGGATCGTTTTGGTCCCGATCAAAGAGGTGAAAGCTCAAAAGTATGAAGGGCACAAATAGTAATTAAAAAAGCCGGTAAAGAACAGCGTTTTAATGAGTAGTTTTTTAGGCTAGTTTCCGTACTCGACAAAACGGTCCTGTCCCTATTGACAGACAGGTAGTGAACCAGAGAAAAATAGAAAAAGAAAAGAACTAAAAAAAAAAGTGGGGTAAAATAGATGACGGATGAATTTTTCCGGGATGAAATGAACATGGACCGATCAGCTCAGCATGCTTTTGAATTTAAAGGGTTAAACAGAGAATTAGAGCTAATGCAACAGGCACCTCCTCCTTCTGCCAATTGGGCTTCAGACTTTATGCAACACCAACCACCACCTCAACATCAACAGTTTGATGAGTTTGAAAAGATTTATCAACAAACGCAGCAACCCATCATTCATGGAGCCAACTGGAACGAAGAATTTGCTGCATTTCAAGCAAGTCATCCAGGCCAAGTTTTGACCCAGCATGAACGAGACGCTTTTGATCGTGCCTTTGATGAAGCGAAACAAGCAACTCCAGTCACATGGGAAAAAGAATTCGCTGCTCAAGAAACTTCTTGGGCCACGGAATTTGAGGATCAACAACAACAACAACCTATCACTGCCAATAACGATAATGAAGCTTTGGCAAGAACCGCTGCTATGCTATTAGATTCAGTGGATGTGGAAGCCAACCCCAAGTTCAAAAACTCACAATTCATGAGTCTGATGCGAAAATTAAGGGATAGCGAAGTAGCCATTGAAGGTGATAAAATGGTTGAAACTAAAGGAAAATGGGCCTCCGAATTCGAGCAGGAGAAGGGAGGAGACTGGGCAAACCAGTTTACACAAAATGCAGGTAGCGCTCGCAGTGGTAACATGTGGTCCAGCGAATTTGCTCAGAAGGCAGAACGTGGTTGGACTGATGAATTTCATCATGAAAAAAATCAGCATAAACAACCTGGTGATTGGGCATCCGAGTTCTCAAAGCAAAGCAGCAATATGAGTCCACAAGAAATGCAGCAATTGTTTGGCAAAGGCACAGAGACTGATGATTGGGTGCAGCAATACAACAAAAATATCTCGCACTTGAAGACCGCACAAGATCATGAATGGGATTCCATGCAAAAGGATTGGGAAAAGTTTAATCCCGCAGAACAAGGATTAGGTTATCGGGCATCAAACCCTGAATACAATATTTATAATTTTACCACTAATAATCCATACCTGTTAAATCCTCAAGCCATTGATGGTGCTTCTCATACCAACTTGGCTGATTCTATTCTGGCTTTGGAGGCCAAGGCTCAATTAGCTACATCCGATTCCAATGCTTGGAAAACACTCGGTCTTCGACAACAAGAAAATGAACGTGACGGTGCCGCTATTGCTGCTCTTCGTAAAGCGGTGGGTATGGACCCTTCCTTGTTAGACGGCTGGTTAGCTTTAGCTGTGAGCTACACCAACGAGAACTGCAGGGCGGATGCCTATGATGCCCTAGAACAATGGGTAGCCAATAATCCCAATTATAAACATTTGGCCACCAATGTGTCTCATATGGCTGTGGAGAACCGCCATGCCCATATCACCAATATGTTTTTGGAGGCTGCACGAAGCTCTCCTGGTCTTGAAATGGATGCCGATGTACAAGTGGGTTTAGGTGTTCTCTTCAATGTATCTGAAGAATACGAAAAGGCCATTGATTGCTTTAAAGCTGCTTTAGCCAGTAGACCTCGCGATTATTTACTGTGGAATAAGTTGGGTGCCACCTTAGCAAACTCACGGGATTCATCAGGGGCCATCGAAGCTTATTTTAATGCGTTAGAAATCAGCCCCTCGTACGTCCGTGCGCGTTATAATTTAGCCATCAGCTGTATCAATTTAGGTCAACATCGTGAGGCTGCAGAACATTTGTTGACTGCTTTAGCACTTCAACAATCCAATGACGGAAGTAACGGAGCTGGTGGATCTGTCATGATTGATGAGCAAGGAAATACTGTGAATGTACCTGGTGGCATGGGAGATAATGTCTGGAGTAGTCTGCGTATGCTCATGTTAACGTAAGTTTTTATTGTCAAATGGTAGAATGAAAAGGAAATTAAAATTTGACTTTACATGTAGGATGAATCGTCACGATTTAGCTAGACAATGTGATCAACACAATATTGACGCCTTTCGTTCCGAATTCCAGTTTTAAGCAAGCAACTGCATACCAGTCTCCCAAAGAAAGACATCATATATGGAAACCCCCTACTTTGTGGTGTATCTTTCCAAATGAATATATTTAAAAATATTAAAAAAAAAAGTTTAATCGATCAATTTGGCAAAGGCCATGGTATTTTTGGAAAAGTAATCTGCAATGACTTCAAAGCCATCATCCTCATGATCCAATTGGTCAAAGAATAAATCATGGCTATCTGCATTCGCTTCTTGTGTTCTTCTAATCTCACTAATCATGCGATGTTGAATAGCGCACTGAGGACATTCTCTATCATTGTCGCCCAAACATCTTATCATTAAAACAATGTGTTAGTTTTTTCTTCATCTCTGTATCAGCGCTTTAATTAATTTTACCTTTGATGGAATGAATGTCGACATAAAAAGTGGACGGCTGGAAGATCAAGCGTCCCTTCACACATTGTGCATTTTTGAACTTGAAAGATTCGAGCGCTAGTCTGTAACTCTTCAATCTCTTTTCTTCGTTTATCGGTTTCTTCGCGATAATTTGCAATCAACTCCTCGTTTAATTTCAACTCTTGACGCTCATGCTCGATTTTTTTACCAATATAACCCTTTAACAAACCAATAGTAGCAACATTGGACCTACTCAAGGCCTGCACCACTTGAATAGGAGGTAACAAGTCTTTATCATTAATATGCTTCATCACCGAAAGTAGTTCTTGTGTAGATTTAGCCATGACTTCAGGTGTTGAAGAAAAGTAGGTTAATACCATGGGGTACAACGAAGGGTCCTTGGGTCCATAACGTCGCACGCCTTCAATGACACGATCGGTTCCACCCTTTTCCATCCAAAATCTCAAGATATCTGCATACATGCCGGTTTTTTCATACAGGTACACAATACCTTCATCAAACTGTTTCAATTGGCACAAGACAAATGCTTGATTGGTATCGTATTGTACAGTTTCATCGTGTAACAGGTTGAGTGCCTTTTGTCGGAATTCTCGCTTTCGTTTTTGTCGTTCTCGAGGATTGGTTGGCTCCTTGGTGGATTCCATATCATCCATCAGGTACAATTCCAATAAGGTGTTCCAAATCGTCTTGCGTTCTTCTTGTTCGCTTATCGAATACGTTTTTTCTCCCGTCTTGGTTTCACCCGTCTTGATAGAAGGTGAAAGTGTCGTCTCAGACGTGGGGGATGGTGTACTAGGATGACCCCATAACGTGTCAAATACCGCTTCCAAAAATGTAGTTAAGCAATCGGGTCGATCCACAAATGCTGGCATAAATTTACGAGGTGAAGGAGGTTGATAGCTAAGTCGACCTGAGGATGCGTTTCTTGTTTGGGCCATCTTACTCAAGTTTGGTGTTGTGTTGTGAAGTGTAGGTCCACTACTTCCATCCGAGGAAAAAATTGAAGCTGTCTCTGTACCTCCACCGACAAAAGGCAGGTTGGAAAGTGCTTTGTTATTGGTATCACTAGGTGTAGGTGATTTTGGCCCACCACCCAATACAGCCGTATGACTATTCACGGTAGCTAAAGGAAGCGTACCAGTACATAATTCAATCAATAGATGGGTAGTTTCGTGAGGTAAATGTGTTAATAGGGTTTTGCTGTATTTCTGTAGGTTACGATCGGCTTCATAAGGACCCAATTTTTTAATGTATGCTAAAGCTGTATCGTATTTTTTGGTATCTTCAATCACGATATCAAGGTACATATCATGTTCCTGAAATTTCTCTGCTAAATAGACTGCATGTTCAAAATAACCTGCTTGACGGCATACACTGATGGCTGTTTCCAAGTCGAAATTCAAGTCCGTATCCGTCTACAGAAAAGTAGGTTGGTAAGTTATGAAGAAAAAGAAAGAACTTTAGAGTGGTTACCTTGATGAATTGATCAAGTCGAGACACGTCTTTGAGTTTAGTGTAACAGTTCAATAAAAGTGTTGTATGGTCTGCATTAGCTAATCCTTTGGAGTGTAATTCTTGCAAGTAATTTGTCAAATTATAAATTCGTTGGGCATCCAAAAACTAAGTTCAAAAATTTAATATAATTACATGGAATTATCTTTTCTATAATTACCTTTCGGATGACATAGGATGGTTCAAGCTGACCAATGGTTCGAATGTATTGCTCCATCGACCCATCGTAATCCCCCTTGTTGTATAAATAATCACCGTACTTTTTAAAGATCTCGGCAATACTGGCATCATCGTATTTCTGCATATGAGCCAAATTAATCGCCAACACATACAAATTTAACTTGAACAAAATCTCCAGCTTTGTCGGTGTGTCCTTTTCATCCAAATGATACAACTTTCCATCCATGCCCACGATCCAAATCGAGTTCCACTCACAAAAAATGCCTCGAATACCGCCTAAAAATGTACCCACATACGCTACAAATTTGTTGGCCGTGTCAAAAATCGCAATTTTTGTCAATTCGCTGGTCGATGTACGTTTAGGATTGAAACTGAGGGATGCACGCGCTCCACTAGACAGATGTGTAGATGTGGTGACAGGAGGGGATACAATGACAAGGTAACTGGATTTAAACCATGTCAAGGAGGATTTAGGAGTCTCGTAGGCAAAACAGGGACCACGTCCTGTGGGATCGTATAGATAAATAGCTTCATCTCGACCTACCACCATTTCTTGGGCATCATTCATCACAGCACAACCAAGGCCGCAACCCTGTTCATCCAAAATTGTCTATAATATAGAGGAGAGGAAAAGATCAGATTTTTGCTCATAGTTTGATTTAAAGCAACTTTACAATGGCTGGTTTGACTGCAGTGGTGTTATAAGACATGATGCTACTTGTGGTGACAATAAATAAAATAGTAGACTTTGTCTGTTCACGAAATCCAAGACCCGTGATTGGCTCCTGACCCTCATAAATAACCTTTTGCTTGGTCGTTTTATCCTTGGATAAATCACCGCGAATTAAGATGACTACACCGTTGGCTAACCCAATCGCTGCTTGCGACATATTTTCCAAGATGGCAAAGGTTGTGACGGGCCATGTTTTACCACCGTGTTGGATTTTGACCGTGCGAAGTAAGGTAGGTACAATGATATCATCGCTGCCTTCTGTTGGTTTCAAAGCATCCAAATCCCAAAATTTCACCACAGGAATTCCCGATACCACATCTTCCTCCTGAATGCGAAAAAAAAAGGAATGTGTCAGACTTAAACCTTTTTAGAAGGAGCAGGGGATACACTTACGCCCACTGTGACAAGAATATTCTTTTGCTTCAGTTGCTTTAAATGAGTTACTCGGCCTCCATCATACGCAATAAACATTTGTGTCTTGAAAGAACGATCAACAATATATACATTGCCCTTGGAGTCCGCTAAAACTATATGTCCACGACCTGTTGCAAATACTGAAATGTCGGTTTTCTATATTAACTGTTTAGATGAAACAATTCTAATGAGGGGAACCCTTTGTTTTTTTACCTGAAATACAGCAGGTGTCTTTCCTTTTTCAATTGGATCAGTTGTTTGCTGTTTATCAAAAAAGTTGAATTGTCGCCATTGTGCTAAAGACATCTTTCTTTAAAAAAATCTTAGAATAGAGAGATAAAGGATACGTTCAAACCTATTTTTTTATTTTTTATTTTTTGGGAATTTGCACTGACTTTTAAAAAATGGCTAATTATATGCACGATCATTTGACCCATACTTTATCTGCCATCAACAGAAGACGTTTCAGGGAAGCCTTTGGAAGACAATTTAATGAGAAAACTACCACCAATAAGATAATTGAGAAGATGACACTTAAAACAGTGTCAGATGACATGATTTATCAAACATTTTGTATCGTTTTGCTCGGATGACCATACATACAATTTAGAATTTCATCCAAAATTTTGTATTCAAATTCCATAGATAAAATGAATTATGAGTCTAGTATCACTGTGGGAGAAATAGCTGAGCAAAAAGCAAACAGTTATTCTACCATCTCATCACTACCGTGTATTGTGAATGATGCTGATATAATATAATAATAATCAAAAAATAAGAATGGAATGACGAGGATTTGGATGATAAAATGAAATCTATGACACATCAATGATTTGGACTCCCTTTGTTTTCAACATGTATTCTCGTATGTTGCACACATTCTGGCAATCATCATATAAAAATTATAAAAAAAATGTCGATGAGGTTAAAGCAGATGTAAAAAGCCATAACATATCGGTTTTTTATAACATACTTAATGTGATTATTTTCTATTCAGTGAACCTGTTACGGATACCAAGCTTGTACAAAGTCATTGTCTGTGTTTTCTTCCTTTGGATCTTCAGCATTGTTGGAACTGACATAATAGACCTTTTTTGTACCAAACTAGGTGGTGTTGAGCTATACACACAGCAAAAAACCGTGATATAAAATGCTTACACACGGTTTCGCCGAATCACTTTCAGTTGTTTGTTTTGGGTACAAAGTTATTTGCAGCAAAAAACTTTCTGAAAAATCAAAATAAGCTGTTGTTGCCTATTTGGACAAATTTAATTGCACATTTACCAACAGTTGCTCGTTTTGCAGCAAACAACTAAATAAAAATATAAAAAAATCTATTTGAGCCGAACAAAAAATCCGCCATAGTAACATCTCTATGATTTTCCGCCCAATTATACCATTAATCCACAATTTTGTTATGAAGCAAGCTGTAAACCTTATTTGATTACGATTATAAAGATATACTTAAGGTATAAATCGGGAATATATTCCAGATAAAAACATGTTTTAATTAAAGGATATCTATTTCTATTAGTTATTTTCTCCATATCATTTCATCTTTTGACTGCATGATCTGTTTGGAGTAGCAATATGCAGAGTTGCGATAAAATGATTTTATATCAAGTCCAGACCAAATTTCGGAAGACGCTTTCCCTATTTTAGTGCCTGCTTCAGGGAATACTGTAGTTGAATATCTCTAAACAGTGAAAGTAATTGCAATTATATAACGTAGAGTATTATCGGGAGTTCATTATTTGAAAAAATGACGCTGAGTACGATACAAATTAAACAATGATAACTTTTTGTTTATGTACTACATTTCCCCACATCAAAAAATAATCTTGGATCTCAGCAAATATATGATCATTTTACATGGTCAAAAAAGATATACCATTTGCGATATTCGTTTTTTACTGTGTCAAAACCGTGTACATTGCTTAGTTTTTTTAGGGTCTTTGATGTCACAAAGAGAAGATGTTTCATTCGATTGCAGAAACAACATACAAGCTCTTTTATAGCGGCTATTTATTATGCCTGGAATCGGCGCTTTGACCACTAAATCATACTTTATGTCCCATTTTTTACACTGCTTCATTGATGATTATATAATGTTAACGTCATAAATAGCCGTGTAACTATTGAAGTGCCATCCATCCATGGGATTATGACCAAGGTTTTCCAGTAATTTCTTGTGGCTCGGATCAAAGTACAGTAGTGACCCAGCTCTGTACACTATTAAAGTGCCTCGACAACAGTACAAAGTCCGGGGCTAAGACTGAATGTTATTTTCTCTCTCTCTCGCTTACATATGAGAGTTCATTTATATCCGTTCTTTGAAAACCAGCATGGTGCTAAGACACAAAGTTATAAAAATCAGTCATATACAAACATAAAAAAAAGGGCATGACGGTTATGTGGGAAGATTTAAGTGGGAAGATTTAATGATATAAGTTACAAATTATGAGCGGAAAGTTATCATAAGTAATGCTTTTTTTTTTTTTTCAATATTAAAAAATAAGAAGCGAATAGGAGTTTTGATAATATTCCTTATGGTAATTTATTTGGCAGTTTTAGGTACATGTAACGTCAGACTAATCCTTGTGAAGTTTAATCATACGAGTATAATAGGTCAGTTTAAATAACTTTTCAAATCAGGAATATATCATTTACTCACACGCCAAAGGAGAATATTTTCTTCCCGTGTAACTGATTTATTTATCGCTAGGTTTGAACTTCACGAACAAGCTTCTATGTTTTGCCGATTATGCTTTAAAACTACCAAAACATTTCCATGACCCCATAATCTTTGCCTTAATTCACAGTTTTCTATACATAAAGTTTAACTCTCGGAGCATTAACCTTATAAATAAGGGCACGAGATTCAATATGGGATGTCAAATGTTTTATACCGGGGTAAAACGAGGGGACTAGGAGGAAAGTTTGAGAGTTACAAGGATAATTGACTTAAAATTTCCCACATAAAGGTTTCTTTGGCTTATAGAATATGATTGCGGGCGCGAAAAAAAAAAAAGAAAAGAAAAGGTTAAGATCTGTACGAGGATCACTTTAGCCAATAAGAGACGTGCCCACAAAATATATTTCAGTGATACATCCCCACATAAATGGCTAATACTTCATAGGCATTCCCATTTAAAGAAAATTTTACCACCTTGATTCATGGAAACCCGTAATTGTTTCTTAAATATCAAATGGTATTTTTTTTTTTTTGTATATATAGCAGGGTGCCTTTCTAATCTTCCCTTTTTTTTATCATTATATTTTTATTTACTATCTTAACTTCTCCAGCTAGTCTCACTTGTAGTATAAGATAATATAATGAAAAGTTACAAATTCGCATCGAATGTGTATGCAATTGGTGCTTTTGCTGCTGTTGCAGGCCTCATGTTTGGTTTCGACATCGGGTCAAATTCAGGTGTCATTGGAACTACCCAGTAAGTCGAACCATTTTCTTTATTTTATTTTAGCAGATCACTAAATATAACAAAGGTATCAAGAATTTTTTGATAGTCCAGGTTCAGTTTTACAAGGTGGAATTAACGGTGCTCTTTCTGCCGGTTGCTTTGTTGGGGCTTTACTTGCTGGTTTCCCAGCAGATAGATACTCGCGTAAATATACACTTATTGGTGCTTCGGCTTTATTTGTTGTCGGATCCATTTTCCAAGCTGCCTGTAATGGTGTAGCAATGCTTTGTGTCGGTCGTGTACTCAACGGTCTTTCCGTTGGTATTACATCTATGATTGTTCCTCTTTATCAATCTGAAATCGCACCTAAAGAAATCCGTGGTCGTATTGTAGCTGTTCAACAATGGAGTATTACCTGGGGTATCATGATTGCGTAGGTTTAAAAAAACTTACATATAATTAAAATATATACTCATAAACTTTACAGCTTTTGGGCACAATATGCCTGTCATTTCATCGCTGGTCCTCTTGCCTTTCGTATTCCATGGGCCATTCAAGGTATTCCTGCTGTCATTGTCTGTGCCGGTATGTGGATGTTCCCTTTTTCCCCCAGATGGCTTGCAGATAAGGGACGTATGGACGAAGCCTTGCAAGTTCTTGCTGATATCCATGGCAATGGTGACCCCAATCATCCCCGTGTTATCTTAGAAATGGAAGAAATCAGAGCCACTATTAAATTTGATCATGAAATTGCTTCTCATCGTTATGCCGATTTATTAAAGCCCGGTATGCTTTACCGTGTTTCTCTTGGTGTCTGTCTTCAAATTTGGCAGCAATTGACCGGTATGAACATTATTATGTTCTACGTTGTCTTCTTATTCCAACAAGCTGGTATTGGTGAGGGTGAGCAAGCCACTCTTATTGCATCTGGTGTATCATATGTTGTCTTTGTTATTATGACTGTTCCTGCTATTATTTATGTTGATAAATGGGGTCGTCGACCCACTTTGATTTTTGGTGCTCTTGCCATGTCTGTTTTCCTTTGGATTGTCGGTGCTATTTTAGCTACTGGTGACTGGTCTATTAATGATGGAGGTAAATGGGTCGTCCAACTTCCTTCTAAATCCTATACAAACGGTGTCGCTGCATGTGTTTATTTGTTTGTTGCATCTTTTGGTTCCACTTGGGGTCCTCTTGGCTGGATTTATCCTGCTGAAATTTATCCTCTTCGTGTCCGTGCTACCGCTGTTTCTTTGTCAACTGCATCCAACTGGCTTTTTAACTGGGCTTTAAATTTCTTTGTTCCCATGTTGATGGAAGAAATCCATTACGGTCTTTATTTCTTGTTTGCTGCCTTCAATTTCTTGGCAATGGTTCATGTTTACTTCTGCTATCCTGAAACCAAGGGCTATACTGTAAGGAATTACATATTGATTTTACGTAAATTTCTATACTAACTTTTTAAAATAGCTTGAGGAAATGGATGTTGTATTCGAACATAATCCTCGCAAGAAGATTCCTCGTGAGACTATGGATTTGTGGTTAAATGAGAAGGGTATCCGTCGTGAAAATGAACATCGCGAATATGAAAAAAATAAGGCTATTGAAGCACAAAATCTTGATAGCTATCCTTCCTCCATCCCCGAAAAGACTGGTCATGCTGATTCTGTATAAAACAGACATCCCTTCCTCTTTATTTTCCATCCTCATTGTATTTTATAATATTCTGTTAACATCTATTTGAAATAGTTTTCTAATCCACATCATCTTAATTCATTCATAAGTATATCTACTAAATTCAAAATACTGAATACTCAATAAATATTAAATATTCTTAATACATAACCTAACTTTGTATTTCGAAATATTTTTAATTAAAATATCTTAAAGTTATCATAGTTTGATTTAATGAGGAAATCATACATGTCATGCGCCATGAGCTCCCACACAGCCATCAAACACTGTTGCACGAATAAAATGCGGAAAATACTTAGTTTCTTTGGTAAAGCCGTTTACGTAATATGATCCGTGTGAATTTTTGAACTGAATTCTATAAGGGGATTTATTTCGGCAGGTACCGAAAGGGTATTGTAGAATAAACGTTATAACTTGAATCATCACACAAGCTACACAAAAACAGCAATAAAATTCTTCAAGATATATTTTGCTTGTTGGTTTAAAATTGATTTGAAATTAAAAGTCTTCCACGGATCATAGGGATTATGTAATTAGGAAAATGCTTGGATGTTAATTGAAGGTTGTGTTACATCAGACCAATTTCATGATCCTGGTATATTATTGGTTTAGATTTTACTGACTAGCCTTTTATAAATTACAAATTGTAACAACGAGTTGCTTTAAGTGTGCCTTACATAGCTGATATGGAGGAACTTTTATTTATATCTTTTTACAAAAAAAACATTCCTATTTTTTACCATGACATTGCCGATCAACTGTGTATGCTCTCATATGTAGTCATTTATTGTTTCAACACTTTAAGTCAGATAACGTTAGCATCTTTTCGGACAAACTAAAATTCAGTTCAGATATTAGCTTACCTCTTGAAAAGGGAATTTAGAAAAAGAGTTAGTAAGGGATCAGCCTTCTTGCATGACAAAGAGAACAAAGTAATGTTCTTTACCTACAATTTTTTTAAGTTCTTCCCAGAAGAAAAACCCAGACACGCTCCATGTGGCGCGTGGTTGTGAATGTTAGGAAGATGTTTCAGGTCGTTCATCACCCCAACCACCTTTGAAATAGATATTATGTTTTTTGTACAACCCGATTCCAAAATACATCGCATTTATTGCAGATCAATATATCATGAAATGTGCGCTATTTTAGTGTATGATATCTCGATTTGGTTGGATTCATGAAAGCCTAAAACAACAAAGATCATCTACAAGTAAAATTTGTAAAGAGACATACAAAGGATGATTTGAACGTGTTAAATTTTGGTTTTTATTGAAGCCGTCTCTAAATATGATCAAATGATACCTTGGTGGCTTTGCCTTCACTAAATGTTTTTTTCTTACTTATCATACCATACAATGTATCATAAAGAACTATTGTAGATAATTTGCAGAAAAATTGTATTGTTATCTCAACACGGCTACCGGATTGTTATCATATCTTTGTCTCCTGCTGTTCCTGTTTAGCCGATTTTTTTTTTTTTTTTTTTTTTTTTTTTTTGCATCCGTTTTTTTATTGTACTTTTAACCGCTGTACATAAGAGAAATACTTCGTGATTCCTTTACCGCATATTGATGTCCTACATGACTGCTTTAATTTACTTGTGCAATATAAAATTTGTAATAATCGAAAAGAAGATGGATGAGCAAATGAAGTAATGTACATAGTTATATTGGAGAGGATCAGAGCATCGGTCGATGTTGCAATTTTTGATATTGGAACTTATGTATCCAAGTTTTATATGCCTTGTTGGGCTTCAAGAAATTTATTTTTATTTTATGTGTTAACTGAACCAAAACCGTTGTAATAAGTGGTCATAAACATTCTCCACACCTCATTGCCATGATGCTAGACGACGAATTTAGGCGTTCTATTGATAAGGATATAATGTACAGATATGCGAAAATGCCAATTTATTTCTTTTCGAATAATTGAAATCACCAACATTCAAGAAGCACGGCCTTCTTGCCTCAGACTAGCCATAACAAAAGAGACTATACAAGTAACACCATCGGTATACGGGCTGCTCAAAAAGATTTTTCTCTTACTTTGTGGAAGATAAATCAGTTACTTAAAACTGTTTCTAGTAATTTAAAATAATAATGGTAGTGATTAATTATATCATAGTTCATTTTTCTCTATCACAGGCTGAGCTCACCTATTACCGTAAAGTTTTTCGAAATTCATAAATCAAAAAAGCAACTGGTGGCATAATGATAGTCAGGTTACTCACCTCTTCGTTGCCGACGGGTGTTATGACAAACTGTGCTTAAGTCATCCAAGTAATGAATCACCATTCAAAACTTAGACTAGGAAAAAGAGAGAACAATCGAAGTTGACGTCTTATTTGGATATTATATCGATAAAATTGATGTTGTATAGGTTATTTCTTTTGGAGCTGCTATTATTCAGACTGATATTTTTGCTGTACTTCCCTTTAACCCTGATCGTAAAAATTAAGTATAAATGTCATTACACTTAAAACTGAATGCAAAGCATCTTTTTACAGACTTTCTTAACATGTCAAATTTCCGTTGTTTAAAACTACCTGTTGATAAATACTATATATATATATATTTAGCATACTTTCCAAATCTTTTGGGCTAATAATATAAATAGAATATTCACATTTTTCAAGATTTATGCAAGGCCAATTATATTTTAGCCGTATGTTCCATTATAAATAAAATATTGCAAAGTGAAAAAGGCTTTAAGTCTTTCAGGTGAACCACCACTTTAAGAACTTAAGTTATTTCAATATAAATAGAGCATACGGGATAAATAACAATGAGTCTCACTATAAATTTCAAATGCAATATCCTAAATGATTTAAAAAATAAAATAAAATACCTTGCTGATTTTGTGTTGTGTCGGGTCAAAAGGAATATACCTACTGATAACCATCCGAAAATAACGCGTGAGATCATAAATATATGGATTTTCGTTGTACCATCTACGCCGTACTGCCAATGACAATAGACTGTCCAGCTGAATCGGTAGCTCGTACCACAAAGTCTCATCCGTTACGATATCCCGTATCAATTACGGGATTTAAGAGTTCGCATGATGTGCTTTATTGTAAACCTTGTTTATGGTATAAATAATGACGTGACCAAAAAAATCTTTTTGAGACAAGAGGGGGGGTCAATAAAGTAGTAAAAGATGATAAAAGTTATTCAATAACTTTGCAAGCACTTTATTCCGAAAGGGAAGGAGTGTAAAGTTTCTAGAGTAATTTTCAACAGACAACAATGTTATCACATGTACCACGGAGATCTATTGGAAGGGAAATGTAGATTAAATAAGATCTAAGATAGTAATCACAATTGTATACTCTTATTGGAGTGATATATTGTCTTATCTGTTATCATGATGAGGTACCTAACCCTGTGCACAAATTATAGAAAATATAATCGCATGTCACTTAGTACAACCTTGATGATGATTCTTGTTTTGGAAGGTATCACACACCTGCTTTATCTTTTTCTTTTCTTTACGAATTAAAATTAAAATTAAACATATCTTGAGTCTCCAATGACTTCTTATTATACTGCAGTATACATCATACGTTATTCTCGGCTTTTGATGAACAATATGCATACTCATCATCACCCTAAACCAATACAATGAATTAGACGAGGTAAATCATTTAACCGGGATCTATACTTCATTCGGTGAGTCATTTTTTTTTGGGAAATAAAGGGATCACTTGCATAAGGTTTTATCACCATCACGTATTCAACGTTTTTTTTTTTTTGTTATTTGTAACTGGACGAAGAACGGGTTTAAGCCTTTTTTCGCATAATATAAAAAAATGGGCTCTCTAATTGTGTCATGTGAGTCATATTTCTTATCTTTGATCGGACCTTGTTATGTAAATCCTAGGAACCAACTTGTTTTTTCTGTTTAGATGTCTTATACAAATAAAAAAAAAAGCAGATGAAATAGCAAAAATGACTAACGGTATAACAAAAAAAGTGATTTGTCTATTGATTATGCAAAAAAATAAATAATGAATGCTTTAAAATTAAACGCGTCATTTATGTTATGCATAATAGTGTCTATGAAATAATTTAAATCGCTCTGTGTTCTGTTAACGGGATATTGTGATAGTCAAACGTAAAAAGAACCTTTTACATATATGGGTACCTTTCTATATGCTTATTTACACCAATTAGAATTTGTATACCCCACACTTTTTTTTTCTCTTATCTATCAAAAGCAGTCCTCCGCCTTTTGTTCGTGCAGCACTCTCTCGCTCTCTCGTAACTCCTTTTTAAACATAATTCAAATCCGGTTTCTTTTCCTTTTCTTTTTTCTAACTTTACACATCATCTTACACTATGGCTCATCAAGCACGTATCAACAGTGTGGTAGAATCCCTCACCAAAGCCCCTCGTACCGTCGATTTCCCTCAAAAGAATGGTCAAGTACAACCTATGTCTGAAATTTTCGGTCAAAACGTCTTTTCTCGTAATGAAATGGCAAAGATGTTACCCAAGCCTGTCTACAAGACTTTTGTCCAAACTTTAAAGGGTAAGCATACTATGGATAGAGTCACCGCCGATGCCATTGCCCATGCTGTCAAGGTTTGGTCTATTGAACGTGGTGCCACCCATTTCACCCATTGGTTCCAACCTTTGAATGATTGTACCGCTGAGAAGCATGATGCTTTCTTGACTTTGAAGTCTAGCTTTGTAGATGGTTCCGAAGTGGTAAATATACATTCGATATATATATATAAAAGAGAAAAAGAGAGAGCATAGTGAACAGCTGCAACGCGCACACGAAAAAAAAACATGACAGATGCTTATTTCCCGTAAAAAGATTAAATCAGCTCACAATTTTTATTTTTTTATTTTTAGGTTACTGCCATCGACACTTTCTCTGGTTCTCAATTATTACAATCCGAGCCCGATGCATCTTCTTTCCCTTCAGGTGGTATGCGTACAACTTTCGAAGCACGTGGTTACACTGTTTGGGACACTAAGAGGTAAGTGATTTGCAGCGACATAAAGAAACAATCATAATTCATGGGTTAACCAATCCCACTTGAATAGTCCCATGTTCATTCAAGAAGGTCCCCACGGTACTTCTATTCTTTATATTCCTTCCGTCTTTATTTCATATAACGGTGAGGCCTTGGATGAAAAGTCTGTTCTTTTGAGATCTTCCGAAGTCTTGGAAAGAGTTGCATTAGAAGTCCTTAACGTGATTGAACCTAAGGATTCAGGTAAGAATGCTTTTTTTTTTGACGGTTGAAGAGAATGGAAACTTGGATCCTAAAAACGCCATCTTTTTTTTTTGTGTGTTAGATAATCGCTCCGAACTTGTTTATACCACTCTTGGTACCGAGCAAGAATATTTCTTGATTGATAGATCTCTTTATACTCTCCGTCCTGATTTAAAGATTACTGGTCGTACCTTATTAGGTGGACTTCCTCCCAGACATCAACAATTGGAGGATCATTACTTTGGTAAGATCCCCACCCGTGTCTTGTCTGCCATCAGTGAGTGTGAACTTGAATTAGCCAAATTGGGTGTTCCCATCAAAACACGTCATAATGAAGTCGCTCCTGCTCAATTTGAAGTTGCACCTATCTTCGAGGAAGCTCTTTTAGCCGTCGATCACAATTTGTTAACCATGGACGTTCTCCATCGCGTTGCTCATCGTCACAAGCTCAAGGTACTCTTCCACGAAAAGCCCTTCCGTGGTGTCAATGGTTCCGGAAAGCATTGTAACTGGAGTTTATCTACCGATAAGGGTGATAACCTTTTGGACCCCTCTGCTTCCCCTGAAACCAACTACCGTTTCTTGATCTTTTTGGTAGCCACCTTAAAGGGTGTCCTTGATCACGGTGATCTTCTCCGTGCCGGTGTTGCATCTGCTTCCAACGATCATCGTCTTGGTGCTCATGAAGCTCCTCCCGGTATTATCTCTGCTTTCTTGGGTTCTCAATTGACCGAAGTTTTAGATTCTATTGAGGAAAACAGACCCATCAACTATGGCTCTCACGAACTCCAACATGTCCGCGTCAAGGGTACTGTGTTAGATTTAAAGGTTGCTAACTTGCCTCCCATCTCTCGTGATTTGACCGATCGTAACCGTACTTCTCCCTTTGCCTTCACTGGTAACAAGTTTGAATTCCGTGCTGTCGGTTCCAAGCAATCTCCTTCTTTCCCTGTCACTTTGTTGAACTCTGCCGTTGCCAAGGCCTTGACTGAAATTTTGGCCGACTTGAAGGTCGCTAAAGGTAACAAGGCTGTCGCCTCTGTTGAAGACCAACTTAGTGTGATTCGCAAGTACATCAAGTTGACCAAGGCCATTCGTTTCGAGGGTGATAACTATTCTGACGAATGGGTTCAAGAAGCAGCCAAGCGTGGTTTAGCTAACATTACCAAGAGTCCTGCAGCTTTTGTTCGTTTATTGAGAAAAGAAAACACCGATATGTTGAAGGAGATGGGTGTCTTTTCTGATGCCGAGTTGCAATCTCGTTATCACATCTTAGTTGAAAAGTATGCAAAGGATATCACCATTGAAGCTCAAACAATGATCACCATGGTTATTCAACAAGTGTTGCCTGCTGCTTATCAATATAGACGTGATTTAGCTGAGGCCGCCTCCTTCATGAAGAACATCGGAGTTGAAGCATCACCCGAAATTGATTTGTTGAACGAGTTGACACCTATTGTTGGTACTCTTCAAAAGGATATCACTGCTCTTAAATACCTCATGGTGGATCTCATCCAGGTCCAAGATATTGTCAAGTTGGCTAACGCTTGTTGTGACCAAGTCATTCCCAAGATGGAGGCTATTCGTGAGCTTGCCGATAAGTTGGAACGTAACGTTGCTGACAAGTTGTGGCCTTTGCCCAAGTACACTGAATTATTCTTAAACATTTAAATTGCATTCCTATTTTTTTAAAAAAAAAATTCAAAAAGTTTTCCATTTGTATCATATTAAATAAACTTTTTATTTTTATTTTTGTTCATAAACAAAAGCCCATTGTGACACAAGGGTTGTGCAAATTGATTGTTACAATACATTAAAAAGGAGGGAACTTACTTAAAAAAAGCAGAGGACCTCTTAATCAGGAACTAGAAAAAATCTCAAGTTCTCCTTTTTTTATACTCTTCTTTTTTCTTTTGTTTCTTATTTTTTTATCAGATGGTTACCTTAAAAAAAATTGTATGATATTTTCTTTTATATTTGTTTAAATACGTACTAAAATAAGCTTTTACACTTAGAACGAGCGAATTAATCAATCGAAATGGACAAAGATGTACGTTACCTCAGCATGTCTTCAAGGCATCACGATTATTATACTCCAAGGAACGATTGCTTATTTTAATACAGCACAAGTCAATAAAGGATTGGAATCCGATGCAGTTGCCTCATATGACCTTAGCTACGAGGAAGAGTTAGCAATTGATTTAGCAGTAGGAAGATTGAAACGAATCAAATGGGAAAACATCGCTTTTATTGGATTTCAATGTTGGTTTGTGGGCATGTCATTCGACGCAGTAAGAACTATAATCTTCTTTGTATCACACAATCCTGAAAAGGCCCCCTCTCCTTAACCTGTTTTAATCTCCTAAATGTAGACAGTTTACCAAAATGCAGCAGAAGTAATCGCATTGGCAGTGATGAACTTGGCTTGTGCGATTTTCGGTGCTTTAGAAGTGGTAGATGGAAAACGATGGTTAAAAACCTTGACAGAAATCAAGACCAAGCATAGTGTGCCCATTATTACAACACCGATACAAATTGCATTTTATTTAGAAATCGCCCTATCGATTGTGGTGGGATTATATGCCATTGTATTTGCGTATTTATCGTATGCCGTCGTGAAAGAATTTGGCTGGGTCATTTATAAAAAGATTGGTGCAGATATTGCGATACAGCGTACAGTATTATTTACACACACTCTCTCTCTTGTTGTTGGACTAAATGCGATTCCCCTTTTTTTTTTATTAGGCATGTACAGAACATTACAACTTTTTGTTTTAGCATTAAAAATTGATATTTTTATTGAATTCTTGGTTTCAGTATTTTATTTAATTCAATTTGCACTTAAAGATAAATTTAGTTCCTGGTTCTCATACGTATTTGTCATTATTACCATATTAATGATCCCGATGCTCTTTTTTGGACGTGCAGCTGTAAGTCGAATAATTGAAAGGAAAGGCCGTCATCGATTAACTTTTAGTTTTGTCTTGATAGGCCGCTAGTGAAAGTCCTGTCAAAATGGTCGTTTTTATAGCCTTTCAATTGGCAGTCGTATTTCAACTCGTTCTGATCGCTAAGGGTGCAATCAAACCAGGAGAGTACTGGTACACGTGGATTTGTTTTGGTAAAACCGAAAAAAAAAAATTTCCTTCTCCTCCCTTGCTTGAATAACTGATATTCCATCTTTTTGATATAGTTGTGCTGGGTATGATCATTGCCGTCGTAAGTTTAAATAATGAACTCTCTTTCTCTCACATTTCACTGACCCTATTCTTTCTACAGGTAACAGCAGTGCTCGGAGGCGTCTGCATTCGAAATTTCGGAAAGGGACTAAAACCTTATATCCAAAGAGGTGCAGAAAAGAAGGAAATCCAGCAGGCCGAGATACAAAAGCAATCCTCAGGAGCTTGGATCATTGATGAAGACTAGACTTTAAATTTTATACTTATTTATCAATCTTAAAAATTGTACCATTCCCTCTCTCTTTTCATTTAATGCCTCTTAAAAAAGATAATTGTTATTTTATTTTTAATAGTTTTAAGGACTTCTTCTTCTTCTGGATTCACGAGGTCTGTCATCTCTGCGACTAGAATGATGATCATCACGATAATGTCTGCTACGTCTTTCATCACGAGAACGAGAACGAGAACGCGATCTGTAGCGTCTGGTGGGGGGTGATCTGCTTCTCTCTCTCTGTTCATCCTATTTAATTATCGTTAGCTTCATTTATAGACCCTTTCTTTTTATTGTAAGTCAACTTACAAAGCGAGATCTTCTCTTTCCGCTGCTTTCTCTTAGGTCGGACATTTCATCCGTCGTCTTCTTTCGGATCGTATCCATGACGGAATCACGCTGAGCTCTTCTTTCATCTTCCTGGGATTTCTTTTTACGTAACTCTTCCTTTTTCTGCTCTATAAAGATTGCTGGAATGCCACCTACAGAGTTTTGAGCACTTAGTAATAAATTCCAAAGTTCAGTTACAAATTTTTTTGTATTGCTTTCCAGAAATCCAGTCAAGTTAATCTGCATTCTTTTTGGGTCTTGATTCTACATCCTTTTTTTATAAGAAACAAAGATACTCCCAACTTTATCAATAATAATCAAACTACCTTTTCTTCTAACAAGCTGCAAGTGTAATCAATCACGATTTCATCCTCTAAACCAAGTAGTTCGGTGATTCTATTACTTATCCAAGGTTTAATAACGTCTAAATTTACTTTTTTCATATCAACCTGGTTTTAGATATTGGGAAATATTCGGTTTTAGTCTTCTTTTTATCCATATTTTAAAGTTGACACGAGCTGGAACATACCTTTTGATCATATTCAGGTGGAAAGGACATGGATTTCAAAAGCTTCTTCTCCTTATTGCTGAATCGGCTGTCTTGATCTGCACTTGTACCCTAAATTCACACGTTAGATTACTTCAACTATAAGGGCTTTTTATTTTCCATTTTTGCTTATTTACTTTGAAAAAACCAGCATCACCCATTTTAAATGATTATTTACAATGAAAGGGAATGACTTTATAAAGAGAAAAGAAGAAGAAAAAAAAAGAAAAAGAAAAAAAAAAAAGACCCAGCACGAAAAAAAAACAAGGACGTACATTAACAAAAACGCCCACAACCGTGACGGGGCTTTATTTAGAGCTGTCACCTTCTTTAACTTTCTCTCTTGCCTCCAAAAAGAACATCAAGTCTTTGACTTGATCTCCAAGCACTTTCAACGTGGCATCCTTTCCTTCCGCGTCCTTCTTCAATAACCCGTTATTTCTTATCAATGATTTCGTTAACTACATGGATGAAATAGTTTAGGGCGAGTTAAAGAGATAAATTGTTGTCCCTCATGTGCTTAATGCTTACCAATTTTTCTTCATTTAAATTTTTCTGCATTGCTTCATATTTATCTTTATAAGTGGATGCTCTTTTATCAGCTTTTTCCTTTTCTTTTTTAATATCATTGATCGAAGCATCCAATAATTGCCCCTTTTCTAGCAATAACGATCCCTCACGCGTTGCCTCGTTGATTTCATTAGACGCCATCTTGATCTGGTTCGTCAGATCCGACAATTGCCTTGTCAGCCCATCCAATTGGTCCTCATAGTACATTCTCTGAGAATCCAGCTGTGATGATAGCATATACGAATAATCCACCGAGATCGAATCCAGTTTTCCTTGTTGACCCGTCTGATGTGCTGTACTATCTCTAATACTGCTTCCACCAGACCCATCAGGATGTTGATTCATGCCGTGATTTGAATTTCGCTTTGATACAGCGTCTCTCTCCGTATGCAATGAATTCCCCGTGCTGTTTGGCGGCAATTCCACAATGGCACCATCGATGGTATTCTGTATTAATTTATGAACATAGCCATCCCCTACATAGTCCCACACACGTTGTGTTTCTATCTCAAGCGCATATAAATGATTCGTATCCATATAGTGATCGTACGCATGCGCATCTTGATATCTTCCACAGCCCACATGCCCACAAATCATACATATCCACAAACTCTCGGTGGATACACATTCACAGCATTGGTACACCACCTCCTCTTCTTCTATCGGTAAAACAGTGCGTTTTTTAGAGTGACTCATTGTCAAAACTGGCTTATGAGAGTATTGACAGATCGGGCAACGATTTTCTCCCCATTTTTCAAGACAGTAACATTGTGATGTATGATGGCACTGAATCCCTAATAATCCTGTCACACTTTCATCCATACGCTCTAAACAGACGGGGCAGGTAGGCAGTTCAGCCATGGTATTTTTGTGAGATACATCCTGAGCGAGCGTTTCGTTCAAGGAGGGGTACATTTGTGGCGGAATAAGGATACTCTCTACTGTATTAGATTGTATATATACAACATGACTAATCTCGGGCTATATAAAAGATGTATAAATTTTTCTTGTCGTTGTTGGGGGGTGTTATACGCAGAGACATTATACCTCTGTCATATTGAACCTTCTGCCATTGAATTTCTGGTAGCAAGCGAAAGCCGATTGACGATTTTTAAATTTTAATAAGACGGTATATTTGTTGGGTGAGTAATCTCTGAGAGGAACATGTGTTAAATAAATGGGAGCTTACGTGTTTATCCAAGTGTTACCTTATAAATCGATAGTGGGTGATACTGGAATTGGTAGAACCCAAGAAATCCAACAGGTCCTTGTAAGACATGTAAGAAGGTACAGCCAAAATACAGAGAACGGTATCTTGATCCGAGACGATATTCAGGGATTCATCTTTGGCTATCTTTGTATCTGGTAAATCTTGTTCGGAGACAGTTTCCACATCGCGATAAAGGTGCAAGACACCATAACCCAACTGGGTAGTTTTTTCCTCCATGCGTTTCTTTTTCTTGTTGGCGGAAAGACTAGTGTCCAACGCATGTAATTCGATAGGTCCAAACCGAAAATCCACCTGTCCCTCTAAACTATGATTCAAATGGGGCTTCATGGTGTCAATCGGGGTGGGTGGAATGTTCTCAACGGTTGTGGATTTCGCTGGTTGTGAGGATCTTCTTCGGAGAGTCCTGGATTTGTTATTTGCATGTTTGTAATTCTCCAGGTATTTCACCCTTTCCATGTTGAGGGTAGGAAAGTCTCCAAAGAAATCGTTGGGCATGCTGACGGATTCCGGTGTATATAACACACATTTTAATTTATAATAGTACATGAAGAAAAATACACATTGTGCTTTCCACACTCAGTTTACCAAATGTTTGAGAACTCCGCCCATTTTTGTGAATTTAATTTGCTACTTAAAAGAAATAATTTGACCAGACAAACCGACCACAAAGGTTTTTTTTTTTTTTTTCAAGCGATTAGAAATTACATTTATCGAGTGCTGGATAAAGTTCCGTAATTGCTCAACAGAAAAGTTCTCACTGCTTTCAATTATTCTCGAAGAAAGTGTTTCTGCATCCGCCAACTTCCCTCTTTTGACTCGATCCTTAAGTACTTTCCAAAACATCTCAATAGGGTTGAGCTCAGGTGAATATGGCGGAAGGTATACGGGTATATATTCCCTTTGTGAGGCAATATAATCAAGAACACTGGGAGGGTTGATTGGGGCGTTATCTATTACAATATGAAATACTTTCGTGTTTGGGAAGTGACCAGCTATATTTCCTTTTGGTATCACAGCAGCGACGCCCTCAGATGCTTTTCTTTTTTCTAGCACCAACAGCTCTTCTTTTTTTAACATTTTCTGGCTCTCTCAAGCTTGCATTCACTATATCTGCTATACTGTTATTACTAGCTACTACTGGAACGCAGATAGACAATTACCAAGTTTTGATTTGCTTGGGGGGATTTTCAAGTGTTTCTATTTTATGTAAAGGCTCAAACATTATGGATGATAAAACAAACAATTAAATCATCCTGACATAAGCTTGTTTATCAGCCTACAAATAAAGCTGGTTCACACACTTTATTTTTTTCCTTTTCTTTTCTCTTAACATATTTCTTCTATCCCATGAAAGTAACTGATAACGTAAAAAGGTTAGTAAGTCCATTTACAAATATAGGTAACAGTATTTACAACTGAAAGTATGTGAGCCACGTTTCTAAATCCTTATCGTTCATAGTCCTGCAAAGCACAACAATATTTGCTGCGGAAAAGACGTGTCACCGCGTCCTTCTTTCCCCAGAGATATTTTCGACAGCTACAAAAAGAAAAAGTTCAGAGATGAAGAGGTCTGTGCTTATGCTGCAGGTAAACTCATAGTATTATGTGGAGCTAGAAAAACGTCATATTCATTTAACTCTTCCCCTTTTTCTATTTGCAGAGCACAAGGCAAAGCTCTGGTATTTGTCCTTCAATGAAAATATCTTTCACCTTTTGAGAGAAGATGTTTTGGAGATAAAGCCTGATTTTAAGGACAAGGAGGAATTCCTTCAGCAGACAATTCAATTTTATTGGAACTTCAAGGTATGCAAATGTCAACTTGTATCAAATATTAGTTGGCCTTTACTTAGCTTTCTTCTATTGTAGTGTCAGCTCGAAAACACACTGAAAGCAATTCAAAATCTTCATACATCTCACAAAGAGAATTTAAAACAAGCAAGATATTCTGTCTCTTAGTGTTCGGAATGAAGATTGAAACTCTCGAGCGAGTTTCGATCGTGTTCCAGTCGAAGCTCGCTCGAATGTGTTTTTTTGAAGATCGAACTCGCTCGAATAAAAAATAAGTGGCGCATACTCGAGTACAAAAACTCGGTTCAAGCTTTGTTCGAACTGGCGCAAGATTGGTTCAAGATCGAAAAGTTCGAACACTAGACAAAGTGCAGAAGAAGGAATCTTAATAATCGAAGAGATACAGAAAGATTTAGAAGGCGGTGGTGACTCGATCGAAGAAGACAATAATACCATTGCAAATTATACCCTTGAAGATGCCCAGTTTATTGAAAGTTTAACCGTGCCTGGAAAAAACAAGAATTGGAAAGATATCTTTAATAGAGGGAAAGCAAAAGGTCATTGCAAGTCTTATAAGTCGTCACGTAGTTTAAAGTCATCTTATTATCACATTCAACGACGAAAGAAGCAGAAAATTACTTAAAAAAAAAAAAACTTGACCTTTGTTTGTAAAATAAAATTATACATATTTTTTTTATTGTAATCTGTCTTTGCCTATTGTAACTTCACAGGCCAAACAAATAGTTTGAGTATCAAAATTGTACAAAAAACAAAACGTTTTGTTTAAAATTAGACATAAATTGGCATAGTTTAATAAATGCAGGTACGGATACATTAGTTGCATCTGTTGTGTTAACTGAGTCAGGAAAAAACAAAAAACACTTCTGCGCCCAGAAGCTACATTTTAATTGCCCCAAAAATGAGTCATCATCAACACTAAACCCTTCACGATCCTCTAGGCTAGACCATCCTTTGATAGAGATGATCAAAACAGTAGGCAATAGCCTAAATTCTTCATAAATCCGCGTACAGTATTCAATAATTTTTAACATTGAAGCATGATTGACTTCTTCCTGAATAGCAATAAGTACTGGAATAAACCGGTCATCTTCTGCATTCTGTGGGATATACACAGTAAATTCACCCTTTGTATCGGTCCATTCAGTTTGTGCTACAGTGTAGCTATTTTCTGGAGCAATTTCACCTATGAAGAGATATAATGTGTAAGATACGCAAAGTATCTTTATACAAACAGCAAAATACATTACCAACTAAAGAGCGAACGATCAGATTTATAACGTTTGGGTCATTGAGCAGGAGTTTGTCCATATGATCTGTTCCAGGTTTTCACTTCAAAGATAAAATATCAGTATCAGCATTTCCATCTATAATTGAATAAGTTTGTTAAGTACTCTTGTTTTGTATACAACCAAAGCTAATTCGCTAGATTACCTTGTTGTGAAGACATTTTTCTTTTGCGAAAGAAAGAAAAAGACGCGCCGTCACCAGTGGAATCTATTTTTTCACTGGGCGTCACCGGTAGCGTCACCGATAGAATTTATTTTTTCGCCAGGCGTCAAACCCGCAAACTGAGACAAAAAAAAGACGCAAAATGACCAATTAAAAATCTGCAAAGTGACCAATTAAAAACCGCAAATTGGAAATATGTAAACCCGCAAAAACAATTATAAACCCGCAAATTGGTACCGTGAGCGCTGTAACTTCAATGCCTTTTTGTCCCAGCATGGCGCTGCTTCAAAAAAGAATTCGAACATATCCGTGTCACACTAATTCATGCAATGTTAGAGCTGCGTATTAAAAAGATAATCCTGGTATCGTGATCACTTTTAGCTTTTTATGAAAATAAAACGAGCGACAACATGTAAAAGATGGTATGATTTATTTCAAAATGCATTTCCCGATGATTACCCGATCTTGGTACACCATTCTATGACAGAAATACTTTTTAAGGTCATGGTTTTAATAAAGTCAGCATAAGTTTACTGGTTCACGGGCATATGATGTACTAATCTTATTTATATTGACATGCTAACCCATTTGGAGTGAACACTTGGCACACACGAGTAAAAAAATAAACTTGTTTTTACTTGATTAAGAATAAACTATATATCGGCGATGTCCCTATTGATCGAATTGCATCAAGTGTTTTATATTTCACCCTTGCCCTAAGAACTAAAAATGTACTCATTAAAATAAATAAATAAAAATGAACGTCAGAGTGTTTTTATAAAGATGTCTTTATTTGATAGAAAAAAAAGGGGAGGGGACCAAGATCCAGAATAGTTTTGTAATAAAGACAAATAAGAAGTCTATTGCTTCTGTAAAAATAAAGAGAAAACGTTTTCTTGGAAACGGGGGGGGGGCGAGAACATTGCCTCCATTAGAAACAAACGGGCCTGAACAGTTTTTCCACAAAATACTAGGTCAAGTGGAATGCTTCCATTAGAAACACAGACAAGGACCTTGATCCCATGAATACTGGGGCGAGTGGAATGATTCCATTAGAAACAAACAGACAAAGACATGGTTTCCACGAAACAAAAAGAAAACGTTTCCTTGGAAACGGAGGTGTGAACAATGTTTCAATAGAAACAAGCCATGCTGGGAAGGGGGGGACAGAGCAAGCAATACTTCAATAGAAGCAACGCAGCGAAGAAGAGGAGCAGTGACGCTACAGGGAGCGGTATATAATTGGGGTTTTTCGAATTTTTTTTTTTCCGATGGAGGAGGTTTTTTTTATAGGAGTTATTTGCTTGTTGGAATATAGGGTTTTTTGAATTTTGAAGTTTTTTTTGCGAGGCTTTTTGAAAGATTTTTTAGGAGGGCGCCTTCACACGAGAAAAAAGTAGACAGCAAAGAGCAACACAAGGGAGAAACAGACAGAGGACATCTGTAAACACACATGAGAAAATGATGTATTTGAACAATGAGCAGATGTTTAAGATTAAACACGATGAGCGACTAACGACAGAGCGAAGAAGAGGACAGAAAGAGGAGAGACATAATCACGTAAATAGAAGAGAGCAGATACAGTGATAGGAAAAAAAAAGAGGGCGGTAAAGAGAGAGAGTGATTTAGCCTTCTTTCTCTGCCAATAAAACAAGAGAAAGAAGTTTCCGGGGGACACCAGCTGGGAGGTACACTCAATTGCTCCCCATATGATATTTTGCAAAAAGAAAGGAGGTTTGATCCCCGAGAGCCAGAATAAAAAAAAGAAGAAGAATAGAGAGATAAAGAAAAAAGAATAGAGAGAGGAAAGGTATTTATATACTTTATATAAGAGGTGTGTGAGAACAATTTATGCAATGATCAGGTGCCCTTTTTCTGGACTGCATCCAGCTTTTCTTTAAAAGTAATTTCGACTAATTTCTTTGTAAAATCATCAAAGACGGGGTCGTTAGATCGCATGAAATCTAAATCGACCACTGGTGTCTTGGAGCAATCAATTTGTCTTATAATTTCCCTGATTTCCGGATGCTCTAATAGTTTGTGAATCTCCTTGGAATATGCAAGTTTCTCTAAATCTTGCGGCGTCAGCCTACTGGGGTCTTCCTCGTCAGGTGCTCCGATGGGCGTAATCTCCTTTCGAACAGGTACTAGACTTGTTTTATTAGTCAATATTAAACATTACACTTTTCTTTGTTGTCGTCGTTACCCTGTGTCTTGTTTGTTGGCTCCGAAAACTCACACGGGGTTTCTAAAAATAATCAATCAATGAGCTCACAAACCGGTAAAAATCAAAGCAGGCCTTACCCTTATGTTTCTTAAAACAGACCAAGGAGCAGCTTTTATAAAAAATAAATTAAATTTTTTTCTACATTAGCATAAAATTAAATAGAGCATGACATGAATCTACATTTACTAGGGAGCTCTACATTTAGGACATTTGTACTTGGATTGTTCCTTTTCACAAATCTTGCAAAGTGCCATGTTAATTCAGTAATGTCAAAGACTATATTTTTTTTTTTTTTCTTTCTGTACGCAGGATTTTTTTCTGGTGTTGAAAAAAAAAAAAAAAGCCACGTCCTTATTTATTTATTTGTTTATGCTAAATGCATTTTGAGAATTACCCATTTCTCATCATCTGGCATGAATTACGGAAGTTGCTTTGTTTATTTATGAATTCCGTTACGTATTCGTTACTCAAACTATAAAAAAACCAAAAAAAACCAAAAAAAAAAGCCCATCACAGGTTCTATTTACACTTTTTTTTTTACAATACAAAATGTGATCAATTGATATTTATTTGTCACTTTAGGAAATCTCGACGGCGTAGAAGATGGGTAAAAGGGAACAGCCCCTTCTGTTTATGTTATTTTCATCGGCTGATATTTCGTTTCCGTGACCTGCTTTCCTTTTGTTCGAAATATAGTGTAGGTGACTGAACACACCACAGTTTTCCTATAGACACACCCTTTTCATTTTTTTAGTGTAGAACCTGAGTCTTTTTTTTTTTTTTTACATTGTATTGACTTTAACACAGCATGAGTTTATTAAGACGTTTTAAGGCCACTGATTTGTTTGAATTCAACAACATGTAATATTTTTGCTCTTCCGCATTATCTCTTTACTTAACTTTGTTCTGTTTAGCAATCTCGATCCTTTGACCGAAACAGTAAAGACGTGTTGACACATCCCATGTTTGGGAGGAAGGTCCATTCTCAACTCGTTTTTCTTTTTTTTTCTAGTACAATATCTCATTTTACCTTCAATATCTTGCACGCTGGCCCGATTTATTCAGTGTGCAAGTCTCTCCTCATGACCGCTTGATGGGTTACGGTAAACTTTAAAGATGTATATAACAAAAAAAAGTTGTCATCGTTAAACATCCTTTTTTTTTTGGGGGGGGGCAACGCTAGTGATGGGTAAGACGGAAGGTACGGGTAAAAATTGGCATGGTCACGTCACTGCAATCACAGTGGCTCCTGAATATCGTCGATTGGGACTTGCGGATGGTATGATGAATTTACTTGAAGAGGTCTCTCAAAAGACATACAATGGATGGTTTGTGGATCTCTATGTACGTGTTTCCAATACGGTAGCCATTGATATGTATCGCAAGTTTGGATATTCAGTTTATCGAACGGTGCGTAATTATTATGCAGGACAAGTGAATGAAAATGCTTATGGTAGGTCAAATAGTATAACGTACAAAAAATTCAATTTTAAAACAATGAAAATAGATATGCGGAAGGCGTTACCCCGGGATACGAAATTAGAAACGATTCGAGAAAACGGAGAAAAAGTGTTTGTAAATCCTGAGGATTTAGACTCTTGGCGTTAATAGAATAAAAGGGAGACAAATAAAAAAACTGTTTATTTAAGTGAACGTCGTTTAAATGCACCTGCCATCGACCTTTTACCATTCTGTACAACTTGTTGCTTCGCCATATCATCATTGTCCTTTTGACGCATCATGAGAAGTCCACCCGCCGCTTCGCCTGCATGCGATTTTCTGACATTACCGAATTTCGACTTGCCATCCACACCACGTACCGTTTGTCCGTCATTGGGAGGCACACGCATGGATTCATGCGACCCCGTCCTGACTTTAATTTGAGGCGAAATCTTGACCTTTCTGTCATCCAGAAGCACTTTTTTTTTTTCCACAGGGATCTCAGGCGGCAATAAACCAATGTAATCTCCTTGTGACCGGGTATTTCTTTGTCGGTAGGCATCCGATGGTGGTGCCTGCTTAGGATGGACATTGTCAGAACCGTGTTCCTTGGGGTATTTGGCAATAGGAGATTGGATTTTTTTGGCGATCGATTGGAGTTGTTCGGGAGCCACAGGTTTATTCATCGATTCAGCTCTTCTACGAGTTCCACTATGCACGGGCTTTTCATCTACAACAAACAAATAGGGATATGAACTGTTAGCTCTTTTTCTTATAAGGAGGATCTTTCTTTACTTGGATTGAAATTAGCTAATGTGGATGCACTGCTAATGGAAGTAGTAAATTTGATTTGGCCATCGGGTTTAAAAGGACCTGTAAATGGTTTCTGTGTGATAAATGGATGTTGAAGTGCTTGTTGAGGTGTCCATCGTTTCAACGGATTTAATTCGAGCACACCATATAGAAAATCAAGAATACATAACCTTGCTTCCATTTCTAATTCCAAAAGTAGCATGAGCATTTTTTCGTTTTTTGCTGGATGCAAGCTAACGTACCTTTCTGTCTTTCTTCTTCTTCTCGCAAATAGTTCACCGAGCCAGAAGAACGTCTCTTTTCGGTTTCTTCTTTGGACAACTGCGGTTTTCCATTATTGTACATGAGGATGATATCCTTGAGTTGTGTCTGTGGGAAATACTTTTTTCGAGGCAGCTCATTTTTACTATTCTCGTGACTATACTGTTCGCGACTCTTTAATTCATACTCAAACGAGTCAAACCCGGTACTGTTCTTATTGAAAAACTTGTTTGTGTTTCTTCCTTTACTCAACATGTCCTTGGAAGGTGTGCCCAGCATTTCGACGATACGAAAGAGTTGGTTGTATTCAGAGCTTCCGGGAAATAAAGGAAGGCCTAGGAATAATTCGGCCACAATGCAACCAAAGGACCACATATCAATGGCACCCGTATACCGCATACCCAGAATCACTTCGGGAGACCGATAGAATCTCGATTGGATGTAGGTGTAAATTCGATTGGCCTCGTGACAAGACGAACCGAAATCAATGACCTTGATCGTCAGCGATTTTTCACTAAATGAAAGAAAAATGAGTAAGTTAAAAAAAGATTTTTTTTTTTTTTTTTTTTTGGTTACTTTTCGAGTAGGATATTTTCAGGCTTAAGATCACAATGGATGATTTTGGCCTCTTTTAAAAGAGAAAGGGTATCGAGGATTTGCACAGCAAACGCTCTGACTTTCTCGGGAGCAAACCCCTTATATCGATTATGACCAATGAGATCGTATAGATTGTAGGAAAGCAACTCAAATACCAAACACAAGTGATTTTTATGAGAAAAGATATGGTGTAAGCGTAATATATGGTGTTTATCTTCTGGATCTAACTGTGTATTCAACTACATTGAAAAAAATTGGGTGGAAATGAGCTTTCTCTTTTTTAATAGGATGAAAATACCCTTTTTACCTTTTTTAAAATCTCGATTTCCATACAACTTTGGGTCTTGTAAGCACTTTTGTTCTTGATGACTTTAACAGAAAATAATTCGCCTGTTGAGATACGTTCACATTTCACCACTTGACCAAAGGTGCCTTGACCCAAAATATCAATGACTCTATACCTACGAAAATAATAAGTATCATCGGTAAAGTGTGGTGACTATAAATAGTTTTGTTGCTATCGTACTTGAAATTGGGATCATGGCCAAGGACTTCATTCACTTTAAGGATATAATCGAAATTTTCATTATCATTGCCTTCATTTCGAAACGGTTTACTTGGCTTTGTCAAGATTCGTTTAGGGATCTTTTCTTGGTCGTAATTGAATTTGGGATTATTCGTGTTGAATGTTTCCTTTAGATTTACCGTCATTGAAAGCAACCGACTCTTGGACTTTTTGGACGTTAACAACCGTCTTCCCGAAAAAAAAAAAAAAAAACCATGGTTGCTTACCTTGTGTCGATTTGTCAGTAAACGACGATCAATATCGCGTTGTCTCGATAGATTATCTCGGGGTGATACCTTTCGAAAGCCTCGTGATTTCTGGTATACATCCTGAGGCCATTGATAACCTAAATCGAGTTGAGGTCCGACTTCTTCGCAATAATACGGTGACGATCCTTTGGGTTTACTGGGTGCGCTATGACTGACAACAGGCACCACCTGCGGTTGCTTTCGAAGTGAAGGGATACGTCGATGCAGTAATGAGGCTTGCTGGACTTTGGCAATTTCAAGTTCGGGTTCTAAATCCCAGTCGCTATCCTCATCGTCGTCGTCCTCGTCGGATTCATCCTGGATGACGGTCCTACCTTGATATGTTTGTGATTTCCGAGACGCTTCATAAAATTAAAAAATGGAAAGTGTGTGTTTGTTGAATAAAAATTAGAAGATGACCCACAAGTGCGGAAAGTTAGTATTTATATTTACCAGGAAAACTAAGATTGCTGTTATTCTCAGCGGAAGATAAGGTAAATTGAGAATCACGTAATTTTTTTTGTCCTCCAGTGACAGGAGTTTCACTGGAGGAAATGTTGCCAGATACTAAACCTGCAGAATAAGTACTTTTATTTCTACTGTAACTATTCATTTCTCAGTCAGAACAACTTTTTTATTTCAAAAAGAAAAAAAGGGGTGGGAAAAGCAAATATCAAGGCACAATTTTAAAGGTAAAAAAACTAAAAAATTAACCGGCTTTTCCTAAAGTAGAGTTCCTTAATTAAGCCTTCTGTTGTTTGTTTGGCTTGTTTTCCATATATAGAAACAGGTTTTTTTTTTGTGTCTATCTTGCAAAAGTGCGTTGAATCGCAAACCCTGAGCCACAATTTAAAGTTGGCATATTTTGCTATAACAGTTTAATAAAAGTGTAATTCAAAGAACACTAACTCACAAAGTAAAAAAAATATATTCAGAAATGTGGTACAACGGTTTAGAGCAGTAATTATTTACAAACAATGGATTAGTAACTTTTTTTTTATACAAGATGAGCGATTATTTTTCTTTTTTGCTAATCAGAGGCGCACTACTATGTCGACTATTTTGTGTGTCCGGTCGAACAATGGTACTTGCCATCGCTTCATTATCCCCCATATCCGGTACAAGAGCTGGAGCACTCAGACCCGATTGTTTATATTCAGGTCGACGAGGCATAGGAAATTGCATTTCGGACGTATGTGATTTTCTACGCTCAGGATGATGATAGTATACTTGATGCACCTCTTTAGAAGAAGTAGATCTTGTACTTGCGCTTGTTCCACCAGCACTAGGTTGACCCTTCTCAATGGAATCCATCGTAGCGTCATCTGCAGTAGGGGAGCCTTTCAAGCTCAGATCGGGGGTGGAAGTGGCATCCACAGCAGCAAGCTTACTTTGTTTGAGTGCACCACGTTGAAATAAGCCACGTAAAACGCCTACTTTGGTCTTAGGTTTACCAGCAACAATATGGGCGGCATCTTTCCGTGCTTTTCTCTTGGAGTCTTCAATTAGAGCATCTTGAGCACCATCGTTGACAGGCGTGGTGGTGTTGGTGGCCAGTGTATTGGAAGACTTTTGCAAATCTGATTCGCTCTTGTTTTCAGATTCGACCTTACGCAAGATTTCAGCCAAATGTTGAGCCAGGTTTCCACCGCCACCCGAGACTCTGTTATGTAAGAGATCGGACCGACGACGACGACCCTTATTATCTTCTCCCGCCACGGGTAATTTGACAGGTAACCAAAGTTGGGGTAGAACACCTACCAGCAATGGATTACCGTATTTTTTAAGTCCTGCGTCCAAGATACCCGGATTCAGTTGCATGGGCGGTTGACGATAATCTGTTAATCGATCAGGTGTGGCCTCATAATCATCCTCATCCAACACGAGTTTACGATGACGCGGTCGAATGATGATGGATTTATCTTCAGCTGGAGCTTCCGCTTTCATATTGACAGCGGATAAGGCGGCTTTTTTCCATCGATTTCGAGCAATCATTTTCGTTTCTTTGGCTTTGGCTTCTTCTTCGGGTGTAGGTACCTTTTCCTCTTCCTCTTCGTCGCACGAAGACCCTTCCTCGTCCTCGATATCCGATCCATTCGGCAATTTCTCGATATTATCACGTAAAAGTTGCATCGGTAAATTCTCGCCATTTTCCTTGTAGGCCTTTTCAAGCAAGACGTAAAAGACAAAGGTAATCACAATCAAGGGCACGCAAAGACCGCCCAGCACATAGTTTTTTCCCAAAAGGAAAATACCCATCATGGTCAATTGGAACAAAACCAATGTGAAAATAATACGTGGGATCACCATTGTCCATAATTTTCCGGCTGCTTCATACGGTCTAAAGTAAACTTTTTTTTTTGGGATTTTAGTTAAGATGGTATATAGGGAGAGATTTGTCTTTTTACCATATAAAAACTGATACTTGTAGACTACATAGGTGATACAAAAGTAAACTGTACCAAATAACAAGATCAAGGGACAAATAAGCGAATATTCAAAAACAATAGCAAAAATCAATAAGGGTGCAGGATAACCGATACCGTAGTTAAAGGCCCAAGGTGCACGATTTTCCGCATGCTCTCGCGGTGTTTTGCAGAGAAACATGTGATAGAATCCACGAATAATAATCGAACCCAACAACAGCAAATTCAATGGCATACTACATAGAGGTGAATACAAACGCATATTTTAGGTAGAGGGTAACTTACATTAAAAATGTTTGTAGCATGGTATAATTGATAAAGAAAGGAGCAAGCTACGAATATTATAGAAGTTAGACCAAATTGAGCAACGCCTACTGGGCGGGGGGAAAGACTTACGGTTGGAAGTTTATCAGCAATGAATTCAGGGATATTCTGAATGTCGTGTGTAAAACTGACCCAGATGACTTCAAATGTAGCACCAATAACAGAGTATAAAATCAAGGTCAAGAAAATCAAGAAGAAATAATACCTACGTTTCGCAAAAAAAAAAAAAAAAAAAAAAGCAATCATCAGTAACTTTGGACACTGGGATGAAAAATGGTGTGTGTATATGTGGGGGGGGGGACTTTACTTGCTAAGCGTGGATTCTGCAACAGCACTACGTGATCTTAGACCTTGATAGTAACCGAGAGCTAGGGGATAAAAAAAAATGAGTATAACATGTGATCCGATAAGTAAAAAAAGGGTATCTTACCATCGAAAATGAAGGGTAAGATGGAAGTAAAGATATTGAGAATGATGGTAGGTACAAAGGAATTGAAAATCAAACTTGCAACATAACTATTCTCGATTTTCTGTGTGATGGAAGGATCAATTCTGCCCAATGATTGTGCACTGAGTAAAGAAGAGATGGCTGTGACGGGGAAAGCCCAACCCAGACATAATGCCACTGTGATAGTCCAAATTACGATCTCTCGAATCACACGTTCGCGACCACGAATGTCAATACTTTCCCACAAGATATCTCTGGGCTCCCAAGCCATAATGGTACGGCAGTTGAAGGGTTCGGGATTGATGGCAATTTGAGAAGCAACCACCTAGTTTGCAAAAGAAAAACAAAAAGTTAGCAAAGAGTAGTTTAGATGCATATAGGCAAGTTGATATTTACAGCACTGCTCATGCGTTCAAATGTAACAAAACCAACATTGGCCATTTCAAAGTTGGGTGATTTTCTTCGATCATTAACGGTTTTATCGAGATCATCAAACAACTTGGTATAATATTCAATGGCGTCTACTTTTTTACCAAATAAGCCAAAGAGACCACCGACCCTCACGGTAGGTCTTTTGGACGTCTTCTTTTTCAATCCGAACTTGGGTTCCACCAAACCTTTAAAGAAGGTGGTATTTCCGGGTTTTTTCTTTTTCAATCTTTGTGCCCCATCCAGTTGCAACTCTTCTTCTTCGTCGGAACTGCTATCAGGTCGCTTTTCGGCCAGATCCAGGACTTTTTTATACATTTCGACATCGTCCAGGATGCGATCAGGATCATAGCCAGGTAATCGACAAGGGTTTCCCCAGTAACTCGCATAAGCGTCTTCTAGACAGATAAGGGCATTCGCTCGCTTCTTGATCAGGGTGTTTAATCTGTGCACCTCTCGTACCACGTAACAACTCTCGACAGCACCAATCCCCAAGTTCTCGTAATATTCGGATAAAGCTTGATCGGATCGAAGGTGTTGCGGAATACCTGTGACTACCACAGACCGAGACACCATCATTTTGGATTGTTTCAACAGGAATTTTGCCCGCAGGTAAATGTACTCATGGTAGCTTCGTTTTAAAAAGACAAAGGTGATGAACGTAAAAATGTAAGCAAATATCAAATAAGCAATTAGTTTTGGGTCTGCGTCTTCAATCACTTCCATCGAAATTCGACTGACGGTGGTGAGTTTGGTCAAATGTGAGTAGTCGGCTGTCATGGTGATAGGCACAAAAACAATGATACCCAGGAGCGTTAATATACTGAAGATCTGGATACCCATAACGATGAATTTTAACATCTACGGGAGAAAATGTGTTAAAGTGTGACACATGATAAATGGGGGGAGCTTCAATTTTTTTTACCAAAAGCGCATCCAAACCGACATTTTCCAGCATTTCTTCATCACCGATTCTTATTAATGGGAGGATCCAGCCGAAAAGACTGGTGGGTAACTCTGGCGGCTTATGTCTTTTTTTTTTTTAAAATATGTGAGTAAGAAAGACATTTTTATCTTATTTGTTCTTACCGTTTCATGTTTAAGCGAGGTGAGAATAAAACTGGGAATCTATAGTAATGAGGGAGATCAGCATAAGAAAAACGTTGCTTTCATAAAAGAGAAAATATATCATGCCTTGTTCTAAATATACAAAAGGCCAAAAAGCAAACGATGCCGGCTACGAAGCAAATGACAAATTGCGATGTGATATCTGACGTATTTTCTGCATCTACTCCCATTTTCGTTAATGTGTCGTCTGTAAAACCAAACCCACCGCCTTTCGAGGTGGTGGTAGGCGATGGCGATGCGGAGGAGCTGTAGAATGTCATGGAGGTAGGTGTATGTGAGGTAGCGCTAATGGCATTGGATATAATGTTGGAAGTGGGTGTGGATATAATCGAAGATAACGTAGCTGAAATGATGGATGTCGCTAGACTGGTAGGTCCAGGTGTGGCCGACATGGTTTTAATATAATTAAAACAATAAAAAGAATTAAAAAAAAAAAGGAGATAGAAAGAGAAAAAGGTTGGTTCTTTTTTTTTTGATTGATGGGGTTTTTCTATTTTTTTTTTTTCTTTCTCAGCCTTTATACACATCGTCATTTTCCCCATTACCCGCTTTTGGTCAAGAAATTAATGTCGTACACTTTGTCATACTCTAAAATAACGTCGTACACAAGTCAAGGCCGGATATAGTATTTCTTTCTCGTTTGCCTTAACGCAAATCATAGCAATTGATAAAAAAAAAAAAGATATACAAATATAATAATTATGCTAAAAATAATAATTATGATGAAATGACGTTTTGGTCGGATGATTTTGGCCCAAAGGGGGACTGTTCACTTTCAACAATTACGCTTTAGACCAAGATTGGCCTTCATTTCAACTGCTCTTTAAAATGTCTGTTTCCTTCTTTTGACAGCTCTTAGTTGTGTTGCAACCATCGCACACTATTATAGATCTAATTGGATATCCTTTCCGTAGATGACAATTCAGGTGATGTATGTTTATAAAAAGACGCTAATGCATACATGGTGGAATTGCCTTCTACTGCGTTTTCTTTCCGGCAATCCGAAGATCTAGCGTATCGCAAATCAAAAAAGGGTAAAATTAAACTTCAACGCTTTGAGGCGTATATATCTTTTTTAAAAAATAAAGTTTTTTTTTTGGGGGGCTTAAATGTTGAAACAACGCATGTAGAAATGAACCGAGGATCAATGATAGCTTGGTTTATGATCATTTGCTTTCATGGGTATATCTCGCTTTGACAGAGATATATCGTGACAATGAGAAAGCACTACGCTATTATTGTAAGTAACAAAAAGAATTGACCCTTCCATTGTTCAGATAATAAACAATCGGGCTTGGGGAGATATTTAATAGCACCGTTTAAGATCCGTTTGTTACCAAACGATATAATACCACTAGATTAGATAAACCCGTATGCTACTTGCAATTTCACTGATATAATATAAAATAATGAAATCAATCAATGTCACGCGTATGTACTGTGCGCGTGATAGATAGGGCTTTTTTGTTGCATCAGACATCCCCTTTCTAAGCGCTTCAATTGGCACAATCCATACGATATAGGGTTCACTAAAGATTTAGCTACTTTCTTTACATTGATCGTAAATTACCCGCACCAGCCCTGTTGTTTTTAAGTAAAAAGGGTTATACTGTGTAGTTGTACAATCAGCACACGTAGCTTGTTGATGAAACACAGTTTATGATTTAGTTTTTTAAAAGGTTTAACCAACTACTGTGAACATTTAACTAGATATCTGGTTATGTGTAAATATACCTAACCATCGTTCGTCGAAGACTATATTAAAATTCTGGCCAGTATTGGCTTTTTTTTTTTTTTTTTTTTTTTTTTTTTTTTTTTTTTACAGATAACCAACAGAGACATCAACATATACATCATACACGTGACTTTTGATACTGAGTGTATCTAGCATTAAGATGACAGGCTACGATCAAGTTCAAGCTACACAAGAATTTTCAAAAGGGGCGATGATGTGTGTTTGAGAGTATTTATTTTAATTAAGTGATGAGAGAAACGATTAAAAAATGACGAGAAAAGCTTTTGTTTTTGAATTTTTTTTTTTTATAGTAGACTTGTGCTGTACATACAAGGGGAGCTAGTGTGTGATTGTGGGTTGGAATGTATAAAAATGAGTTATTGTGGGGAGAGAAAAAAGAAAAAAAAAAAAATTACAAAGCGTATAGATGAATAATAAACAGTTTTTTTTAAAAAAAAAAGGATGTACTTCTTTTTTTATGATCTTTTTTTGATATGTATTTATGATTTTTTTTCTATTAATCCTTGTTCTTCTTCTCCTTCTTTTCCTTCTTCTCCTTCTTATCCTTTTTCTCCTTCTTATCCTTCTTTTCCTTCTTCTCCTTCTTGGCCTTCTTGACTTCGACCTCTTCTTCCTTGACCTCAGGCTCGACTTCTTCAATCTTACGCTTGGGAGCAGGAGCAGCCTCTGTCATGACAACATCAGCAGTTTCGCTATATTGCTGAGACTTGTTGAACTTGAACTTGGATTGGTTTTGGATAGAAGCATCCTTGTTTGCCTTGGCAGCAACACGACCTTCAAGCATATGAATACGAGACTCAATCTTTAAACGACCATCAACACCAACCTCGTTAGACTCAGAGTCACCAAGGGCATCCATTCTAAGAGATAAAGCAGCCTTGGCAGCGAGCATACGAGCAACCTTAGCCTTGTTCTTGGGACCAGCTTGACCAACTAAAGAGGCGTGGTAGATTAAACCATACTTGGGAGTGTTATGCTTGGTCTTGAGAGCACGGAAAAGAGCCTTTTCAGCACCGAGAATTTGAATGGTAGAAGCAGGTTGCTTGGAGAGGTTCATGAGAGAACCGGCGTGAGAGATCAAACGAGCACCCACTAATTCACCAACAAGAGAGGTCAAGTTGGGAGCAATGGCATTCATACGGTTCTTCAAGTATTCATACAATTGTGTTCTGTATTCGGTAATGTTGATCACTTGATCACAGAGAGCAAAAATGTTGTCAATATCTTCATCGGAAATCTCAGTACCCATGGAGATCTCAGCTGCCTCCTTGACTTCAGTCTCGAGTTCCTCAGGAAGAATGTCGGAGAAATCAGTGGTGGCACAGTTGGTACGGAATCCCATGGCTTTAACTACCTTGGCATAAGCAAGATTATCAACAATAATCTTGGTCATTTCGGGGAAATGCCAACCATACCATTCCTTAACACGCATAGCATAAGTGTTAAGTTCCTTATCAAGATCATCCAAAAGAGCAATGGCTTGGACAATCATGGTATCAACCTTATCGGGAGAGAACTTGAGCTTATAACGGGAGAGAGAGTGAGAAAGACCGAGAGACATGGCAGACAAATCGGATTGAGAAAGACCGCTGACAAGAGACTCGAATTGTTGACGAATACCTCTGTAAAGATCTTGCACGGTAGAGTCAGATAAGACGTTAATACCCAACTTCTTGTTGATGGAAGAACCTATATGTAATTTTTACGTTAGCTATCTCTCGCTCTCTCTCTCTATTTGTCCTCCTCTTCCTTTCAACGTACCAAGCTTGGGGTCACTGATAACCAACTTCTCCTTCTTCATTTCCTTTTCGGAAATCTCTGTTTCCAAGAACTTTTTCAAGTTCTTGGGCATCTTTCCTTCAACAATACCAGTGACGGCAGACAAAGCGTCAGTGGTGTTCTCGAACTTCTTGAAAGCCTTCAACTTAATACTAGAATAAAAGGCATGTGTGCGTTAGTCGATCGATCTAATGTCAACATGACAGCTTGTACACAAAAAAATAAAAAAAAAAAAAAACTTTTTTTTTTTTTTGATCTTGTCAAATTTTTTTGATTAAGTACGTACGCTTGATTGGCTTTTTCAGAGGTTTCGAAATCCTTGTAAATCTCTTCAGGCTTCTCCATCTTGCCATCGTCAACAAGCTTGAATAAAGCGTAACCAGCAGCAGTCTCGTAGAGCACAAGCATTTTTTTAAATTATTTTTTTATAAAAAAAAAGGTGAAGTTTGGTTTAAAAAGAAAAAAAAAATAATTATTGAACGAAAGTTTTTAGAAACCCTCTTTCCGCCACTCCTCCCTCCCACCCCCCGACTGGGCCCTCACTGGCACCTCCATCACAAAGCCGTCACGTTTTTTTTTTCTTTCCCTGTCCACTCTAGCATTCCCCACACGGAATAAGCCTTTCAAACGATTCATAGTCACAAACATTTTTTTTGACAGCTTGGACTGTCTAAGCCCCCCTCTCTCTCTCTCTCTTCTTCAAATTCCGCTCTCTACGAACACCCGAACTTGTCAAAAAAAGTTATTTTTTTTTTCCTCCTCTCAATCTTGATAAAACATACAAAATGGTGCTTGCTGCAAAGAGAAAGTACAAGAAGTCTGCTAACCATGACGAGCCCAATAGCAAGGTAATATACTAACCAAAGAAAAAAAACCAAAGACATAAACACTGACACGGGATACCATTAGCAAGCCAAGAAGGATCGCCAATCGAAGACAAAGGATGTGGATATGAGCGATGATGGAGACGATCTCATGGCAGGAAACACAGGTTTCTCTGAGGAGGAAGGAACCGCAGCATGGGAATCTGGTTCTGATGACGACAGCGAACCCGAGCACAAGACAGAAAGTACTGCCATCAAAACCACCAAAGCAACCGAGGATGATATTATTTCAGGCGAGCTGGAAGGTTTAAAGGAAACCGCTGAACTCTTCAAATCCAACATTTTCAAATTAGAGGTAACAAGTAAAAGGGGGGAGTGGTCGGTGCGAGTATAAAACTTACATCTCTTTGATCAGATCGATGAATTATTATCAGAAGTCACCATGAATTATGAAAAGCACAAAACCTTGGAAAAGGCGCTTCATAATTTAAAGGCCATTTTCGACACTATTCCCAAGGGAAAGCAGATGAAGGTAACGGCTTCAAGGAATGTGTGGATAAGAGGGATAAACTTAAACCTTTTTTTATATTTCTAGTTGACCGAATTCGCTAAAAACATGAAGTCGAAAAACAAGATCGTCACACCATTTCCCGATCCTCAACCTGCAGAAGACGCTTTACACTCATTCACATTCGAAAAACCCACCTCTGTACATATCGTGGGTGGCTATGGATTAAAGACAGTGGCAAAGACGAAGACACCCTTTAATGTAGATATCGCTGTTGAAATGCCCAACTCCATCTTTCAGGAAAAGGATTACGCTAATTATCGTTATCACCATAAACGTGCTTGTTATTTGGCCGTCTTGGCTCACGCCATTCAATCTTCCGACAAAAAGTTCAATATCGAATACAGCACCTTGAACGGGGATCTTCGTCGACCCATCTTGTTAGTCAAGCCCGCTGGAGGTAAATATATTGAGTTTTTATTTATTTATTTAGAGAAATAGTGTATTGACACAATATTAAATAGACAAGTCAGATGTGGATTTCTCAAAGACCAAATGTGTGATTCGTATTTTACCCAGTGTCAATGCCGATGTATTCCCTATCCATCGTCTTGCACCCGGTAAGAGTTGTGTGAAACCTGCCAAAGCCACCCCACATTACAATGCCTCTCTCTTGATGGACACCTCCTATACCGGTAACTTGGCGTTCCTTTATCAACATAGTAAGAACAGCCCTGATTTCAAAAATGCCATTCTTTTGGCCAGAACATGGATCTATCAACGTGGATTGGCCACCACCAACACTGGCTTCACACCTTTCCTCTTTGCCATGGTCATGGCCTATTTGATGCAAGGAAACAAGGATGGAACCGGTAAGAAATTATCGGCCAGTCATAGTTCGTATCAATTATTGAGAGGTACATTGGATTTCCTCTCCACGCATGATTTCAAGACAACACCCATCTTTTTGGGCGAGCATCAAAAATCCGAATTCTCCAAGGACGAGTTTTTGAACCATTATGAAGTAGCCATCGTCGACCCTTCAGGTACATTGAATTTAGCGGCCAATATGACCGTCTCGGGTTTAGACCAATTACAGCATGAAGCCAAATTGGCCATGACCTACTTTAACGATACCACCGATCAGTTCGAATCTCTATTCCTCAAGAACGTCAATGATGTCAAGTCCAAATTCGATAATGTCGTGCGTATTCCTTTCCCCAAGACAGAGATCGCTTCTTATTCAGAAGCCATCAAGGCGGATTATTACAGTTATTTACCTTATTTTGTTCAACACATGAGTGCGGTCTTGAAGCGTGGTTTGAGTAACCGTGTCGATTTGGTAGCCATCCAATACACCAATCCTACTACCCATTGGGCCGTCACCGAAGCTGTACAAGATTTCGAAAAGGAGGTCGTCATTACCGTGGGTCTCTTATTGAACTCGGACAATGCGCCTCGTTTAGTTGATATGGGACCTCAATCACAAGATGAAGCCGCTGTTGCTGAATTCCGCGAATTCTGGGGTAACAAGTCTGAATTACGTCGTTTCAAGGACGGTTCCATTGTAGAGAGTGTTGTCTGGCAAACCCAGGGTTACGAGAACCGTAGTTTGATTGTCCAGAAGATCGTGCTCTACTTACTTTCATTGCATTTGGAGCTCGAGTCAAGCGAATTTGTCTACTGGGCCGGTCAATTGTACAGTTATTTGAATTTCGCCAAAAGCGTGCCCGAAAATTTGTTTAGCCCCGAATTAAAGGCCAATGGATTTCACCCCGTCATGACTGCCTTTGGTCAATTCTCAAAGCAATTGCGTACGATTGATGATGCTTTACCCTTATTGATCAATAACGTCTATCCTGCCTCTTCCAGTTTATGTTATACCGCTGTCACTTTGCCCCATCCCGTTGATTTCAACAACATGATCGCCTACCCTACCACCACTCGTTATTTTGAGGCCATCGATGTCGTGATCCATATCGAACGCTCTGCCAAGTTCCCCGATGATCTCGGTGTTCTTCAAAAAGTCAAGCACGCCTTCTACTTGAAGATGTCCCAAGAGCTCAAATCGCGTTTCCATGTCGATTCCGTCGTCGTGGACGATGTGAACGAAAAGAACCCGCTTGCCATCCGTGGCTACCTGGATGTGTACTACTATGGTTACGTCTTCCGTTGTCACATCTGTCTTGAGCAAGAATCCACGCTTTTAAGTAAGATTGTGGAATCCTCCAGCAGCACCAAATTAAACAAGGAGATGGCCAAGGAGGCGCTTTCCAAGTTTATGTACGGGTTGCGATACAAGCAAACGCATACGTTCTACGTGCAAGCCATGTGTGCTCGATTCACTGCGTATTCTTCTACCGTACGTTTGATCAAACGTTGGTTCGGTGCTCATTTACTCTCACATCAAGTATCCGAAGAGATGATCGAACTGTTGGTGGCTCATGTCTTTTTGGCTCCTCAGCCTTGGGTAGCTCCCGTCAATACATTAACCGCCTCTACGCGTGTCTTGACTTTGTTGGCTACCTGGGATTGGCAAAACACCCCCTTGATGGTGGATATCGAAGGAGAAATGACCGCCAAGGATCGTGAAGAGATCATGACAGAGTTCTTACAACATCGTCGTACCAACCCTCAAATGACAGTGGGTGCCATGACCATTGCCACAGCCAAGGATCACAGCGGTCATCGCTGGACGGGTAAGAAGCCCAACCGTGCGATTGCAGCACGTATCGGTGCTCTTGCGCGTGCGTCCGTGCAAGTGATCCAAACAGCGGAAGCAAGTCAAGATATCAAGCGCGTGTTTGTGACACCCATGAACGATTACAGCGTGATTTTACAATTGGATACAGAGAGATGTACGCGTTATTACCAGAATATGCACCCAGAAGCGAAATATTTGAAGAGTGCGGATTATGGTCGCGTGGCCGAGTTAGGGGATAAAGCCTATGCACAGTTGGACCCAATGACGGATTTCATTCGTGATGTGGAGAAAGTGTATGGTCATACATTGATGGTGTTTCATAACCAATACGGTGGGGATAAATTAGCTCTGGTCTGGAACCCTTCTACCGCAACGCCCATGCCTTGGAAGGTGGCTGCTGGATATAACAGTGCGCCTGTGGATATCAACAAGAACGGCTTTTTGAAACCCGCCAAGGGAAAGAAGGAAATCTCTAATTTGATCTCACCGAATTTTGCTGCCATTGTGGCCGAAATTGAAAGATTAGGTAAAAACGGTATTTTCAAGCAAGAAGAATAAAAAAAAAAAAAAAAAAAAAAAAAAAGAATTCAACACACCATTAGAAACAACAACAACAACAACAAAAAAAAGAATTCTTTTTCTTTCTTTTATTACAGTGTATATTAATTAACAATAAAAAAAAATCTTTTCTCCATCATCCACTTTCTTTTTAACGGCTTCGCTTTCCATAAATTTCCGTCCAAAATGGATTAGGTCTTTCTACACCGTCTGCCCCACTTGTAAGATAAATAAGCGTTAGATTCCATCGTGGTGCTTTTTTTAAAAAAATAAATAAAAAGAAGGGGCCCCTTACATGATTTTGTCCGCTTTTCTCAATTGATAAAATGGAATAGCTTGAATCAATTGTCGCATTTTTAATTTATGCTTTTCCGTCGGAGAAGGTTTCTATAAAAATGCGGGTGAGAAAAAAAAAGACTTTTATAAAACATATGGATTTTACCTCATCAGATATCTGTGTCGTGTCTTTCAGTGCAGAAGAGGGTGTCCTGGGCAACGGATGCACAGGTGCTGGAGGCGCCACGGGCACATGCAATCTTTCTTTTTGTCGTGGTGGCGGTGGTGAAGGGGACCGTACCTTACTTTCCCGCTGGATTTTATGCGAAGGCATCGAAGGTAGTGCTATTTCCTCATTAATCTACACATGTACAAACTAAGTTTTTTTTTCTTTCTTATTGAAATACCCGATTTTTTACCTGAGATTGCATCGAATGAATTCGGTTTTTCAATTGATGAATACGCTCCTCTTCCTCCTCCGTCGTCCATCGCTGTACCGTTCTCCTCAATCCCGTCAACGGCTTTGAATCAAACGGATCCTCATCCACCACCGCTTTTCTATTGCTTTTCGTAGGGCTAACAGTAGCAGCGACTGAAGTAGTAGCAGGAGTAGAAATGCTGTTACTACCGGTGGTATCTTTTCGTAAGGGACTGTACGATGACGGAGTAAATCTAGGTGAGAGCGCTTCTTCAAGCTCACATGCTAGCCTTTTCACGGATTTACTGGATCCAGTGACAATATCGGGTCTTTCGGGAGAACCTCTGATAAAGGGCGTGGAAGAAGCGATGGATCTTCGAACGGAAGGCGATCGAATGGGTCGTATTGCAAGTGGTGTTCGGGAAAAGTTGATAGGTGTCTGTTCGGCAATGGGGGAATGTGTTACAGGGTTTCTTATGGGTGATGAGATGACTTTCGCTGTTGGTGGAGGTGGTGGTGGAGGTGGTGTCAGATCGTAGGCTGTGAGATGGACAGCCTGTGATGATCCGACTCTTGTTACTGGTTGACGGTGTACGGGAGTGGATGGAGGAGAATACGAGGAAAAAGGAGAGAGCAAATCCATTTTCGAGATTTTATTGGCAGAGGTGCGTAAAGGTGATTCCGGGGCAGGTCTTTTCCGCTGGGCGTTTTCGATTGAAAACTTGTTATCTGGTATAATTCTTCCCTGAATGTTTTTACGTGCCTTCATGTGAGATAGGTCAGAAGGGGTTAATCGGGTAGTAGTCCCTACTGTGTTGGATGACTTGCCATCTTTTGTCGAAACGAATTTTTCCCAGAAACGACCAAACTCTTGGTTGGCAGTTTGTTTCGCGCCCGTAATAGCAGCTGCTAATTCGGTGAAAAACGAAGTGTCTTGCGTGTCGGGCTCGTCGGTATTCATCCCACTGTTGCTCATGGTAGACATTAATTAGCTGCTAATAAAAAAGGAGAAGCCTAATGAGCGACCAAAAAAAAAAAAAAAAAGAGCTGGAGAGAGAGAGAGATTTTAAAGAGTCACACAACCTTGATGTTGACAAAAAAAAAAACGCACTACAACAGGGATTTCAATAAGTGACATGACGTGTTTTTAAAATGATTGGATTCAAGATTTTATCTAGTCTTGTTCAAAGTCTTTTCCTCTGGTACTTTGATACACACTACAGTTTTTACACTTTAAATTCAGACGAAAATCAGACGTATGAGTGTTTTTTTTCAGACGAATCAAAATTAAATTTCAGACGTTTAGCTTACCTTTTTTGGATGAAGAACTTTTAGTGAAAGAGAAAATTAGTCAAGACAATTGTATTACTATAATTCTGGATGTCTTACCCAAAACGTAACGAAAGTTTTATAAATTTATGGTCAATGGATGTTAGAAAATAAAGAATTAGCACATCTGTTAAATTAACAACATGTTGCAGCTTACCTGTAAGGTGTGTGAAGGAGTTATATCAATCACACGTAATTGTGATAAAAAAAAAAAAATTATGTCGCTTGCTCTGGACGCTCAAATGCTGGAGGTCTTCGGTTGTTATTGTGAGCGGCAAACATGATAATATCAAAGATATTTTTTGCAGCATTGATATCACGATTCCAAACGATATTACAACTGTTATTGTTACACTTTAATACCGAATGTACTCTTCGTTTTGATTTTGCTGTCGAGACATTCTCTAAGGCCCTGTTCTTGCAGACATTGCATACTTGGCTTGTCAAATATTCATCAATAAAACAAATTTGGATGGTATCTCCACGCATTTGCTGAAGCTTCTTTTTTATTAGCTTCACAGGCGCGGCTTTGTTTCCCCTCATATTGCCGTAAAAAGTAGCGTCTCCGAATGCAATTACAGTCCTTGTAGGCGGGTTTTCTGCGTCTTGAGGTGCATAGGGATAATGAATGGAAGTGTTCTCCGTAGCAGTCTTGACCCCTGTTTTACTTCCTCGGCCGTACTTTTTGCTTCCAACAACCAAACGCTTACAAATTTCTTCTACTGCTTTTTGTTTCTTTATATAAGTTTTGAATATTAACTTTGATGACCTATATCATACAAGTATTACTACACTAGTTCATAAAACATAGTGATTTGGATTACCAGTTATCACTGTTATAATAGTTGCATAAGATATCATAGTCAACAAGCCGCTTTTTAGATGCGAGTAAGAAGTCATAAGAATTTGTGGTTTTTAAGGAAGGCAATTGACTGATCAGCTGAAAAACTGATTCGTTTTGGCTTTGATGTTTATGTCTTTGAAAAGTAGCCCGGTTATATCCACAAAGATGATAATATTCGTCGAGACTAGTCGTCCTTTGCCGCTCCTTATCCTCAGAAGAGTCAACGGTTGTAATCAAGTCTATAATTCCTGGATCGACTCCCCAAACAGTACAGCCATTTCGAATGTCTGATACAAAGTCTGTGGGGTTACTCTTTAAGGCTATTGACCTCTTTACTAACCGTGTGAAGAGGAATGAAACAGAATAGCCATCAGTAGTAATAACGTTGCTTGTTGTTAATTTTAGTTAGAAACTGGTTGATGTACTATTACAATATTGAGTAGCTTACTTGAATGTTTTCTTTCCTGTCGTTAAACTTTCTCTGGTACGGAACCCTAGTTTGGGGAAATTGAAAAGCTGATAGTAAAAATCAGTTAAATCAGATTAACTTTTCGTCCGTTTCGGATAGTTTGGTATTTCAGATTGCTTCACTAATCTCCAAAAAGCTTAAGCATCGATCTGTATGGATTTGGTACGAAATGAATATATGGGTGAAATTGAAAAAAAAAAAAAAACTGTAACATCTTTTATCTGTGTATTTGGCAGGAGTAAATGCTTCATCTTGGATCCTTGATTTGACCGTGTTAATAAACTTTTGAACTATTGATACCTGCTGAGGAGAAAGTTGTGAAAGCTTTCTTCCCTGAACAAATGCTTTGCTGGAGTTGATTGATTGCAGTGTTTCTTCCAACAAAGATGAAAATTTTCTTCTGTTCATAGCAGAAGTAAAAGGAAGTTCTTTAAGCTTTCGATAAACATACCCTTTCGAAGCAAATTTTGACGATTTTTCCTCCATTACATAAATTTTTTTATGGACTTTTTGTGATAGAAAATTAAACCACTTGAAAAAAAGGTGTGGCTTGGAGTAGAGGGTATTGGAATCGCATTTATCAGTTTGGTATTCGGACCACATGCTCGCAATGTTTCTAACGATTTGTAAATAGAAGTTATTGTGCGGGACAGATGATGGCCAGGTTGAGTTTAAGCCCTGCTTCTGTTTGTAGATGAAGTACGCCAATGATTTCCGTGAAGCAATAGAAAGATCCTTGCAAAAATTGTCTGAACTTTTGTCAGACATTGTCGTCAGAAAAAACATGATTGATTTTTTTTCATGCGTCTCGTGAATCTGGTTCCTGACCAAAACTTCGTACTGTTTTCCAGCAATAGAGAGAATGCTAGAGTAGCCTTGGCTTTTTAACGACTCGTAGTCAAGAGTTGTAGACTCGCAGAAAAGAGTATAGTACTCCTTGAGATAATCTGGTGCTCTTTTTCCATTCCCAGTCAATAGAGCGAACATGTTTGTGAACAAGCTTTGTTCAATAACTGGGATTGATTTATTTTCCTCAAGTAGTTTGATAAAGACAAAGTTGGCAAAAAGGGAGCCCACGAATAGAACTTTGGTTGTATAACGCGACAATTTTCTTATATTTGCAACAAATTGCTCATTTTTACAAATATTGGATAAGGAAGCCTTGATCACAAAGTGTTCAGCTCTCTCATCATGGATGCATACAGGCTCTTTCACCTTCTTGTTTGGACACAAGTTACTTGTCGATCGTGCATGCGTTTTCATTTTGCACGAAGGACATTGTACTACCTTGCCAGTTTTTTGCTCTTCTTTAAACTTTAAAAGGGCGTTTTTCTTGTTGATCTTTTCCTCTACTTTTTTCGAATGTTTTGGTTTACTTGAGGAAGAAGAAGCACAATCCTGCTCTAATATATC
>JAEPRD010000033.1:0-233310 GCA_016758985.1 Mucor saturninus
GATTGGATCTACTATTAGTTTAGACACAGCTTCGTAAAAGTATAAATACGAGCCCATTCAACTCTTAATAAAAGGTTATCTTTACTTTGATTATTTAATAGTCTTATTTGATATCTACGATATTACATATATCTTTTATTTCGAGAAAATTTAGATTAGGGAATTCAACTAGCAAAAACTACAGGTATTTATACTAAATGATTAGATGGCTTTCGGATAATATATGTGACGCGTTAGAGGAACATGATATAATGCTATACGTAATATCTGCTTAAATAAATATGTTATGAAGTAATTCCTGCCTTACAAAGTAAAGACAAAATACGTGAAGATCTAAACTCATCTCCGCAAGTGACATTACGTAAATGCCAAAGAGAAAGTTTAGTGCGTGCAATATTCAGTAACCGAATATTCGCCTATGGGATTGTATTATACTTTTATGGTATTATAATATTTTACTCGTCACAAGGTGAATCACCTTGTGCACAGATACCAACGGTTCTGATGATAACAAGTGGGGCAATGCGTAAGCCATGAATATCAATACTTGATCAACCATTATTATGTAATGTGATGATTCCTTTATTATAATCTATGACATCCTCAACAGAATGGATAAACTATAATGCTCTAGAAGTGCCGGATATGGGTCAACTAGCTCCTTGTATATAACAATAAGCTATGTTTCATATGTAACTGATTTCTAAATCTAATTCTACCATTTCCCAGTTTGCGGGTAAATAGTCAATTCGATCTGCGCAGGAAAAATCTTGAAGTAATAATTGAATATAAAAAGGACCTCTATTTTTATCATGACAAACTCTCCAACTTATAATAAAGGATTATAGAGTCTCATTTCTTTACTTGCTTTATTTTCCTATTTTACATTTCCCTTTTTATTTCCCAATTATCACATATGTAATGAAAAAGTTGAGAACATTGATATTGATGACCAGCTAGTCTTGAACGACTTAACTTTTTCCGGAACCGACAACGGCATAGTTACGATTACGGAAATATCACATTTCAGATTGGATCGTTTCAAATTTCATCTCAATCTCCAAAATAGATACTCTTTATTAAGCGATTCAAAAGAAGGTATACTCAGTAATTAATCGAATTTGATAGTGACTCTTACAATAAACTTTACTGTGTAGGTCATGATGTTGGCTCGTTAGACGAAAATACATTACAATATCTGAATATCCCTAAAATTTTCAAAATTAAATCCAGCACCATTCATTACAAAGGTGGTGCTCAAAAGTTACGTGATGGTCTTAGGCGAGCAAAAGCTTCACACGATGATACTATTGTGCAAGAGGTCGAAGCAGAGTTAAGTCAGCATTCATTTGCGCATGCAGATAACGTGTCGGATGTTGAGTTTATTTATCAACTTCATTTAAACAGCAGGAAGACATTGCAAAATTTTTATTATTCTAATTCTAGGAACAGAAAAAAAACGAAACTATGAATTGCGACATCGTACATACATCGACCGACTTTGTTCTTTGGAGAGACAGTACGCAGCTTCTAGCGTAAAAACAGCTCCTGGTGTGCTAAAATCGCACTTATAAAATAATAAAATAAAATAAGTAATCGTCGATCCCACATGATCTACTCATATACCAAATACAAATTCATAAAAGAAAAGAACATCAAGGATAAAAACTGAGTTACTACTTTAGAACTCAGTTTGACTTAAGATTTTTTAGAACCATCGTCCTCTCAATTCTGACAGAACAATAAGACTAGATCATTGTTTACGAATCAATCCAATCATAAAGGCAATGACTGCTTAAATTTAAGGCACCATCAGACATGTATTATACCACCCAATGGTACCTTCACTAACAAGTAGATAACCGTTTAAACCACAGATTCCAATAACTATAAATACCCTGCCGTCTACCATAATGTAGAACGGGACCTAGTTTTAAAACTAATAATAAGAAATAAAAGCCTACAAGCACTATTAATCTTATTTATCTGTTTTTTATCTATTTTTTTCTGTGTTAAACAAAGTTTCTCCACACCTGGTATGTTCGTCGGTGATCGTGGCCACGGTTTTAATTCTACTATCAAAGGATACCTGAGTTATGGTGGACATTGGAAACCAAAAATTCATAGCCGTTACACCTCTGTTTGTATTACAAATGAGCACAATACGTCGCAAATATGCTTATTTTGCTTTTCGAAAACAAGTAATCTGAACCGAATAGTTGAAGAAAACGGAAAGACCATAATAAAGCCAGTAAATGGAACCAGTATGTGTTACAATCCGGAGTGCATATCTGTTCGCAATGGACATTCTCACAAAGGAAGAGATTCGTTGTCATCCCTGGCCATAGGTCTTACTGGTCTAGCAAATTTGCTTTTTAAAACAACTTTTCCGGCATTTAATCCGAACATCAGTCAATCCAATACCGATTTTAACCATTTGGCTCGAGATTTCCTCAATCGCAACGTTAGTGGGCATGCTATCGATGATAGCCATACTTTTTAAAGGTTAGTTAACGAAATATACAACATACAAAAAATAGGAGTTTAAATTTAAAATACCTTTACAGTATGTATATTGGTACATGTCCAGCATGCTAACAATAAGATTCTTCATACTTCATAGTCAAATCACGATACCGATATGTTGTGTTTTTCATTTTTGATTTGTTACTGCCACTTTATGCCGTCGTGTACCCTTATTTCGACCAGAGAAAAAAAAAACTTAATAAAGAATGAGTTGCTAATAAACGTGGACAATTTAAAATTATTAGTATCTTTGAGTACCTTTATAAATACGCATGTGAATAACAAATGTGTATATTAAGTGATATTGTTGGCAGCATTTAAAAATCTCTAAAACCTTCAAGGTTAAATCAAATACAATCGATTATGAAGGTGGTGCTCAAAAAACCTGTGATAGACTTCAGCGAGCAAAAATTTAATTGATGGGAATGTTATGAAAGAGGCAGAAGCATGATTGAGTCAACATTCATTTACACATACAAATAATCTGCAAGATGTAGAATTTATTTATCAACTTCAGTTGAAAAGCAGGAAAAAAGTTGCGAATTTTTTTCTATTCAAATGCTACGAACAAAAAAACGGACTTACGATTTACAATACCGAAGATATATAGATCAACTGTCTTTTTTGGAAAGAAAATATGGTGCCGAAGGAACGAAAAAAAAATCTTATTATGTATGTTGGCGATTGAAATTAGGGCACTGGATCTTCAATAAAAGAATAATTGCGTTAAGGTGGATAGTGGAAAATGCTTGGGAATCGGTTAAATAACCGATTCTATTGATAGAGCCATCACGACCTCCCAATCAAGTCCACAAGGGACATAGTATCCAATCTGAAATAAACAGTCGCTATACCTCAGTGTGTGTTACCAACGAGCATAATACATCGCAAAGCTATGTGTTCTGCTTTTCTAAAACAAGCCACGTACCGCATAGTCCAATAAACGGAAATTATGTTATTCAAACAATCGATGGAACAAGCATGTGCTACAACCTAGAACGTATTTCAGTACACCACGGTCATTCGCATAAAGGAAGAGATACGGTGTCAATCCTTGTCATTGGCCTTACAGGTTTAGCAAATTTGATATTAGAAACAACTTTTTCACCTTCCCATCCTAACATTAGTCACTCCAACACTGATTCTTAATAAGTTGCCCGAGCTTTCTTAAAAAGAATACTAGTGCACCTACTATCGATGATAGTAATAATCTTTCAAGATTAGCTACAACATCGCGTCTTAGGAGTATAAATTTACTAATTACCTTTACAGTATCTACTAGTTTGACTGTTGATTAAGTATACTCTGGTTTATAACTTTATCAATTGGGACCTTAATGAACATATTTTGTGTAGTAGGCTGGACAGCCAAAGGCAATCAAATAAAACTGTTTAAATTTAAAAATTTATGCCAGTAGTAGACATTTTCTCAAGCAACCGCGATCGAACCATTAACGAAGAAAAGAGTTTATTATAACGAAGAGCTCAACATATATAAAATTAACCAAATTTATTTAATGCGATTATAGCGTGGTTTAAACCTACATTCAAAAAAACGCATAATATTTTTCACTTCTAATTAAAAGATACTGTGTAAGTATTTTGTTTCAGTAATTTAAAAAGATAGATCAAAAGTTGAATTATTGTTTTGAAGATATTTTAGCATTTACGCAAATTGTTAGACCCCGGAATCCAAATAAACAAAGGAACTGTCTAAATAATATTTCGAAGTTCATCTGGAACCGTATTCAATTTCTTCAATTTTGCAAGATGGACAAACAGTTGTGATCTGACATTAAAAAAATCCCAAAACAATCTCATTTTTTTTTTCTATATTTATTCTTTTCCCCTTCTTCATCTTTTATCATCCTTGCATGCAAATTGTCAAGATAAAATGAATCCAGAATTAACGCTTCGGTACACACAACCTGTACCAGTTTCAGCAGCAACAGCCCTTCACTACCGACAATATAGAAACTCTTCCAGTGTCGCATCTTCGCTTGGGTCAATTCCAGACGCAAATGATCTTTTATACATCAAGGCAGATTTAGAAGCGCTTTTGCCGCTTTCGGAAAAACGAATCCGAAACCTTCAAAGAGACTTGGTTTACTTAAAAAAGAATGTCAAAGTTCGGGAACCAAGTAAGAAACAAACATCGAAGTCATCATCTTGAGACTAATAATTCCTCAATTATAAAAATTAGCACAGGAAGAGCTTCAATTAAGAAAGCTCGGAAAGACCACAAGTTCTGCTAATATGGAAAAACCTCAAATTAAACAAGAAACAACAGGTTAGAATCAGCTTGTTATCATTATTTGTTATTTACATTTATTTTATTCCCCTCTATCTCTCCCCCTTCCCCTTATTTTTTTTTTCTTTTTTTCATGTTTTGTGTTTCTTTCTTTCTTGTTTGTAGATGAATCTTCCGACATTTTACATTCAGCTTCACATAATAAGAACCAAATGGAAAGACAACTGTAAGATACGGTTTCTGCAATATGAAAAACACGTTCTAACAAGAAATAGTGCACTAGAGGCTTTACGAAGGAAAAGAAGAAGAGAAGACGACACATCTAAAAGTAAAAAAGATAGAGAGAAAATCACAAGTCTAGTGATTGACAACATCTAACTAGTTCAAATGTAGATTCCAGAAGTGAATCACCCCACCACACGGTAAAACTTAAACGTCTAGACAATGTGCCTCCTATTTCCGTAGCACGTAGTTTATCACCTCCTGCGCCCTCTAAATCGCATACCAAATACACCAAAAAGAAAAAATCGGTTGAAGCAACACGCCATAGTAACAAACAGAGTCAGAATGTAAAAAATAGATCCAACAACAGCAATAGCGTTAGTCATGAAGTCGACTTTGTGAGAGTGAAAGCTAAAGATCAGGTACCAATCTTGACTTTCTGGACGACAATCGACCCTTATTTTAAAGTATTGGCCGAAGAAGATCGCGATTTTCTAATTAGTAAAGAGAATGAAGAGAAACCTTATATTATACCTCCATTGGGTAGACATTACACGGATATTTGGTCTGAAGATGAATTACCTGCAATGAGCCGTTCGCATTCTCCTGCAACAAGCTCAAGCTCGCATGACCACCTACGTTATGTTGACCAGATTACGGACGATCATTTATACAAGGATGACATAACGTGTGGGAATCTGACAGAGAGATTGCTGAGTAGTTTAGTGGCAGATGATAATATAACTATTGCTGAAGAGGATGATGATATCTTTAACTATGATCCGGTGGGGAAGCACTACACTCCGCACGATGATATTGCTCAATTCGAAGAAAGATTAAAAAGTGAATTGCGCTATGCAGGATTATTTGGAGAAGACGATGTACGTTAATATGCTTTTTATAGTAATAACACATTTTTAAAGTATCTACAATATTAGGTCGATTGGAATACCAGAGAGGACGATGAAATATGCGCTGAATTAAGATTGGCTTCTCGAGAATTAAAAGATCAATATACCACCAATGAATATAGGAAAAAGAAACTGCTAGACGTTGTCGACAATCAGTTACAATATGAGCAATACAGACATGTTTTGGATAATTTGGATTTACAGGTTGAGCAATGCTACCTAAAGAGATTTGTGAGTATTACAATCCTTTGATCGTGACATATACACTGACTTAATACACAACAGCGAACCCAGAAATCTAAAAAGAGAAAGACGCCAGCTTCACAAAAAACGGCCTTGTCAGAACACGCTGTACATGCCATGAATAAAAGAAAGGCTTGGGTAGATGCTCTTGAGGGTATATTCAAGGATAAAAACTTGGTTAGGCCCACACAATCGATATTTAACGAGGAAAAGCCCCAAACAGACCAGTAGCATTATCCACACTAATTTGTACATTGCTTTGTTTTTTTCTAAAAAAAAAAGAGTTGGTTGTAATAAAACTGATCTTTGTAAAGGAAAAACTATATCGGAATACCCGCAGTGCTCTGTTAAAATGTCGAGTATCGAAATTTTAATTATTAGGAACCATATAGTTATTTTACTAAAAACAGAGAAGCAGTAACATAAGCTTCACGGTATTACATAGGAATAAACTTGATATATCACCCAATATATAAGTAACGCATGACGGTGTGACAATTAAGAACATTGCGTACGCTTGAGTAAGGTTGTACCGGAACAAAATCGGCAAGTATAACCTGTATTGCATAATTAAACCTACTATTTTTCCAAGATAAGCTATACCATGTAATATGTTTTGGTCCAGAAGAATTTGCCTAAGAGCCTATACATATCAAGTGTAATTATAAGTCTTCAAACAACATCTCTTTAAGTGAGACAAATGACTATTTCCATAATCTTTTTATTTTATTTAGGCAATGTACAAACATCATATGTTTATGTTTCATGCAGCTATATATTTAAGTGAGGATCATGCTGTATATTAATGAGTCGAGAAAGCTATAGACTATAAGTAAAAATTAGCAGAAAAAACCCGATATGAAGATGCAACAAAACGCGTGAAGAAAGGTTGAGGTTCACAACGTTTTCTTTAGGTGAATAAAATAGGCTCGTGTGACATGCCTGGGGGGCATATCCACGATATTAAGTCTCCGGAACAACCGGGCGCATTGATAATGGCGTGACAAGTTAAACCTACCCTGGGGTGACTTTTAATAAAGATCTACATATCTTTAAGAATGACTATACTTACTTGTTGGCGTTATAGGTACCTCTTCGAAAAGGTGGAAGTGGTAATGAGTTATTTGAAACCACACAAGAAAAGCCAATGAGTGCGATGTTAATTGCGCCATTCATGTCTCGGTTTACTGTCGTACGTCTTGTTGGCGACAGTCTTCTTGGGCAGTTATGATTAGTACATGTAACGGCGCCTTTAATTCTTTTCACCCTTTTTTTTCCAACTCTCACGACTTGTTTCGTGGTGACTTCAAAACAAGAGCTACAAGTGATGGTCGACTTAAACTCATCTACTACAGCGATACAATCATCAGCAATAGAATTGAATCGATTTAGAATCGGTTTCATGCTTCGTCGTGTATGCCCACGGATGTATGCTCCTTTTCCCGACCAGTTACCGACAAAAGAAAGAACCTCGCTTCCAACCATGACAAGAAAAAATATCTCTTCTTGTGAAAGAGCAGTGTTTCTTATGGTAAGTGTTTAGACGGATTTTTCTAGTGAGTCTATTCTTTTCTATGTCATATTTCTTCTTCTTCTCTCTTTGCAATCTATGTGTATTTGATAGTACAGCCTGATTGATTTTATTTGCCGTGTAGTCATATTCATAACCCTTTTGGTTAGATATTGATATTGTGCACGGCTCATGATTTTCCAACATTTGAAATCGGTTGAGGCTTTTAAATAAAGTAGATGATTTCACACAACTAATTGCCGCTGTTGTCACAATTCCAAGATCCACTCCTTGAATCAACAAACGATTATTTTTTAGATCTGCCTTCATTTTATCTGATATTTGAAGTGAGTTTGTCGATACCGGTAAAGCTGCCTACGCCTTGCTTTGTTGAGAGCAAACATCCTATATCGAAGGTCTTTAAGTGATGAATTCGATTTTCGCAGTCGGGAATAGATATTGTCACAGTCTGATCGCTTTTCTTTCAATTGTTTGTACAATTTGGTATCCCATAGGTGATTAGACTTCTCCTTTGCGCGAAAAGATCTACCAAGATTCATTCTGTTCCATTCTTCTACTCGAATGGATTTCCCCAATGCAGCATATTCTTTCTTTTGAATTTTTATCGCATCATTAAGTTGTTTGATTTCTTTTTCGATTTGACTGTTGTCAATAACCAAACAGGGCTGCTCCTGGTTAATTATGGGGGTTTTCTGCAAATCTTTGTTCATGGATTTTTTCAACTCAACAAACTGCAAATCGTATTGATTAGAGTAGTAAAATGAGAAGCCAAAGTCATCTTTTGTTCTTTCATTATTCGATCTACTGTACACCAATCAAAAAAGTTTTTGAAAACAAACTGTTTGTCTTGGGTCTCTTTGATGTCATGTACGCTGGTAAACGTATCACCTTCAGAATTGAAAATATTGTAATCTTTGCAGAACAAAGTATATAGTGGCATAATTTACAAAAACCGATGATACGCGCTTCTCTTCTATTACAGGATAAAAGTGTCCTTTTTTGAATTTTGTTTTTGCGCCAGCAAAGTTCACCAAGACATTCCGTAAATACCGCATTTTATAACAATTGATGAAAGAAACCTCGGCATCTTTTTTCAGAGATATCCTCTTCAGATTATTGACAACTTTGGAGCATAATATTAAAGCTTCTTGTGGTATAGTTTTCTGCTTGTCTTTATAAAGTTGTCTCTTAATATACTCAGGACTGACATCACCCTCAATTGTTTCTGAACTGCAAAGCATCATTACAACTGCAATTAGAGCATTCAATTCTCTAGCAGTGAGACCTCTATTGATGGTAGCATTGTCCAGGACGATGGTGTCTTCGGACACCACAAAATCATCATCCTCGTCATCGCTTGATAGGCGATCTACATTCAAAAACTGGTTAGCAAAGCTCTTGATTTTCCTAGCTGGACACATCCGTTTTATTAGCGTACCTTCTTCATGCTCATCTTTATTTTCTGCATCAGCAACCCCTGGACTTTCGTCATTGGATTTTATATCATCATAGTATGGAGGAATTGCACAATCGGTACTGGAAAATAAATGTTTTAGAATTTTCGCGATACAATGCATTTTTCTGTATTTTGAGCCTTGAAACTTGATTAACAACTTGAATAATGCTTCCATTTTTTGTGATAATGCTTTCTTTGCTTTAATTTTTTTGGATACACCTTGGCTCTTCTTGGAATCATCAATCTTCTTCGCTTCATATTTCTTCTTATTAAAAAACCTACTCCTTGCAAGGTTGATACGAAGAAGTAATGTGATACAAACTCGTAAATCTTGTCTATACTGGTCATGTGACCACATATTTTCGAAATTTACAAAGTACTGCTTGCATGCACTGGCTAATGCCGGAGTAGTTGTAAAATGATAAGCATTATTCGAATTCAGTTGCTGCATAATAGCCTTTAAAATACTACAACTATGGATTGGGTGTTTTAGTCAAGTAATTAATTAAAGATGTATGTACATTGCTTACTCAGTGTTTTTTTTGGGAAACTTTTCTCTAATACAGTGCGACATAATATTCCAAAATCCATTGTAAGAAAACGTTTTTTCATCGCACAAGGATTTCAAGGACTGTTTGCTTGAGTAGATAAGATCTTTTTCGGTTTCCCCGTTACCGTCATTACCAAAATCAACATCTTTGAATCTAAAAACGTCGTGTGTATTTATATCTGAATCTAATCCACCTGTAATGATTAAATGAATCAATGCATTCAAAGCCTTAGACGGACCATAAATCGATGCATGGCAAGAGTTCTGCCAATGCTCCAGACGATCTTTTGATGTTTTTTAGTCAAAATTCTTGTTGATAACTCCTCTAAGTGTTTTTCCCACCGTTCTGATTATGTCTTCAGGTCTGGTAAAATCAGTAAGTCCATCGGGCTTAGATTCGTGTTCATCGTTTATGGGCTCTGGCTCATGTTCAACAGCTGGTTTTTTATAATTATCTTTTAATACATCCCATGTAGTTTTTTATTAAGTGTTCAATCGGCGACTTTTCTTGTGTTTCTAGGCTTTGAACTTTTTGATTTAGCCACATACCAGACGAGGGTATGTCTTCTGCTGACATGCTCTCTACCTCATTTCTCCTAAGCATAACTTCGATTTTTGCTTTGACAATCGGAATCACACTTGTTGGCAACTGTTTTGATGACAGTGATGAGCGAAAATCGTCTATACTTTATGTTTTCCGTTTTTGTTTAAGAATTTCTCCCATTTTTTAGAATACATCTTGTTGGTTTCTTCTGCTAAAAGCTTAAGAATCAAATCACCAAGCGTCTTTCCAAGCTTATGTGCTTCTTTTTTTGGTTTTTTTTTTTCGGATTCTTGCCTTTTAATTGCCATAAAGTGATCATTTGAATGGTCCCCCTGATTTTTTTTAATTGATAAGGGCTTTCTAACAGTTTTAAGAGCACAATATGTAGTGAATTGTAGCAAGTATCTGTTAATATAATGTATCCAAATAATACACAGATCAGCACGTATTTTGCGCATATCTTGTCGTTTGAATTAACCAATCAGCTTTAAAACTATTGGCTAGTGTTGAAATCAAAACCAATAAAATTAAAAATTAGTGATCGGAGTGCCCCCAGACTTGTCAGCCAGGCCATAAAATATACGTCTTACCAAATATGCTTACATATTTTTTTCGTGAGTTCAATTACAGCAGTGTTCATCATAAGTGTCAGATTTTGGGTTATTTTTTTTAATTATTGCTGAAAGTGTATACAATTATCCTACAATGCTATTAATGTTGATTTTATTTTTTTAAAAAAACCAAATGCATAAAACACGTCGATGCTTTATTAATAAACTTGGATAATAATTTAGGAACGCTAATATTACAAGAATCAATAAGAGCACAGACAATGACCGAAGTACATGAAGATAATGTGTTCCACCCCAATGTAATCAACTTTACTTGTCGTGTTTACCTTGAGTAACTCGCAAAGAATATAGTAACCATCGAGGTATATGAACAACGTACTTAAATTCTCAGGTGCAATGACGACGGTATTGTCCAAAACACATTGAATTTCAATGACTAGCTTCAATTGGCCATAGTAAAAGTCTTGATCTTTTATTTGCATGGGTGTTTCAAGGTTACTTAAATCATTTTCTTTTACATTTACTAGGACTATAGTCCTTGCATAAAATATATAGTATTTTCAACATGCAACTAAAAGGGATTAGCCTCTATGATTTTAAGATTACTTTTGTGAGGTATCTAGATGTATATATCATTTGTGTCTATGAAAACTGGTATCTTCATTTTCTCTCTATATTCTAGTTACATAGTTGTATTCAGTGGGAGTTTTTTTAGGTTTTGGGTTAGGCATATCACTTTATTCTCAATAATGCGTATTCCAGAGGAAGAATAAAGTAAGTTAGAGACACGATGCTCATCTTCTTTAATACGTAAGAAAGTAGACATGGTATTGATTAGATGTCCAATTCCAAGCATTCTGCACTATTAGTTCGCTACGTCAATAAATAGGCTTTTACATATTTTTGAGTTATTGTTTATATAACAATAATCGTTATACCGAGTTTGATTTTTTTTTTTTTTAAAAAAAAAAAGCTAATTGTAGTGACCCGTAAATTTTCTTTAACAATGTTCTGTAAAAAGCTTCTAGTAACCATCAATTTTAGAATTTGATAAACCAAGCACCGAGTTCAAGCAAGAACTACGGCGAATCATTAAGGATAACTTGGTTAAGTTATACTATTTTGTAATGTGATGTGTGATAATTGGGAAATAAAAAGGGAAATGTAAATTGGAAAATAAAGCAAGTAAAGAAATGAGACTCTATAATCCTTTATTATAAGTTGGAGAGTTTGTCATGATAAAAATAGAGGTCCTTTTTATGTTCAATTATTACTTCAATATTTTTCCTGCGCAGATCGAATTGACTATTTACCCGCAACTGGGAAATGGTAGAATTAGATTTAGAAATCAGTTACATATGAAACATAGCTTATTGTTATATACAAGGAGCTAGTTGACCCATATCCGGCACTTCTAGAGCATTATAGTTTATCCATTCAATGACAGGGTCATTGATTGGATTACTAAAATAAATTTATGAGAAACTAGAAGATTCGGTAGCTACTCGACCAATCCAGGAACGATTATGAAATCTGATCTCAGTTTGACATATGAGGGAGCTAGTACTGTGTCGTAACAATAGGAATGTAATCGCAATATGGTACTTATAATAAATAGGTTATATGTATTATAATTGAGTGACAAGATAAGAGTAATTATATTCGTGGAATTAGGCGTCAAATACGACATGATGTCTAATTTTAAATAAGATCTCCCGCCTTATCCTCCAACATTTTTCCGAGACTGTGCCAAAGATTTTGTCATGAAGAACTATTTAATTCCTCATTACAACCACAAACTTCACGGAAATAATATACTATAAGCTTATTTCTTGTTTATATCATTGATTATATAAGACAGATCAGTTTACTAATTTTATTAAAAATGTATACTGTCAGTGCTTTGTTGAATTGTCACTGGCTGTACAGTGCGATCCAAGCGACCAATTTTAGTAAAAAAAATCGTTACAATGAAAAGTGTAGAAAAGGAAAGAAAAACCAAGACTTTCATTTTATGTCAATATCATAATAATTATCAAATACTTGTTTTTAAAAAATTAATAACTTGTTACGTCAGGCTAAATCCATCTTTCATTTTCTAATCCTTTTATTAGATAAACAGATGTATGTTTCAAAACATATTTATGTAATATTTACCATCCGATAAAATTAATTGGGTTATGGTAGCACCTCATCACTAAGAATGGAACTGTAAGACCTTAGCGTAATGCTAAAAACTCCAGCATCTTTCTGCAATCGAAAATTTTAGCTTTGATCAGAAATCCGTCGTTGACACCTTTACCTTGACTACGTAGATAGTCAATAAAAAAAGAAAGCAAACTTTTGATTTTGGCAAGAGTAGACTTTACATCAAAATAGAGGTATCAATAAGCGGTGTCAAATTTTACAAAAATTGATAAACATGCATATGATTTTCCATATCGATACTCAATTTATATTAAAATAGTTTCTGGATTAAGTCAACTAGTTAAATATAGATTTTGTTGTTTGGTAAATATGGCAAAGATGATTTTATTGATTTTAAACTGTAAACTTAATTTTTCTAGAACCATAGCTCGCCGTGGCCTAAGTGGATTTAAGAAAAAGACCATGGTTTTTCCCTTCCGCCCTTAATTCTCTCCAAATTTACGTGATATAATGAGAACAGTCTCCAAAGTATTAACATCATTATGTTATGAATTGAATTTGAATTTTTTGTCATATCAATAGCTACTTAATCTGGAGCATGCAGCCGAGAATAGCTGTTTTTTTTTGATTTCGTAAATACGGTTACACCACAAAAGCACCTATCTTGATTTATCTCACGCCCTTTCAAGCTTATTATGACCAAAGTTTTTACGGTAGAAATCTTGGTTTTTGATCTATATATATATATATATATATATCTAACAAGTTAGACACCTACAAAGACTTTAATAGATAAAACTGATCGTTGTATATAATAAAAACATGTAGATGATAATTGCCAAAAACAAACGTTTGATCTCAGAATAATCAATTTGATCAAAGAGGCTTCAACTACTTTCGATGTTTGAAAGAAGTTTTGGTCTTTCTATTTTAGTATTGATTGCTCTCTACCTTATTCGACTTACGTTATCAATAAATGAATTTTTTTTTAGCATAATTCAGCTAGATATCAATGTCAACTTTATTTTGAGACTAAACTTGCGAGTATCAATTGAGAGTTAAAAAGTAAAATGTGTAATGATTGAATAATTTTTTAACCCGAAGAGTTTATCCATTTATTTTTTAAATGTTATTTTTATGTAGTTTCAAATTCATAAAACACTTTTAGCTCATCGTTACCCCAACTGGCGCACATACAATGCATATGATTAACACGTATTTTAAAATTTTGTCTCCAAAAACGTGTAATATCATAAAGCGCTTTACCCATTGGTTTTAATTACTCAATTTAAACAAAGGCTGGCGACCATCATCAAGAAAATTGAAAAAAAAAGAAAAAAAAGAAAATGATTTTATTTATTGATGTTTTTAATTAAAAAATGAATGATGCTTGAGAGTGTCTATTGTCACCACTTAATTGGCATCACACTTCTTGTTGACACAGCTGTTCTTACAGTCATCGCTAGTAGTGCAACAAGCATTAAGACGACCTTCACCGTTCTTCTTTCCGGCGGAACCAGGAATACATTTGGCAGCAGTGGTAGAAGTATGCTTGGCAGTAGAGGTAGTCTTGGTCTTGGTTTTGATAGAAGCAGTGGTGGTGAAATGAATTGTGCCTTCGGGACCGGTACACTTTTCATTGACACAATCATCGATACAATCGGCTTGGTTTTTACAACAGTAGCCCTTAAAACCGTTACCTAAACCTTTACCTTCAGTACCAAGAGCACAGGATTGAGCAGCATAAGGGACTTTGTAAGCGCTAACATTGAGAGCGGCAGCAACAACGAGGAGGACAGAGAGAGAAAGCTTCATGATTGATTTGTATTTGAATTGATAATAATAATCGATTTGAGAAAAATGAGGCTCCCTTTTTATACTTGTGGTAATGAATATTACGTAACCCAATGATCCAGGACGAAGGCGGACTTAGGAAGTACTAGGTTATGGAAATATGCTAAAATTAAACCTCGAATACTAATGGAGTGTAAAAAAAAATATTAAGGGAGGTAAAAAAAAAAAGTATACATGTTTTTTTTACATTACAATGGCAGTATGAAGTCGCGCTTTTTTGAGCTATATCGAAGTACGTTGCATTATAGATGATGGTAAGATAATATGTGGTTTAAAGCATGATTTGAAAGGTGTATGTTACCTCTTTCGGGAAAAAGATTTTTTTTTTTGCAACTCTCAACGTTAAGATTTTAACAGGCTAAAAATAGGTTTTGTTGGTTCGTAATAAGGCAACAAAAATTTATAGGAGTTTATTTAAACGTTATCATTTATATCTTTCTTATTGACAGCATATATTGTACCACAATATGTATTGAGACCAAATGAATATCTTTTTCTATCAGCATTATTTTTCTGTTTGGAAAGATACAACTGATTGGGTGGCACAAAATGTTAATTCTATTTGACATAAATGCGGTTATTATCCGTGATGAGGTGATAAACCAAGAAGAATGATGATTGAAGAAAGGTAAATTAACTTGTTTTTGTGACGGAAGGGAAACCTGACTGTTTACAATTTATATAAAAGCGAGCCGCATGTATGTAGATGTGTGAGCAAGTTTTATTAAAATGTGGGGGGTGTGATACAGCAGGAGGGTTTCACAAATTAATGGTAAAGTGTGATATCTCTTGGTTGAGATGAAGTACAGCCATTTGTACTTTCTTTACAGCAATCGGGAAAGGCCTTTTCACATAATCTACCGCTCCTTTTATATGAATATTAGTTAATGAATAAAGATCAAGATATATGTATGTTTACCCGTCAGCATCACAGAATGTATCACATTTAGATTCTTGTGTATCAGGGTCATAGCTTTGACAAACAGGTGCCTTTGTGAGAATACCACAACGTACGGGAACCTCTGATGAGGAAGAGCTAAATGCCATACAAGAAAGCGAGGCTACACCACAGATGGATGCATCTGTAGAAAACAAGAGGGATAAGTTCTGTCGAGGCTGGATGACGTCTGCTTCATCCACGCCAGATTGTAAATGGGAATGGTGTTTGCGTAACGGTGGTAGTCCACTGACTGACACAATGAGTGATACAAGAATCCAGAAAAAGAACATGTTCAAGAATTAAGAAAAGAAAAAGGCTAATGGTGTCATTTAATACAATGTTAACTCAAGGGTTTTAGATTTTTTATTTTTTTTTATACAGCGTCTTGTTGATAATGGTATGATGGATGATTCCAATATTGATGATTTGGTGGTGGGCGAAAAGCACTTGGGTATGGACTTGTTTCGTACTAAGCAATAATTAGCCGAGTGAGTAAATATTATAATAATAATAAAAAAAAAGGACTTACGGGTCGTGCTAAATAAGTCCTGTGAGCATGAATTCGATAACTGATATGAATATGAGCTGTGCTTCTTTTGTACTTTGATTTGGCGGGCTTGTTGACTGGCAGGCGAACATTGCTTGGATGTCGAAAGGATTTTGTACGTCGATCTTCCATGATGGGATGGCCATCGACCAGCGTTGAATTTCGACGGGGAGTTATACAGACTATATAAGCTGCATGAATTTTTTTTTTCTTTTTCATTATGAGTTTGATACCAGCATACTTACTCTGGAAACCTTTTTTACTATTGCGCCTATTTTCGTGATAGATTGATTCTGTGGATAGTGACACATGCTACGGGAATTCAGTGAGTATCATGAAATGATTCGTAAATTTTCTTTTCTCTTACTGGTGATATAATGGATGCATCAGACTCGGAACCTATAAAAGAGATGAATACAACAAATATGATGACAAAATAATAATAAAAATAATACCTAATAGATTTCGAATGGACATTGAATTACTTCTTGCAGGCTATATTCAAAAAAATTAATAAAGAGTTACACAAGCCAAAAAGGAAGCTTACTTTTTCATCATATGTTGTGTGTATTCTGTTTGCATGTTGTGCTAAGGACATTAAAATTGTGCCCGCTTCTTCATCCTCGGCATCGATATCCAATGGTTTATTCTTTTCTTTTTGAAATGGACTTGGTTCATTGGCATCCGCAGGTGATTTATAAACTCGTTGTGTTTTGCGAGAATGGGTCGCGAATGGGTTCATTGTCTCGAGATGGGTGAAAGTCATTTAAAAAAGAGAAAAAGAAAAAGAAAAAAACAAAAACAAAAAATTAAAATAAAAAAGTGGTTGGAACACAAGGATTGTATGACATGTCTTTTTTGAATGATCTGCGGAAAAATACGTGAGAATGAGCCAAGAATTTTTTTATTATTTATTTATTTAGGATACAAGTAAAATGCCATGGCAATGATGACATAAGAAGACTGTTATATATAAAAAGAGTTTAGTTTTATCATGTAATATAAAGACAGATTGGAAATATTTACCAGTAATAAGACACCTTCCAACCAGTTTGATCTACCATCTTGAATCAAGTAATTTACAATTAAAACACTTGCAAATAAGATGACTGTTTCAAAATCCTCAAAGAATAATGTCATTGGCTGACCAATAGCCCAACCAGTCAAGACAAGTACAGGAGAAACTAATAAGCCAATCTGGAGAGAAGATGAAACAGCAATACCGATACACAAATTCATCTTATCTTTAAGGGCAAACGTAACAGAACTGACATGTTCCGCCGCATTACCAACAATAGGGAGAAGAATAATACCAACAAACGTTTGATTGATACCCCAATGTTCTACAACACCTTCGATTCTAAAATAACAAGGTTAGACACGGTTTGTTTATCATAAACAATAAACATTTACGCTCCAACAAGATATTCAGCGTGGACAGATACAACACAAGCAATCACAAGAAGTCTAAACATAGAAAAACTCGTTAGCTAAACAAACAAACAAATAGAACACAAAGAAACATACGATCCGACAGAAAAGCCAAGTGTTGTGGTAGGAAACTCTGTTTCATCTTCCTCATCTTCATACTGTATGCTGATTTTAGTAATCTTTCCTATCCTATATATTGACCTTTTTACTTACCAAGAATGTATGTGTTTTGAGCTAATAAAAAAGTGTTAGAGTCTAGCAATACAAAATAACGATGGATTTGTGTTACCTGAAAGAATAAATACAGAAGGTAGACGATCAATAAAACAATAGACACTCCATGACTGAGCTGAAGGATGCCTTCTTTATCTTCTTGATCGTCAGGGGTAGAAGCCGAAAATGCTGCAGGAACGAGCAATGAGAGGGTGGTTAAAGCCAAGAGAGAGCAGGACGTTTGAGCAGCTACATGTTGAAAGATGGTTTTAATAACGCATACACACACATACACACATACACACACACATATTTACATACCTGTAACATTGAATTTTTGTTCAGTTCGGTTTACACCACCCAAGAAGAAACAAAATCCGAGCACCTACAATAAAAAAAATGAGTACATACCGAAAGTCTAACATATCGTAACTTACGAGCAAAAGATTAGACAGTATAGAACCCAAAACCGATGCTAACGATTACGATAAAAGGGTGTTTAGTATATATACAAACAAGATATATGAAACGTTACCTTGGACAACTCTAATTAATCCCTCTTTTAAAGCGATAATACCCAAAATAAGTTCAACAGCGTTACCAAAAGTAGCATTCAATAAGGCGCCGATGGTAGAACCTGATCTCAAGGCGATTTCCTCGGTTGCTATGGGTTACTAAGTTAGAAAGATCATGAGTAAAATAATAAGTCATGATTTACCAAAGCCTAAGAGTTTAGCGAGAGGAATGATGGCAATAAAATTGAGAGTAAAGACAACAGTAGGGGACGCGTCCAAGATAGAAAAGACAATAGCAATAGGCACAAAGATCAAAAAGTAATTGATGTAGGAGGAATACAAGGTTACCTTAAAGGAAGACCAGACAGTAGGTACATGGCGCTCTTCAGTCTGTCCCAACAAGGGTTCGTTTTCATTACTCATCCTTGAAAATTGTTATTACAAAAAGTGAAAGAAGATAGAAAAACTCTACAAGTTTCAACTCCTTTATTTAACCACTTTTTTTTTTTTATTATTATTATTATTTGCTGACTCGGATCAAATTCCGTGTTCCTGAAATGACATTGGGTTAAAAATCATTTCCTTCTCCTCTCTCTCTTTCTTTTTCTTTTCCTTATAAAATTTTACACTCTCACGCACCTATTTTTTTTTTTTTTAATAATAATAAATGAATAAAGATAAAGGCTCAACACTCGTTATACAAACAACTAGAAGCTCTTCTTTTCGTCGTAAAAGTAGGAGAAGGCTTAACTTTATTAGTTTCTAAAGAGACTAATTATTACTTTGTAGACACGAATGCAGCCAAACCGAAAAAAAGTTTCCTGTCCTTGTTAATGTGCTGCTCCTTCAAAAAGGAAACAACACCACATGTTACAGAGAAGCATATACCTGCAAACACAACAGTGGAAGAGTTACAACAAAATCAGTCCAATGAAAAGGAAAGTACAGATGAGAAAGAAGAACCCGAAGAACAAGTCGAATTAGCAGAAGAAGCAACAATTGATGAACAAGCATCTAATGTAAATGAACAGAATAACCTTCCATGAGGAAAATAGATACTCATAATAATTTTATTCAGGTGTCGTGCTTACTGGAACCACTGGAGAAGGCACATCGCAGTCGAAAATGTCTGGTGTTAGACCTTGATGAAACATTAATTCATAGTTCATTTAAGACGGTTGCTGGAGCGGATTTTGTCGTACCAGTTGAAATTGAAGGACACTATCATAATGTGTTTGTCTTGAAAAGACCCGGTGTAGATGCTTTCATGAAACGTATGGGTGAATTATATGAAATCGTAATATTTACTGCCAGTCTTTCCAAATATGCAGACCCAGTGCTTGATAAATTTGATTTACACAAGGTGGTTCATCACCGCCTGTTCAGAGAATCATGTCATCCACATAAGGGAACTTATATTAAGGTATAACATTATCATATACTCATAGCAACAACAAAAAAGGAATCTCATCAACAGTTGTTCTTATAGGATCTGTCGAGATTAGGCCGTGATTTAAAAAGTGTCATCATTTTGGATAATACACCTGCCAGTTACAGTTTTCATCCCTCTAATGCTGTACCTGTTTCTACATGGTTTAACGATCAGCATGATTCTGAATTGATTGATTTAATTCCTTTTCTAGAAGATCTTGCTAAAGTAGATGATGTAGTGGACGTCTTAGATATATCTGTCAAGTAGTCCATCATTTTTTACTGTATATATTTCACCCCTTTCGTTTCTTTTCCCCCACTTTTATTGTACTCTTTCACTCTCTCTCGTTCTCTTTCTATGACTCTTTCTTTTTTTTAATCAAGCATATAAATTCTTGATGCAACATCATTTACTACCCAATCCATGCCCCTCAATAAATTTTCCCCCGTTACTGCACTGCATGCAAGAATAGCCCAATGATGGCTCTTGATATCCTCCAAACCCAAAGCCTATAAAACACGTTAAATATCTCTCCTTCTCTTATTAAAATCATGTCTGCTCTATTTACATTCTTAATCTCGGTCTCTGTGAGAGCACCCGCAATATCTTGTTTATTAGCAAACACCAATAACGTTGCACCTGCCAACCGTTCTTCTTGCAATAATAAGCTTAATTCTCGTTTACAATCCCCTAATCGTAAACGATCGGCCGAATCGACCACCCAGATGAGTGCATCGGTTTGTTCAAAGTAATTACGCCAGTAAGAACGAATAGACTTTTGTCCTCCCACGTCCCAAATATTCAGCTTGAACCTGTCTCTCCTGACTTTAGTACATGTTTTTGTCAGTGTTATCTATATCTCACCCTTCATGCTCGAGTGTTTTAATATTAAAGCCTAGTGTGGGTGAAATAGTGTCGATGGGTTCACCATTGATGCGTTTCAAAATGGTGGTTTTACCAGCATTGTCTAGACCTCTACACGTTTGTGTTTCGAAGGGTGAGTGGACGGAATTAGTAATGATAGCTTAAACTTACAACATGAGGATACGCATCTCCTTTTCATTTTGGCGATTCTTTTTTAAAATAGTTAATAAACCCATTGTTGTTTAATTGTAGACGTTGAAAAAGAAAGTAACAGGAAAAACAAATAGAAGGGTACAGAAACTGACTTTGAATGCCCAAGGTGCTGTATGATAAATTGTTATGCAAGTGTGTATGTGTATAAGAGGATACATTTTGCCATCGAGAATTACAAACGAGAAAATATAAGACAATCTTCTATTAGATTAAGTTGCCACTTGGAATGAACTATCAATTAAGCATAAGATGTGAGACCTTTTTTTTTTTTTTATAGTTTCAAGCAAATGGTCACACAAAAAATCCCGTCCCCAAGTATCTCTTTTTTTTTTTTTTTTCTCTTTTACAACATATTTTTTCCTTGTCAAACATCATGTCAAATAGAGAGGGAAGTTCAAAAGGTCAAAAGCCTTCAGCCATTTCTAAACAAGTACTGAAATCCAATCCGATTCCGCAATCTGTTCACAATACAAATGCAGCGACTGTCGACAACAATCATAATGCAGTACGTGGTAAACCCACACAACCACTTCGAAGTACCAAAGTGTCTCAAAAACTAGTTTTATTCCCGCAATCTTCAGCTGATGACGCCGACACAACTATGAAGTCCACCTTACCTATCGATGCGCATCCTAGCTCCTCTTCGGATACCACCATGGGTATGGAATATTTGGAAGAAGAACAACCCCTTCGCACTTCCATGGACGACCATCAGCATCAACAATGGCAGGATGAACAGCGTCAACCACGTACGGCTGGCGTTCCTTTACCTATTGAATGGACTTTTGGCTCACGTACACCTGCTGAACGCATGACCAAAGATGAACGAGAGTTAGCTCTGTTACCTAGAGCTGCTGCTTATTGTACAGGCGAAGGATACGATTTGACTCGTCTTCGGCCATTTTTACGACAACATCATCGTGTGTCACCTCGTTTATATGATGAATGTCTTTATGCAGCCTATCATTTCCCCTTGAGAACTTTACGTCCGGATAAGGATAACCTGTATAATATCAAGGTGCGAAGTAATGCACCGAAAGCACCACAACGTCATAACACCAACGATGAAGAAGAGATGGATTATGACGAGGATCATTTCAATATGACTGCAGAAGCTCCTACAATTGTTCAACCTAGACCTGGTCAGCCTTTCCCTGAATATTACATGAAGGAAGAACAAGAAGATGAAGTAAGGCAGCAACAAGAACAAGAACAACGACTTTTAGACGAGTTCCAAAAGCAACAAGAAGAAGTACCCGAAGGTATCTTTGATAATCCATTCAGTCAAGAAAATGATATACCCATTTCTTCTCCACCATTACTTTCTCCTACGGTCGAACAGGAAGAAAAGGAACTTAAGCCTGTACGTGAACCCTTCAAGGGAGGTGAAGTATTCATCTTTGATTATGGTGTGGTTGTCTTTTGGAATTTCAGAAGAGCAGAGGAGTTATTAATGTTGGAGGATTTTATGCAGTTCTCGATCGAACCTTTCCGTGATAACCCAGATGAGGATATGCAGATTGAAGAAATTCATTTCCAATATGATACATCACAAATGAAGCCTCGTATCTTTAATGATATGATCACTTTAAAAAGTAGTAATCATATGATTAAACTCACTCTATCTCACGGATTATCGCAAAGCGCTGTCGTGGCAAGATACGAAGATATCATGGATAAAACCATTGAAGATACCAAACACTTACCCAAGGAAATGGCAGAGACAGGAAGATTGGGTAAAACACGTAGTGAAATCACAAAGATCAATGGCCAGTTATTTACTTTGCGTATGAATGTGAACCTTGTCTCTAACGTATTGGGTACGCTTATTACATATTAAATTGAATGGACCTTTTAAACTTATTTCCTGTGCTATAGATACACCCGAGATCTTTTGGTCAGAACCTGCGTTACAACCTATGTACACAGCCATTCGAGAGTATTTGGAAATCCCACAACGTGCCAAAATTTTGAATGATCGTCTTCGTGTAATTTCTGATTTATTATCCATGCTTCGAGACCATCTTACGAATTTCGGAGTAGAGTATCAAACATTGATTATTATTTATCTGATCATTGTTGCTGTCATTGTTGCCTGCGTAAGTTCATATCTTGGAAAGATCAGCCATCATGTTATTCTAACTCGTTTTTTTTTTAGTTTGAAATTGCTGTCAAGATTTTACAATCCATTAAAGTAATTTAATCGTATCAAATAAAAGAAATGAAAAAAGAAAAAAAAAAGATATAAGACAAATATAAATTACATAAAAAAATTAAATAGGGAGTGATTTCACTTTGATTAAACCAGAAAGTAATGATTTGCCCAAGAGCATGGGTGCCACGATAAGACCCACAAATAATAAAAAGAGACTATAGAACATCAAACCGTAACAGATGGCAACCCGCTTTCGTTGTTTTCGCTGTTTGGCGGTCCAGATATGACCACGAATTTGCTTGGAAGGACGTAACCAAAAAAGCATCAAAGAATGAGCTGTGTTGATGTAGGGGATCACGATAAATAATGACAAGAAAAACAAAATTACATGACCTAGTAAGAAATCTGTAGAAAATTCGGTCATTTCGATAATTTTACATATAAACTCTCTTGCTGGCTGTGTAATAGCTATATCGAGAGAGAAAAAAAAAAGAAAGGGGTGTTAGTAAGCTTATATTAAATCCATTGATTTCTTATTTACCATGCCATCCAAGCTATCCAGTAAGAAAAATATATATAGTTAGTAACATTCGAATGCAGAGCAAGACATATGAGAGAGTTGCAACTTACCCCACGACCATACCATTTTCCAGTCCACCAACCACGATTGGATTCGTCTTGTTTAAACTCTCGCGTAAGACACATCACTGTCAATAATTTGAGAACAAATCGTTGAATACCAATCATTGACACCATACCCAAGACAACATTCAAAAGTTTCCATTCCTCCAAGACAAAGAAGACTTCGAAAAAGATGATGACATTGATGACAGACCAAGCATGAGCACATGCGGCCATGATTGAACCAAACTTGACGACCCAATTACTCAAGATACAACCAATCCCCACGGACATACCAAAAAAGATTATGAGGCCTACGATATTGACGATAATGGGAGCTAAAGCCATGACAGCAATACGTATCAAGGGACTAGGGCCTGTAGCGGGTAAAGTAGAGTCCTCGGAATCAAAACTCTTTACAAAACTATAAGGGATAGTACATAAGATGGCATAAATCAATGGTAAAATAAGTTCCGAGATAAAGATAGCACCTAAACCTAGACGCGGTAAATCCGCAATCCCGTTGGAGTTACCTGCAGGTGCAGACCTTTTATAACCCGTGATACGTGCACGCGCAGATCGTGTATGACCGATCCAAGAATTCTTATGGGTGTTCGAATTACCACGCGATAACCAACGTATGAATTCCTTGTAATCGACCAAGAAATCAATAGGGGAAAACTGGTTTGGATTGAAAACAAAGGGAGAGATCATCAGTGCTACGACTGTAAACCAAAAGTAAAGTAAATGGGGTATCCAATAAGCAATAGAAGCAAACAGCATAATGACAAAATTACGTGCACCCACATAGATACTAGGGCCCGTAAACCGGGAATACAATGTACTGAAAGGGATGCGAGAGGTAGCAAATCCACGACCTGTACCAATATACATGGCTCCACCATAGACCAAGTTCTCCAATACTGAATTGGTATAGATTTGAGTCACAAAGATTTCAAAAAGAGGGGACAAGGAGACAAAATGACGACCCATACGTGTCAAACTACGCCAAAAGCCTCTTTCTGTTAATTCTTGCAAAAACAAGGGCAGGAAAGCTGCAAAGAAGACGACAAAAATAGACAAGATACAACGTTTGACCCAATCAAAGATAGGCACCAAGTTATAACAACCTGCAGGAATTAAGGGAGCTTCTGGAGGTGCGTCTGCATTGTATTCACATATGAGTAAAGTAGCGCCCATGGAACTGATAAAGAGGATAGCTAACATAAACATTTGAACAGACATCATGATAAAGATGTTATTGATGTGGAAACCAGGATGTGCGTAGTAAAAAGTCAAGAAGCGATCGAGAGGAAGTTGCGTACCGATATAATAGTATTCACGAGATAACATTTGTTCACCCATACCCGTACCAATCTTGGTGGTGAAATTCAAGATGGATCCAAAACCTAAATCACGACCTTTACCACATTGGAAATATTCAGTGTGCTTGATTCTTCCACCACGGGTGAAGGCGTTCATGCCTGCATAAATATCCTCGTTTAAATGTAAACCCTTCTGTGCTTTCGAGACACCACCACGGGTAGTCATAAAGATCGCATTTAAGAAATCAGGATGGCCATAATGTAATTTTCCTCCAATTTTAGCCATGATACGCTGTGTTAGGGTACCAAAAGTTTGTTCTTTACCAGCAGCCACGTCACCAAGAACACCCACATTTTCCGAAAAGATGTATTCACGCGCACCGACAATAGCAACAGGAGAATTTTTGGACTTTTGATAAGCAGCAGAATAAGGTGAGATATGTGTGGGTTCTAAGGTTTCGAATTCACCAAGTACGTTACGGATCTTGAGACATTCTTCCAGATAATTATCCTGATTGGCATCGATTAATTGTAAAAATTCACCACGGTAAAAGATAACGGCGTGATTTTGGTTATCTGATTTACCATCACCCAAAATAGGGTTACCGGGTAAACGAATACGGAAACGAGGCACACGTTTACCCGCTTCATCGATAGGAGAGAAACCATCAATAAGGGCGGAATAATAGGTGATTTCACCACCTTCTTCTGTGGGTGGGACCTCATCGATATAAGCGACCTGGAGTTCTGGGAAGGCTCTGAACAAGAATTCGGCATCTTCTGCTTCACTGGCATTGAATTTAGCATACCGTTGCATGGCGACCAAGAATTTGAATTTACGTCTGGCTAACCGATCCAGATCGTGATCCAAATTCTCCTTTTCATCATAGAGACGCACGTTCTCGGGATTTTCTACACGATACAGGAGTTTAATTGCTTTTTTATAATTCATGAAACCAGAGACGGTACGATACAGCGTTTGAGCACGCAAAGAAGCCCAGATACGAGTACGTAAAGTGTATTCGGGTTTGGAGGATTTGAAACCAATACAATAGAATGGTAAATCATCCACTTGACTCTTAATGTCCTTTTCGGTACTGCTAGCATCGGATAGGTCGGAATCACTGCGCTTCATAATACTACTACCTCCATCTTCTGCCAGCATTTTTGTATCCTTGACGAAATTATCCCATTCCACTGCGTGTAATTGTTTGAGGTATTCTAGTAAAGTGACACGTGTACTGTTATCTTCCTCACGGATAATTTCTCGTAGCGATAGTAAAATTTTCTCTCCGTAATGAGGCTACTCATTTTTGTTAGTATCCAGATCCAATTGATATTGAAAGATAAAAAAAAAAAAAAAACGTACAGTTAAAACGGTAAAGGTCGGCATGCATTCAACAGGATGGGAAGGAGGCATAGGTGTAGTTAAACTTTGTGCAAAGAAATGAATACGACGTTCTGCTTCACCATGTTGAGGAAAGTACTCTGTCTTGAACGAAGTATCTTCTTGAGTGACAAAAAAAGTAGGCGCCTTTAATGTACGCTGACCGTCCATTGGATTTATTTCCTAGATACACAGTTTCATTGTTATTCAAAAATAAACGTTATTTTTTTTTTTTTTTTTTTGGTTTACTTTACCTGTTGGTATAACATACGTTGGGCATGATCTACGGTAATTAAATGCTCACGATACATCGTAATGACAATGGCATTCCAAATTTGGGAGCACAAGACTTTGGGCTTGTACTTGACGGGAATATCGGGGGTAGCTAATAATTTGACAAAGATTCTTTTGGGCAAACTGGCAAAGATATTTCTCCAAGGAGACCAAATGGAGATACCAAGATAAAATGATCTTGAGACAGAAAAAACGGTATTCCAGATAATATACCAAAGATAGGTATCCAAGAAATACAAGACGAGATCCATCAAGAACATGATGGCAATTGTAATACGAGGCATTTGCTCACAGAGCATGGAGCCAATCAATTTATCATTACAGTTGGTGATAGTCATAGTACTAATTACTGTTAAAGGATCTTTAAATGATAAAGCCAAAAAGAAGTAAGATTCAATCAATTTACAAGTGAAAACACAAATCCAAAGACAGATGGACATGATACGATCAATACTTTTCAAGGGTGGAAAATTCGCGGTGAAACTTTCATTCGCGAGCTCTTGTCGAGTATGTTGTGATTTTCTCATGAAAAGACGTGAGGAAGGAACGATAGAGAGGAGTAAGGTGATGGCGACGCTGTATAAAAGTTGGATAATCGAAACCAGTTTTGATATCCAGCTGGTTCTATCCAGTACAACACAGTAGAAAGAGGGACCCGCATTGATGACCATGAGCACGATCAAGATACCAATACGACGTAGAACATACTTTGAGTTATGCCAACTGACAGGTAAATAAGCGAGTTCAGCAAAGGAACCAACCAAGACGAGAAAGCAAGCAACGACACCACCCAAAGCAACAATAGAGATTTGGACCGAGACTTCTTCCTTTGCAGTTTCTTTATCCACGTTCAGGTAAAGCGAGTAAGCATTTGCCATAATATAGTACCAAAAAGTAACGATATGGATGACCCAAACTCTTGAGAAATTAATTGATGCATGCATCCATGTACGCTTCTCTTTGTAAGTTTTTGTGAATGAGTTTTTCCAATCCACACCTTTTAAAGCATTGTAACGATCGTGAGGCGGTAATTTTCCAAGCGTATTGTCCTTATTAGGCTTACTACCTGCTTCGCCAATCAAGATACGGTCATAACAAGTGGAATGCCAAAAGAACTGGTTGACATCGTCGTAACCGATAACTTGATCATGATCTGTTTCTCTTTTAGCATATTTACCGTTCGCCATAATATAAGTCTGATCACGAAAGAAGCAGTATAAAGGAGTAACGACGTTATCGAGATAAGTGCCTTCTGGGACCTCTGTGATAGCCTGATTTTCCACATGACAGTAATAATCATGAGCGACCTTGTAAATAAAGCAGAGAGTCTCTGGCGTGAATCTTACAGGAGCAGCCTCTCCCCATAATAATAAATAAAGAGCCAAATCGCGTAGTTTTTCGGGGTTTGTCAAGTTCCGCATACGTAAGGTCCATTTCTCTTCCATGCGTAACAATTGTTCTCTTGCATCGCCAATGTCGGAAGCATTGATCTTTTCTTGGTCAGTCTGGTCGTATGTGTCCATTTCGGAAGCAAAATACCATTTACGATAATTGGCATTGTCACCACCAATGTAATCGGCATGTAAAGTATCGAGGGCTAATTGAGGAGTGATGCGGGATGCGCGAGAGTCCAACATGACCATCAAGTGTTCGCTCATGTTTTTGACGCTATCGTGTTGAAAGCCGAACTTTTTGGCGATATCATCAAAGACGGATTCGAGTTGAGTCAAGGTGATGGGTACAGTGTCTGGCGGACCCCATGCTGGATAAAGTGAATCAGGAGCACCGTAACCTTGCAAGCTATTGATATTGTTGTTTCGACTGGTGTTGGTTTGGATGGAGGCTTGACTGTCATTGACACCGGCTGTCAATGCTTTTGTGCCTTGGTATTTTCGACTTTCGATAAGGGCGAGCATGGAATCGGCCGAAGTGGCATAACGCATGTATCTGCCATCATCACCATCGGCTAAAGCAGCTAGGACATCAACGTCAAAAATATCATTGGTGTCTCTGTATTGCTGTTGTTGATTTTGTTGTTGTTGTTGCTGCTGCTGCTGCTGCAATGGTTGTTGTTGATTATTTTGTGGTGGTGGGAGAGGAATAGAAGATAGATATTTGGGTGGGAATTCAGCTGGACGTGTTTCTTTTCGACGCAGACTTTCTTTGACGTCTTGGATGTTGCCTAAATATTCACAAAAAAAAAAGGAATGAGTTTTAAAAAACAAACAAAAAATGATATAAACATTCCTTACTTTCAGATAATGATACGGTAGGTAAATTAGAAGTAGGAATATTAAATGACGACGATTCGGCGGCAGCAGAAAGTAGGCTTTCTCTAGAAGCGATAGATTCCACGCTGTTGTTGGTAGGTGTATCATCTTTAGCGATACTATTTATTATATATTAGGAATTTTTTTTGTTTTTTTGTTTCTCTTTTTAACAATAAAATTACTTTGCATAATATGCCCGAATTTCAGGAAAATCTTTATGAGATTTGCGCTGCTTTTGTTTCGAATTGATATCGGGTAATGAAGCTTTACTCGTATTGGCTCCATCTGTATTCAAGCCTAATGTAGGAGCTGAGTCTGACGCTCTTTGTCCACTTGGTATTGTATTTGGCGGTGAAATATTCTCCTCCATGATTTTCCCTTAAATTTTATTTCCTCTGTTCAAGTAAAAAAGGGTGGTATATATTTAGAGAAAGAAAGGGAAAGAGATCAAAAGAAATACAAGATACCAAAGAGATAAAGTAAAAATAAATAACTACAGTTGAATTTAAAAGGAACTTTTGGAACAAATAATGGTAAATTATATTTTAAGAAATGTAATTATTTGTTGCTTTACGAAACTCATTGGATATTGTTGTATTCTAACTTTTTCATGCATTCAGTCCCCAAAAAAAAAAACTACCGATCAAAAAAATACTAAAAAGGTTGTAGCTCCTCTCTCAGCGGAAATTTAAACAATGGCACCCCGGCATTGTTGTTAAGCTCTTACAAGCCACCCCTCTTTGCCCTTCCCGAACCCAAAAAGCACACTAATCTTTTTTTTCCCTCTCTCTTTCTATCATCTCGTCATCATGTTTAGTCGAAGTGTCTCCAGACTTCAAAAGACAGCTTCTGCTGCTCTCAAACGATCCTACACCACAGAACAACCTGGTGCTCACAAGTTGGCCGAAGAAGCTTTAGCCCAAAAAGTCAGTTCAAAGGGCAAAGCTACCCTTCCCAAGGGCGACAAGAAACCTCTCAAAGCCAAGGGCGAAAAGACCAACAAATACAAGGAAATCGCATTGACCACTGGTGCCATTACTGGTCTCGGTCTTGGTACTTTGTTCTACTACGGTATGTCAAAATAAAGCGCATTCGGAATGTCAATTAACTGGAACATTTGTTCATTATAGGTCGTCCCTTTGAGGATGGTAGAGAGGATAAGGTAGAAAAAGGACGAATGTGTAAAGAGCAGGGTAAATATTGACGACTTTATTATTTATAGTATGTAGAGGAGAACCCACTTTGTGCTGCTTACAACCGTTGTCGTGACAGATTCAGAGAGTTCCAGCAAGGTATGAGTGATCCCATGTGGGATAAACTCCTTCCCGAGCCTTTACCTGAGCCATATCGTCGTGCTTATACACTTGTAATTAACCTGGATGAGACATTGGTACACTCCACTTGGGATGTAAGTACGTTATAGGAAGAAAAGTTTATACAGAAGATTGAAAATTATATTAGAAAGAACACGGCTGGCGTCACGCTAAGAGACCTGGTGTGGATTATTTCCTCTCTTACCTCTCTCAATTCTACGAAATCGTCATCTTTACCTCTCAATCCTCCATGGTAAGATCACACACGTTAATATGTACGCAGACACTGACAATGAGTTGTAGAACGCCATGCCTATTTTAGATAAACTTGATCCTTACCAATATGCCATGTACAGATTGTATCGCGAAGCTACGCGTTATGTGGATGGAAAATACGTCAAGGACTTATCTCACTTGAACCGTGATTTAAGCAAGGTGATTATTATGGATTCTAACCCCGAAGCCTTCAGTTTGCAACCCGAGAACGGTATTGCTTTAAAGCCATGGAAGGGACAAGTCAGAGACCAAGGTCTCTTGGAGTACATTCCTTTCTTGGAAGGTATGTGGTTATGTATAAGTTTAAAGTGGTGTTTTGGTTGTTAACAAAAAAATATTAGCTGTTGCTTTGACCACACCTGAGGATATTCGACCAGTGTTGAAGAGTTTCGAGGGAGAATATATTCCTCTTGAATGGGCCAAGCGTGAACAAGAAATGAACAGAATGCATCGCTTGCAATGGGAAGAGGAACAAAAGAGCAAGAAGACGTCTCGTAATTTAGGATCTATTTTAGGTGGTGGTGGTAATAATGCTCAAGTAGAAGGACCTCCCCCTACTTATTTAGAACAAATGAGAAAGCATGTCAGAGAGACTTTTGCTTCTGAATTCGAACAACAAAAGAAGAGTCAAGAAGAAGCCATGGCACAGGACATGGAAAGACAAATGGAAATGATGAAGGAAATGAAAATGTCAGTTTGGGACTTGATGACTCAAGCAGCATCGGGTCAACCTTTAGCTCCCCCTCCTCCCCCTTCTTCTCCAGAACAACAATAAATAATAAAAAAAAAAGAAAAAAAAATTGACAATATCATGTGATACTTTGCATGAATATAACGGAAAGCATTCCGCTTCCATAGTAACACATTTCAAATCTATCTTTAAATCCGGCGTGTGATTTTTTCCTTTTTTTTTTTTTTTTTTTTTTTTTTTTTTCTATGAAAATCTCTCTCTTGTTGGATCAGGTGTTACCATAAACCGATCAAAAAGCTTCTTTTCTTTGTTTTGACTTGCTGTCATGGCAACATAGTTTTATAGTGTATATAAAGTAGCAAAATCTTAAAAAGAAAGGTAAAGAAGATTGCGTGTGTGCTGTGGGAATTACATGATTCGTCTCTCCCCCCAAATTATTTTAAGCCCGTGGATCTCATTCCCTCGCTTTTGAAACACTTTGAATTTCCCAAAAGAGGGAAAAGAGGAATCCTATCAGTTCGTTTTTGAACCTAGAAAAGTTTAGCAAGTTATCTGACCAAATCAGGATAATGATAATATTAACTGAAGCACTAGTTGAATCTTTCACGGAGGCAGGGTTAAAATAGCCACCCCATCATACATGTAACTAAACTACACTATCTCTTTTTATAATGATACATACTCTTACTCTTTTTTTTTTTTTCTTCTTTCTCAATATCAATCCATCTACTTGTTACGCGCCAAAATAGAGTTTTTTTTTTCCTTTTTTTTTTTTTTTTTTTTTTCTTCACTTGCCTGTGTTGAATGAGAATACCACGTCATTTACTAAAGTACGGTTCAAACATCAACGACACCTGATTTCGTTTTTTTTTTTTTTTTTTTTTTTATAAAAAATATTTTTTTTTTCTTTTCTTTTTGTGTTTCCTTTTTTTTTCCACTTCTTTATAAAAAAAAATTTAAGCTTGTAATGCAGTATTTATCTTCAAGAAATACAAAGATGCACAAGGAGACTACACCTTGGATGTCCAACACAGACTATTACAATAATAATAACAATAATGAATCATCAGAAGCTGATGTGTATATGTCTGATACATCAAAGTCACACAGAAGTCGTAATTCAACAACGGATATGTGTGTGGAAAAGAACACAGAAGGGAAGCCACCTTATTCCTACGCGACCTTGATTAAATATGCTATTGAACGCAGTGCTGAAAATAAGTTAACTCTCAGTCAAATCTATCAATGGGTTATCGATCATTACCCATATTACGGATCAGCAGGTTCTGGCTGGAAGGTACCACCTTTTTGTTTTTTTTTTCAGGGGAAAATTAAAATAAATAGTGTAACTCATATCTTTAATATAGAACTCAATTCGTCATAACCTTTCCTTGAATAAGAGCTTTGTTCGTGTGCCTCGTCCAGTCAATGAGCCTGGTAAAGGTTCCTATTGGACTGTGGATCAATACGCTATTGATACTGAACAGAGAGTCAGAACTAATGTACGTGGTCGTTCTAACCGATCCAGCAGCGACCCTTCTCTACATCATCGTTCAACGGATGACCCTTGGTTATTAGTCCGTAATTACCGTGACGGTAGATCTCAGTCAACTGATGCAGGCGTAACTTCTTCTTCTTCTGTTGCTGCACTTCGCCGAACACCCCAATATAGTTACTGCAGTCATCCTTATACTTATCAACAACAACAACAACAACAACAGCAGCAGCAGCAGCAGCAATATAACTATTACGGAGCTAGACAGAATTCTTCTGTAACTTATAGTTTGCCAAACAATAATTACAACAATAACTATTCTACCAGCACAACACCGTTTTATTCCCATCGTCAATCATGTCCGGATTTAACTAGTACTTATTCTGAAACAGGTATCCTTCCGAATTTTAATACTGCCGGTAATGAAGCATGCCTAGAATCACCTTCTTCTGCCTCTGCTGCTGCTGCTGCGGCCGCCGCTGCCGCCGCTATGTGTGATAGCAAGATGATTTATACCACACCATTTTATTCCAAAGTCTTTCCCAATGCAAAAGGCAGATCCTCTTCTTTTTTCAAGGACCCTTCAAACACAACGACGGTAGTGGGCTTACCTTCACCCGTTCTCTCACCAAGTAACTGTTCCTCCACTTCATCACAGCGTCTGTCGGTGGCAGATCCACTTGCCATGGTCACACAACACCCTTCACCCGTGACAACAAATGTGGTAGCAAGTAACAACAACAGCAAGACAACCCCTGGAAATAGACTGACATCACCTTATTATAACAACGGTCAAGTCGGAAGATCATTGTCAACTCAATCTTTGGATGAACCATCCTCTCCTTTACATATGATGAATCATTCACCTCGTACAAGATCTTCTCCTGGACCTTTCTGTATGGATACTTCGTCCGTAGCATACATTGATATGGTTTCACAACATCAGCAACAACAGCAAAATGCTTCAACCCGATCATCCTCTTGTTCTTCTTCTCAGGGGTCTCCACACGGATATTCTTCCACTACCGCTCTTGCTGCTGCTAATGCCACTACTACTCCCACTTCTACTACTTCTACTGCCACATCATCATTTCTCTCTCAAAATGAAAGATATGACTATACTTTATAAGCACCCACAAAAAAAAAATTCTGTATTTTGTTCCCCCACCCCACCCCATTAGTTTGTTTCATTAAAAAAAAAAAAATCACACACAAAAAACTTTTATATAGATAAAGCCAAAAAAAAAAAAAAACTAGTTTATATGTATTAAAGAGTCCAGTTCACCGTGGAATTCTTTTTCATAGTCCATTGCTGTAATAAACAGAGTAAAGCCCAACCATCCGTTGGCTCTAATGTCTTGTCAAATGATTGAAGGATACCTTCTGTTGGATTTGGGTTCATAATAGCATCCACAGTTAAAATCACCACCTTGCATCTTTTTCGCCAAAATAAATAAATAAATATTTTAGCGTGTATTTGAAAAATGTGTAGCACTTTTCCTTTTTTTTTTTTTTTTTTTTTTTTTTTTTTTTACCTGGCGCGTGATAATGCTACATTCCATCTTCTGAAATCGCGTAAGAATTGATAGTTGCGTTGATGACTACTAGCACAAGAGAAGCACGCAATGATGAAATCACATTCTTGTCCTTGCATTTTTTCCACAGTATCCACGGGTACGGCTGAGGGTACTCTTCTTTTGATGGCGATGCGTTGTTTATTATAGGGCGTGACGATCATGACTTTGGGCTCAACCGTGTCTCGATGCACGGGAATATGGGCTGGAGATACGTTTGTTTGTCGGGCCTCTAAATAAAGCTCAACGATCGTCTTTACCACGTCGGCTTCCGCTTCCACCAGACTGTTATCGAAGCCAAAGCCCTCGAGTTTGACTAGTGTCATAGCTTGTGTGGGGTCCAAGATACGCTGAATTAAATTTAACTTGGGATCTTCAATCCCTGTCCAGTCTAGATGTAGTTTGATCTTTGGATAACGTGAGGTATAATCTGGGCCATAGACTTGTTGGAAGAATTCATTCAGCTCTTCGTTCTAAATACAAAAGGAATAAAGTTGTGTTAAAATATATTATAGAAAAAGTAACAGTAGTTCATACCATGCGCCAATTATCTTTGAGCTGAAGCGTATTAGGTCCAAAGTCATGCAATGCACCTTTCTGCAAGAGAAATTCCCGGGTGGGAATTGCATGATTTTCTTTAGTACGCATTAGACATTGCTGAATAGATCCGAACAAAAGCGGGTCATCTAGACGTGATATCGTATTCGAATAATCGTTCTTAATAATAGGACCCAGTTGCTGTTCCGGAGAGAGAGAATAAGATGATGAAGATGATGGCCTTTCTTTTGTTTTTTTTTTTTTTTTTTTTTTTTTTTTTTAATCTATACAGTTTACACGTACCATGTGATCTCCTGCAATGATAAGTTTTCCATTCGGTCTTTTCAAACAGGCAATTGCGAGTAATGCGTCAGACACAAGTACCTTTTTTTTATGCAATCAGTATTATTTATAGTTTTTTTTTTTTTTTTTTTTTTTGCTGGTTTGTACCTGAGTGCTTTCATCTAAAATCAGCATATCACAACCTTTAAATGTCTTCCATTTGGTTCTAATTTTATCCCAGGACCAGACGGTAGCACCCATTACATAAATGTTGGGTTTGGCCTCATCTCGATTCATGCCACGAATAAGGCTATACGATTTATCCCAAGTACAACCAATCATGTTCGAATCGTCATCAAAAGTTTTGTCATTGGTCGGACCATGCACATAGATGATAGAAAACAGATTAGTAAACCCATGACGTTTCTGGATTTTTTCAATGCGTTTCAACAGATTGAAGATGGCATCACGTGTAAAAGCAGTAACACCGATGAGGATATCCTTTTTGGAAGAACATTGGATGAACCAATTTACGAATAACGCCAAGAATTCCGTTTTACCCGAGCCCTTTTTTTAAAGTTAAGGATAATATAGAGGGGCTCATTTTTGTATATATACTCACTGGTGGTCCCCAAATAATCTGTAAGCGTTTCTCCAAGATATTGGCAGAAATATCTTTTTGTGAGGGTGACATGGAAAATGCATCACGCAGTTTAATAGCCGTTGCATCCAAATGTGATGTTTCATCATGAATATCTGCCCAGCTATTAGGATCTTCAATCAATTTCTATGTTTTGAATAAGTTAGACTTGCTTTTTGTTTGTTTTCTCCTATTGTTGATCAATCATAATAATAAACATTTTTTTTTTTTTTTTTTTTTTTTTGCAAGTGGGTGTTTACATACTATAACATCCATGTCCTCTTGTTCATCCAATCTTTTTAAACCTTCAATATTGGCTAATGTGGTAAAATCCACGTAACGCTGGTATAAACGGTATCGTAAGTATGTGATACTTTTGGGTATCGAAGCTCCTGCTAATACAACTTCATCGCCATTGATTTCTGCCACATTAACACAACGGATGGCATGTTTCACATAATTCGTCTTGTTTAAATAGAGTAAATCGGAATACTGAATGGTACTAACGATATCCTATATAATTCACTTCTAATTAGCCACTCACTTTTATTTCTAACGATGCTAGATGTACTCACCTCACGTGTGTCAGGAACAAGGATGTAACGTTTAAAGGTATCGATAGACAAACGGTCAATTTTTTGTTGAACGTAAGGCCCATTGGTCAAGGGTCTGATGGCGAAGCGTAAATGAGTGACATATTGATTTACACGTTGTTGACCCACCAAATCCAGAATAAGACCGCCAGTATTTGTTTCGCCCATGCCTGCATGGTCGATCCTTGACAAGTCTCGGATACGATCCATTCGAAGGTCATCACACGCCTTAATACACTCCAGCTGTCTGAAAAAGACCAACTTAGCCAATATGGGGTTTCTAAAGGGTTGTACTACGGGCCATTGAAAGACTGTACAAATCAACGGGAATAACTCACAATCAGTGTCCTCCATATATCTGTTCGCCAGCGACCAAAAGGTTTGCACGATTTCTTGTAACCAGAAAAACCGTTGACTTACGTAATGTTGAGTACTGTAACGTAATTCGTCTTCGGCATGAGGACCTTTCCAAGAGTTATAAATGTCATTTAGGTCAAGGCCAGAAAGATCATCGTCTTCATCTTGAATAAATGCTTCTGCCATCCAGGTGACAGCGTCAAATAGGCTGTAAAATCCTGACACGCCCAACGCAATATTTTGCTGTAAAATGTCTTCAATACTAACAAATCGGCCAACAGAAGAGGTACGTTGGATATCATCCATACTAGGAAAATCAACTACACCAGGAAGACCTAAAAGCTGAGTGTCTTGGAATAGGACAACCAGACATCGCATTGCGTCGGAGACAATTTCTTCTTTACGCGCTTGATTGAGGGTGGTGAGATCCTTGCCCTCGGAAGAGACGATATTCGTCAGCATGCTTTGTAATACTGATTTCTCTAACCCGTTATAGACATAGATGAGACAGCGCGAAGATACCTCATCCATGAGAGAAAGTGTCAGAGCCAAATCAGAAACAAAGTTATCCATAAAGGCACTATATGTTTCCACTTGATGTTCTATATGTTCGTCGTAATCTGTTGCATAATACTTATTGAGAATCTTTTGGTTGGATTTGGAGTCGATGGTTTCTATACCGTAGAGAAACGGTTTTTGAGAAAAATTGTCTACTTGGAGATAGATATAAATGGCATGATCAGTTTCCTTGGCTATAGTGACCGAAGCATGCCCCAAAAACTGAGGTTTTGTATCTGTGTAAGCATCAATATAGCTTTCATACCCTGTGTTGCTGGTTTGCGATTCGATTTTAAGGTTCTGCAGCAGTTCTGACAGATCCTCAATATCGACGACGGACTCCTTTAGACGAGATGCTTTTGCTTGATCCATGTAGGGAATAGACCGAACAGTACCTTTGGCATCCCCCTTGCAACGCGTCAAAAACTGACAAGTAGTACATTTCTTACCCAAGATCCAATCTGGGTCTGAGTTGTTGGAGATTTCGATCAAGGTGTTCATATATATAAACTTGATCTTGTTCAGGATGAAATCAATACGAAAAGTGATGGGTTTGTCCAGATCATTGGGTAACCACACTCCACCCATTTCGTCGATCTCCAAATTTCGAATATCGCGGATAAGATACTCTAAAAAGAAGGCATAGGAAGTGACTTGGAATTGATGCGATTTGGACATTTCTTTGGATGATTTGGCATCAATGATGAGAATCTTGCGGACTTTTGTCACGGGATCTTGGCGGATGTAAAGAAAGTCAGGTATAAAGTTGTTGATTCGATAGGCCGTCGTGTTGCCAATTACGTCAGTGTAAAATGCTTCGGGTAGCTTAAACTTGAGTTGGTAAAGATACGTGTTGGGCTCGGCCTCGTGCAAGATCTTTTTGAAATCAGTGGACAATGAATGATCCACCATGACAGATTTATGCAGCTGAAATAAATTATCTTCAAAGGCATTTCCTCGATCACAATGTGCTTCGGATACAGAGCTCTTGACATGACTATCTTCTGTTTTCATGAGTGCACGTCTAGATCTCGAGAGTAGATAAATGTGCTTTTTACAATTGTAATGAATGCTGCTTGCTAAAGACGAAATCGAATAACGAGCTTCGACATTTATTTCTTCCTCCTTTTATGCGTTCATTTAATTTTTTTTAGATTTATTGCGCTGCAACCAATATATCACACCTACCTTTATATCTTCTCCAGACATACTCAACATGCTGATAAAATAAAAAATTAATGTAACAAAGCGTGTAAAGTAAGCACTACGCCAAACGAGGTGATGTTTAAAATAAAATGGCGGGTGTCCATATTTCAAAGGGCGGTTACTGACTTTAAATGACAGCACTTTCATTTTACAAGCATGGTGCAATCAATGGAACCTCTATCGACCAGAAACGCTGACCTGTTTAGATTTTACTGCAAAAAATTAAGATTCAAAGCAAAAAACAACAACCGATGTTTAAATGCGCTAATTTGGCTCGTCGATGATTTATGGTATCGCTTTTGTCAAGAAGTTCATTTCTATGTCCTTTGTAAATGTAGATAACGCACAATCAGAAGCCGTTCTGAGTGGTTATCAAATAAAAGTATAGTTAAAGATCTTACAGTTCAGATGGCGAATATTTACTCGTCAACTGGAGTCTTCTGATAGAATAAATAAATTACATTGTCGTTATCTTTATAATAAACTGCAAACAAAAGCAGAAAGCAGAAAACCAAAAACGAAGAACAAGTAAAGGAAAAAGGATGATTGAGATTTTATTTCTTCAAATATAATGAACGTTGATATTTCATTGATAATCACTAAATAATGAAACAACGATATTTATTACATGCGAGTATGACTTCCTTGATGGATTAGCCGACGCCATCGTTGATTCTGTATTTTTTTTTTTTTTTTTTTTTTTTTGTATGGTATCAAGATTGGTAATTATCGATTTTACTCTTTGAATTGACCATCATTTGTTGATTGGGTAACTTCCGGTGCCACTGCTGGCGCCACATAATCTTCTTCAAACTCTTCCAGATCCTTTCCTTTTGTTTCGGGCACCCAGAGAATAGTGACAATCAGGCCTAAAAACATAATGGCAGCGAAAATCCCTAATGTCTCTGGTAAAAAGGCATGTTCTCCCGGGTACGTATCATTAGTCTCCACCAACACATTAAACGCAAACGATGCAATAATCGCGCCAGCTTTACCAGCTGCAGCAGAAATACCGTGTGCTGAAGACCGGACTTTTGTGGGAAATACTTCACCGGGAATAATAAACGTGGTTGTATTTGCACCAAAATTTTGAAAAAGTTGAGCCAAAGTAAAGATGGCAATAAATGCAGGTACAGATTGGTCGCGCAATTGGTAATATGCTGCAGACAGAATGATGAATAGAATTGTGCACATAGAAAATCCCATAATTTGAATTGTACGACGACCCCAACTTTCAATAAAGATAACGGATAGGTAGTATCCTGGTACAGAGCCAAGTACTGTAATAATCACTTGACCAACAGCATTCCACCACATAGTCTCAAACGCAGTCGATTTATTGCTAAACCCAATTGCAGATAGCACGTAGCTATTGTTTAGACCAAGACCATAAAACGCAATGTCTAGTAAAAACCACGAAAGCGAAGTACCAAGCAGCACTTTAAGATGTCTCCATTGACGAAAGTAAGCTCTGAATTCAGCCCAATGGCTACGTTTCTCCAGATTAATAGGATCAATAACGCGATTGTTGTGAGCCTGGATGGTCGATTCTTTTAGCTTGTCACCTTTTACTGCAATAGCTGCTGTGGCTTGTTCGACATCATGCTTGACATCGAGAGAATAACGTGGTGATTCGGGCATTGTGAATCGAAGGTAGACTGTAGCCACTGCTGGCACCGCTCCCAATCCAATACATAGTCTCCACACATAATCCAGATTCATTACATCAGCATTGATCGCTTGTTTAAAAATAGCCAAAATGATCAAAGTGACAATAGCTGCAGCAAGATTACCAACACCTTGCATCGAAAAAATGAGTGCCATCATCATACCACGCTTCCCTGTTGAAGACCATTCAGAGGTGATGGTAGCAGACATGGGGTAATCGCCTCCTATACCTATGCCTAAAATAAGACGCCATAGACCCAAAAACCCGAGTACCGAGACGCCTCGTACGGTAGAAGCAGATGTAGCGCAGTTTATTGTTCCCATGATGATGATTAAAAGTTCAAACCCGTAGATTCTTCGACCAAAAATATCGCCCATAAAACCAAACGTTAGTTGGCCAATTAAAGTACCTACAGAAGCCATGCCTTTCACAATTCCTTCTGTCTGTGCAGGTACTTTGTTACCATTGTTTGAGTAATATACAAATCCAATCATTGGCATTGCCAAGTTGATAATAAAAACATCGTATGAGTCTGTAAAAAACCCAGCGCCCGAGGTAAGGATTGTTCTGACCATAAACCAGTTGACCTTCTTCTTTTTTTCGAGTTCTTGCAAGCTAGGTAGCTTTGTTGGTTGAATTTCATGCTGTGAAGTAGATTGCATATGAAGTGTTTCTGATAGATATATGTAAGAAGTAAATGAAGAAAGAAAAAAAAAAGCTTGTTAATATTGACAGGTCATGCAAAAAGAAAAAAAAAAAAAAAAAAAAAAAGGTAGAACTAATTGGTTCTTAAAGCAGTTTAATCGACCAATCAAATGTCCGAAATGGGTGCGCATGCTCCATGTTACAACAGCGATTAAATCATCAATCGTCATGAAAGACCAATTAAAAAAAAAAAGGCCTACTTGCATGAACTAGTTTCAAACGTGATATTAAATCAATTTATTGATTGGGGCCATATGGCTTTTTGTACACTATTTCCCGAAATTATTGGCACACTTTTTGAGAAAAATAGACTAAGGGTTAACCAAATGTATCAAATTGCTAAAATAATCTGACTAAAAACATAGTTTACAATTGTTTGCTGTTCCTATTAAAATATGAATTCCAATGAGACACACTCTGTGATCTGAAGATCGTCCTGCAGTTGATGACAATACACAAAACATCTGTGCTAAGCATATCAGGTCGATATTCGTTCAATGTATATTTGGTGCGATATCTGCGTTACGTTTTGACTGTATTTCAAACATCAGCCAAGCATAGATAAGAGAACTTCATTTGTTAAAACACGCTAAATAAGTCAAAAAATTGGTCAGTTGTTACTCTGAAGATTACAAGTTTAAGAAAGGCTCCAATTATTATGTTTGCAAAGCAAATTCTGTGAAGCGTTTATAGGTGCATTACCAAATTGCTAAAACGTGTGATGCTTTGCAAGGTAACAAATCTATAAAATGCTTTTTCAAAAGAACTATACGACAATCAATACCTTAATTTCGGATACTCAAATTTTAAAGAATAGGGTCTTAAGACAACTGGACGGTGGAGCTATAAATCTTAATTCAAAGAAGGAACCACAAGTTTGTGATAAATAAATGAAGTTCAAAGGAATGATATATATTGATGGTGCAGGCGTATCTAATCTTAAACAAAACTATGATTCAGGGAGAAGAGGTGGTAAGAAGAGTTGAAACCAAATAGTAGACAAGATTCCCTTCAAACATATAGAAAATTTAAAAAAGAAAACCTTCTTGATGTCGGTAAATGTGTTTTGGTTGATTCAGGTCAAAGAGATCTACTATATTGCATGCATGAAAATAGCACTTCCCAAAACAGATACACAATTCACCAGAAAGGAAACAAAGTTCAAAAAGTTTAGGAACCCCCACTTCAATGAACAAAGAAAGTTTTATGAAGTATCTAGAAGCCAGAGCAGATGTGTCTGAATGCTTGAACATCTACTACGGTTATGAGAATATATCTCCAGGAATCAGGACTCCTAAAACAAAAGTTTAAATGAGACTCTATAGTTTTTATAGGCAACTTGATCGCAGCAAACGTAAAGTACCACGAACCCACCAAAGGATTTGGAATAAAAAACATGCTTAAGAAAGAAGGATTCAAAGTCTATTTGTTGGACGACTTCAAACCTCCCTCATGATGTTCTTCGGGTAGAGATGATACTACCTTTAAAAAATGCGAAGACGCTCAAACCCTTACGCCGTTCAGACAAACAAAAAATGCTACTGTAATATGTCATGGTTTGTTAAGACTAAACTAAATGTGTTAGTATCTAGAATACTATGAGGCTGAAAACCAGTTTAAAAATTGTAGACGTACCAATGAGAAATGTCTGCAAGATAGCAGTTCAATAACAGAGATATGGCCTCAACGTTGAATTTGAGACCAAATTTTGTTTGGTTTGTGGGAAAATAGTAATAAACCTGAAAGGTTCGTACGCAACAGGGCAACCAAGCACTTCCAACAATAAGACCAAACTTCAAAAGAAAAGCATCAGCTTATTCTTCCATCCCTGGCACTTCAAACAAAGGTAATTTTCCCGTGCAGTCATCGCTGTCGCCCATCAAGATACATATCAAGTTTTTGACCAAATACATAATGAACATAAATATTTTCACATTATGAACCTGATTTTTTCAAACTTAGGTGCGATAAGTGGATTAATAATTTCGCAAATAGTGTAACATTTGGTGAAGACAAATGACACGGCCATTTTGATTCGTCTAACATTGTCTGAATTTAAAGTCTGAAAGCTGTAGGTCCCGTCAATCTGAATAATCAATGCTTTTTGAGCTTAAACCTAAAAAAGAGATTCAACTCGCTCTTTTCACTTTTCTATTTTCTATTCCTTTAATTAACTTAAATGACTCCTGAAGAACAAGTTGAACGTCTCAAGCAATTCCGTGTTGAGCTTGGTGCTATTGAGCACTCTGTATCTGACGATGTAAGTTTGGAATGAGAGGAGCTTGTAAAACAATCTAACTTTATTATGTAGTATCTTGAACAATTCTTGATTGCTCGTAGCTGGAACATCGTAAGTTTTTGTTTGTATAATAGGACGCTATGAACAAAGAAATTAAAAAGTAAACGGTCATTGCTACAGGCAGGTGCAAAGGATCAACTGTTAAAAACATTTGAATGGCGTAAAACAAATGACGTTGATCATCACCCAGTTGCCACACTTGAAAACAAGTTGCCTGTTTTATATGCTGTTCGTGGTTATCAAAGTATTCCCGACAGTAATTTAGAAGCACTTCCCGGCGTATCCGAATCCGTATTGAGAATTAACAAGTATATGGGTGGTGCCTGTCTTCATAAGACAGATAGAGAAGGGTGTCCTATTTATATTGAAAGATTGGTAAGGTGATGAGGAAAGGATAGAAAAATGGATGATACTCAACCGTTTATTTAATATTAAAAAACAGGGTTACCATAAGGCAAAGGATATCGCTAAACATGCTACAGTGGAAGAAGTGCAAGGTTATCATGTAGGTTGTAATGAATTTTTACATCGTGTGGTGATGAAAGACTGCTCCAAAGCGGCCGGGCGTCATATTAATCGCGAAACTGTGATTTTTGATTGTACCAACATGGGTTGGAGTCGTGAGTTTTGTGTATTTTCTTAAAGTGTAGTATTAAGAAGCTAATTTTTTTTTTCTATCCTAAGAATTGCATATGCCTGCCTTATACTTCATCCGTGCAATTGCAGATTGTGATCAAAAATACTATCCTGAGACACTTAACAAATTTTTCTTGGTCAATGCACCTGGTGCGTTTGTATATGTTTGGAAAATCGTCAAGGCTTGGTTAGATCCTGGAGTAAGATAAGAAGTGTATATTACTGAAAGGGAGATGCCTAACTTTTTATAAATGAAACATAGACCATTGCCAAGATTCAAATTATTGGGTCTGACTTTAAAGAGCCTTTATTAAAGCAAATTGCACCCGAGAATTTACCTGCTTTCTTGGGAGGTGAATGTACCTGTGAGCACATGGATGGTGGATGCGTGCCATCTCAAGGTAAAAAGACCCTTCATTTATTTAGTATTAGAGCTGACATTTTCCTTCCCTTAGTTTTGAAAAACGCTAAACCTTTGGAGCCCCAGGCTCATAATGAAAATGTACCCACTGCATACAACACAGAAATTATGAAGAACGCAAAGACTTCAGACGTGGTTCGCGGACCCACCTTTTACTAGACATAGACTATCCCATCCATCATTTCTCTCTCATGTATAAAATTACAAAATAAACAATGGAAACAAGCACAAACACATACAGTTTTTTTTTTTATCATCCGCGCAACAAAGACAATTTATTAAAAAGTTTAATTGTGGTTGGTTTTTCTTGTATCAAAAAAGGGGTGATTAATGAGACGAGATGTTTAATCGAAAAGACCTGTAATTGAGATGTTAGAAAAGCGGTTGAGCGCGTCCGATATAATAAAAACTTACCGAAACCCATATCATCATCGGATTCTTCCTTCTCCTCAACCTTCTCTTCTTCAGCGGGGGCATCGGAAGAGGCGGCAGCGGCACCAGAAGAGGCAGCGGGGCCGGAACCAGGGGCACCAACGTTCATGAGGAGGGCCTTAAGGTCTTGACCGGCGAGGGCCTTGGCGTAAAGGGAGAACCAGATAGGCTCAACCTCAATACCGGCAGCGGCAACGAGGGTTTGGAGCTTATCAGCCTACAGTTGTAATATGTGAGTATCGAAAAGAGAGGGTCACTCTTATTAACTGTTGACTTACGGTGATCTCAACATTGTCATCCTCGAGGATGAGAGCGGCGTAAACAACAGCAAGTTCAGCAGACATGCTAAGAATGAGGAGAGAGCATTAGTAATTGACATTTTACTCAGAAAAAAAAAAGTCGCATGGTCTATAAAAGATGTATGGATGGATCGCCCGTTTGACATCCGTTCGTACATACAACATCCACTATCGATGGACCATGATTTCTCTCTTTTTTTTAGGGATATACTACATACGCGCAACGGATGGATGTAATTTGAAGGAGGATTTCTTGGATACACCAATTCCAAGTTTTTACTTGAATTCAACAATTACGAAACCAGTCCCACGTCTGAGATTGTAAATAAATAAAAAAAGTGGTCTCCCTTCGGAACATGAGGGCCTGGCAGGCAGACAAGTCTGGGGTACTCCGATCACTAACTTTAATTTCATTGGCCTTGCTTTTGAAGACTATCCACCATAATTATACGACTTAGTGTTTCTTCTGATCGCTAAATATAAATCTGATTGGCTGATTCAACGACAAGATGTGTGCAAAATGCGTACGGATGTAAAAACTCGCATGATATGTTAAATTGTACCTAACAGATACTTGCTACAATTCACTACCAAGTGCTCTAAGAAGGTGCAACTTAAAATGGGGTGATACAAAGGTTTTGAATTTAAACATGAGCGATCGTATCTCTGCCTATCATGGAGACTAAGCTCATTATCATAAATGACAATCGAACCAAGTCATACTATGATGAATTAACTAAATAAACTCGATGTATAAAATAGAACAAACTGTCACAAGATGGACCCAAACCAGTAAACTATATGACAGGTCTAAATACAGAGATGTTGTCAAACTATAATATTTTCTCCCTTTTTCTCTCATATCCTAATACACCAAGTATAATCCTTCAAAGGACCCTAAATGAAAATACCAGCTCCTTACGATAAAGGGAGCAGATAGCATGGCCTAAGTGAGTTGATTGTACATTATCTGATATAACAAAGGCTGACACTCCTTTTTGTTTACCAGGAAAAAGACAGCAATATACGGAAGGTAAGTTTAGCTGCACATTTAGATTGAAAACACAACTCTGGATGTTCACTTTATCCACTATGCTAGGAGATATGCCAGATGGAGTCTTACATTTTTTTTTAAGCTAATTAAAACCATATTGATCTATCTGATGACTCCCAAGATCGAACGATGAAAGTAAAGATCAGCGGGGCGTTTGGGAATTGCCAATTCAGTCTTAATGAAAGTTTAACAAGAACAGTTTCCTTTCTCAAATCTCACGGAATCAAAGTTTGTCAAAACACCGACGCAGAAAAAGATCCAAGGCCTATTTATGTCTATAGTAAATATATAGCCCCTCTGCTAAACGAAAAAAAAGAAGGAATCGATTTTGATACACTCTAATTTGAATCAAGATAAATAGTTCTATGTTAAAGGAAGACTTGCATTGTATGACGTATGCCAATATTATTACTGTAAAAATTATGTTATTCTCGACAAGATCCCAGCCGATAGAGATTTATCCAAATAGTAATCAAGATAACACATTGCCTTGCTTTTACATACTGGAGCACAAGGATTCATGCCTTGGAAAGTGAGCATCGGACTGGAAGTAGTCAACTTAAGATAATCGACGACGATTTTAAGAAGGCGCAAGTAATATGAATATAAACTGATTGCCAAGATCAAATAGAAAAGTAATTATGTTATTATAAACAATATCTTATGTACGGTTTTGATAATAAAGAGATTCAAGTCGATTGTGATATATGAACTTCGGTTTAAATGTTATTATATGATAAGTAAGGACTTAAGATAAACAAGAATTTTAAAATTTGAAGGAAACAGAAAGGAGTCAATTACAAATTATTAGAAAACTAAATTTTAGTCAAGATAAAACTGTTGTCTAACGGGGCGTCTTCTATTGACATCGGCTCGTAAAAATCTTCTTCAGATCAACTAAGTTCCATTTTCTCTTCCATTTTTCAATTTAGAATGAGGTCCTTATTGTTAATAAGGAGTCCTTCTTAATGAATTTATCCAGCGCTCACAACGCCTCTGCTTCATTTTTCATTTTTCATTTTCCCTTTTTATTTTAAGTTTAACTATTTTATTTTAAGATTATTTTATTTTAAGAAATACGAAACAACTAATGTGTATAAACCCTTACGAAGAAGGGTTAAGGCTGATGGTGCTTTTCTTTTTCTCGAATTAAGATCGAAAGCAATTCTTACGATTGGAGATGCGGCCTGGGATGTTTTCTTGCGTCTGATAACTCCTGTCAATGCTGCTCCAGCATCTTGGCTATATATGGCCTTGGTGACTTCAGCAGACAATTGAAGCGCATGATTCTATCAGACAGACATAAGTTCAATGAGTTACACACATATATAAAACAACACTACCTTAAACATAAACAAGGCATCGATAGTCTTACAAGCATTTTCAAGCTCAGTCGTGCTTGTTGGTAGTGTGAGCTCTTCAACCAAGACAGGAACAAATGCACCCTCCTTGGAATTTTTTCTCCAGTTAATATTTGTCCGAAGAAGACAAATCGATGCATATGTGCAAAAATAGGCAATGCCTACACCTACGTGTATTTTTTTTTTTTTTAGATTTTACTGTCTTTTTCAGAGTTACGTGATATTTTATTTGTCTTACATATCATCGATCCTTAGCGGATCACCAACGACGGCCCACCCGATTTTCAGCCCTATTGTAAGATAAGGGCTTACGGGTACCAGGGAGGTCTTCGCTATATATAGCCATTATAGCCTATCCAATAGTATTAGGACTCGGATTTAAGTACCGCATACACAAACACTTACCAATGGCATCCATGGCCAAGATGTTTTCTATTCTTAATTCGGTATTTGTGTTGGAGTGAATTAAGAATAGAAAGGTTTGACCAGAGGATGTTGCTGTACCGGTCAAAGGCTTCTTCCATTCATTATTTGACAACTCAACTTTTGTTTTTCTGATCTTCATGTAAACAATTGCGTCGATTTTTTTGATGCCTGAAGTTGACAACGTGTGCGTGGAATCGACAGCATTAAGATACAGAGGCTAAAGGGAGATCATATCTTCTTTGACCGCTATTGATCCAGGCTCACCACTAACAGTTGATATATTTATTATTAATGAGTGCTGTAAATTCGCTGGGTATTATCAAAACCACACTTACTTATTTCATGTATTCCATAGCTACCGGCAAAAAAGAGATCCATGAAAGTTATAGTCTCGAGAGAAATTCTGGACTTGCCATCAAACACACCTTCTCTAAGACTTTCAATTGCGTTCCTTTAAGCAGATAATCAAGCGGTTTGGCAAAGTGACGGTACATAGTGCTTTCACTGCCAGTACTGACTGCTATGATTAAGGTTTCAATCCTATTCAGTGTTAAATATGTTAGAAGAAAGTTTTTTTTTTTTTTCTTTTTTTTTTGTCTTGTATCTTACATCGATTTCAAAATATCCAAAGCATTGCATCTGTATGTGTGCGCAAGATTATTCTGCTACAGACTTAGCTGCTCTGATAAAAGTTTGATCATCACAGATTAATTCCATCTCCAAGTATCACAACCTCCGAGTATCATCACTTCCGAGCATTGGATCACCACCAAGAATCACCACCGTACTTGTTTCACGAATGATGTTTGGAATAGTGACGGTACGCAGTGTTTTCACTGTCGGTACTGGCTGTCATGCTTGAAATTTCAATTCTATTCAGTGTTAAATATGTTAGAAGAAAGTTTTTTTTGTTTTTTGTTTTTTGTTTTGTCTTATGTCTTACATGGATTTTAAGATATCCAAAGCTTTGCATCTGTCTGTGTGGGCAAGATTATTCTGGTACAAACTTAGCTGCTCTGATAACAGTTTGACCATCATTAAATTTTTATCGACCTTGTCTCCACCGCTATAGTTGAAGAAAACCTAGCGTGAGCAATAATTTTTCGATGATATTTGAAACTTACATTTGGATAATTTCATCCATCAACTGTTTGTCCGAAGACGACAACCCGGTGTGTTCAACGTCAGAAAAGTTCTCCAGGGTCTTCATCTCCTTCTTGGTAAATTTTTTCTCAAAAAAATTATATGAGGCGGGCTGCAAGATATTGACAATACTGGAAATTGATAGCCTAATAGAAATATAAATCGTTGGCCACCACTTTCGTATAATAATATTTTTGGAAAAAATGACTTACTTGAGCATCATGTCATCATTGTCATCAAGTGGGGACTTTAGTAGCAGATCAGCAGCAACACCGTGAAGCTTTTCCTTAATGGATGCTTCTTTTTGGCTGACTTGGTTCAAAAAGATGATATCATGACTATTAAAAGGCTCGTTTGCCATCTAAATAAAATTGTAGGTTATTATTGTAGATAGTTTCAGTTTTTAAAAATTACCTTTTTGTAAAACAAAACGTGAAGTTTTTCAATATCTTCAGATTCGGCCTCTTCGTTTTGGGCCTCATCTTCCGAGATTAAGAATTGCCACGAATGTGTTAATCAATGTAACACACAAATTTCCAAAGAAACCCATGCGTCTAGCGCAACCCAGCGGGTTTGGCTCGGGAATGAGCATATGGGCGTAAACCCAAATAACCCATACTAGGATCTTGAAAAAACCCCCCTTTTCAAGCATCTCTTTGCAGATGACCGAAAGAGACGATCAACCAGACTGGAAGACCTCCTTTTGAAGTCGCCGAAACCGGTCTAGCCCACATTCAACACCAAATGAGTCTTTTATTTGCTTGAAATCACCACCAATTTTTAAAATTAATGGTGATTTCAAGAAATAAACTAAAGACGGAGGAGTAAAATAAGAATGCCTAAGGTATAAGGATAAACCATGTGCAATTCTTGATACAGACAGCGTTCCTGTAACGCGAAAATTTGAGTCCATCTTTTTTTTTTTTTTTTTTTTTTTTTAATAAATAAGAGGTAATGTTTTAACTAACCTTTTCACAATACACTTTACTTTTTTTTAAAAAAATGATAGTGTTAGAAAGAAGGTAAGAAGAAGGCGTGTGAACGAGTTTTGTATTTATAGACTGATAAATGATAGCTGGATTACGGCATGCTGATATATTTGTTTATCAGCGTTTCAGTATTAGCACATGAACTAATGCTGAAACATGATGTGATACGTCAGCATTATGTCATCTCAATGGCCAAAATTCTTTTTTATCAACAATTCTGAATCAACAGCGTTGTTTTGCATGGAGAATAAAATTAAAGTAAAACTGTCGTATTTGGGTACGATTCACTTAAGAATAAATAAGCAAATCGTTTAAATAAATAAATTATGAAATAAAAAACAACCTTCAATGTTGCATACCAGCATATACATGTATACTGCTATACAACTTCTCCTACCACGAGTAAATACTTCTATATTAAAGATTACATGATTGGCACAAATATGATATACGAATGACAGTTGGATACAGAACGCTATACCACTGAGTTACGATATCACCGATCGAGAAGAGAATCTTCTCAGATCAAATCAAGAATTATAAGAAAGAGAAACTTAATATTAATAGTTCTCTCAATGGCTTAGCTACCCAGAGAGAGAATAGAACAGCTATTAATATAAATGGTTCATTTACTTATATATTGATATAATTATACTGCTGATAAAGAGTATAAAGAAATAGTGTATGAATTAATGGATACCTATCTTCTACAACCAAATATACAAAATCTTGATAAGACATTCTATATTTGGGATCGTATTTTATGCATTAGAAAATTAATGCATAACTGATCAACTATAACTATTATGTTCTACTGCCAATTACACTTGACAAACAAGTATGTATCTTTTAACAGTATCCGTTACACGATCTTACAAAGAAGTGTGCCACTGCACTAAGTACTTGTCAGAATACTCGTGTTCCCGTATCACACATCTGGGACAACGTTACCTTTAATCAATTCTAACGAGTAGAGTTCAGATAACACAAGATGGAAGACTAAAATATAGATTTATTCTAAAACCAGAAAGGTTGACTCATCATAAATCCAGGAGATGTTGGCAATATAAAAGGATCGATTATTTCATAGCAGCAGAGTTCTTTAGTCTATTTTTACCCTAATAAAAATATTCATTTGTCTCATTATTTTTTTACGTGCCATTTTATCAAATTACCACAAAAACCAAAAGTATGTGTTCGAACTTGGATACCACTTTATTATGGACGAAAAAAAAATTAATTTAAAAACGTATGATGGTCTATAAGAAAAAACTCTAGATATTTATATGAAGAACTTGATAGTTCTAGGGAGGATATCAAGCGCCTTATTGGGTCATGATGTAATAACCTGGTGATAATAAATAATCAACACGTCCTAAAATTTAGCTCTTCCACACTGAGTATATAAATATATCAGAGGGATCAACAGTAAACATCAAATGACAAGAGTAATATTTGTGCTCAGGATCTATTGATATTCTATAGTCCAGGCCCATTTGATTGTATTGCCTTTTTGCAGAATAAATATTTACTCGCCACAAGGTTGTGCCCTGTGTACGGACTTCAACGGTAGAATGAGAACAAGCGGGGTAATGTGTGATTCATGATTAACTTTTATATTATTATCCATCCTTAATGTGATGTGAAAATTAACTTTGTTATTATATCTATGATATCCTCAACAAGCGTAAAGTTTTCTTGAACGGATGATTTGTAATCAAATTAATCCTGCAGCGACAATTGATGCTGAGAAACTATCCAACCCAGCACAGCCAATCTCTTCTTATATAGCTTTGCAAAATTATTTACTTGAATAGGAGCCTTGCAGTGACAAGATATCGTGACTGTATTACACTTTCCAAGAATCTTCGATCGTCTCGCACATTATCTGTATAAAAGGCTATTGGGGTTATCATGGCTGTAGTCTTCGTATGCATGCATCAGTTCGTTGAAGACCATCGAAGACACTCAAGTGATCTTGAAGGTATCAACAACATCATTCTAATTTCTTCAAATTCGTTACAGATTGTGTAAAGTGCATTGAACATATTGGTTCCATCAACACTCGCCTTGTGTTTGACAGCCTTGAAAGAATGATCACCCTTTAACACCTTTCCACCTAAAAGCATCATTTTCTTGTCCATGTAAGGCCTAAGTTTTTCAATGACGGCAGTGTAAATAGTTCTAATATACGTCTGAGTAGACGTATAACCTTGGATATCCGTTTTGGCTGTCAAAAGACGAAAATGGCCCAATGACTGTTGGCATTGCAAAGAACGGAGTAATGTTTTGCTCCCCGTATTTAGCCTTTACAAAATGTATCAGAATATTAAAATATATAGAAAAAAAAGAGGAATAAAAGAATAGCTACCTTCATAGCAGTGAGATATTGTAGCTCACTGCGATCATGCTTTAAAGTATGGAGCTCACGCAAAAACTTTCAGGGCCCATCGAGTTTTGGATGCTTGGTCTTAAGAGGTCACCCACTTGCTTTGAAACAGCAACCTCTGTGACTAAGATATGCGGAGGAGAATTCAGCTTTGTAATTGAATGGGCCATTGACGTGTCTGCTTAAAAGCTCCGTTACGATGATTATCAAGACACCTGTGTTTTTTTAATATCGCTGTTACTTTCAGTCCCAGTGAATAAACGCTTAAAGGGCGGGGGGGGGACGAGTCTTCCCTCTTGTTCTTTTGACGTGATAACGGAAATTTGAACTTTGACATTTGGAAATTGGTTTACAAGGAACATTAGAGACCATTTTAGCTTTTCCTGCAAACATGATTCCTCTAATTTTACCTCATTAGCTTTCACCATTGAAGCATAGCTTTAAACAAAGTAGTTTGTTGGAGACCAAGTCTCTTTGGGATAGATGGGGGGAGGAGGGTTTTTTTTTTTTTTTTTTTTTTTTTTTTTGGCTCTATGGCCTACAGTTTTTATTTTATTTTAGGCGGTCTTCCTGTTCTAAACGTGAAAGAGGTGATCTACATAAAAAATGCTATTTCCTGCACATTTTTTTTTAAAAAAATCTCCGCTTGTGTCTGCAAGAGCCTAGGCACATTAAGCTCATACATTTTATCAATGACATCTCTCTGATGTTACTTATTTACCAAGGTATATTATTTTAGAGAATTGAATCATAAATTATACACGTCGTATGTCAATATGAAAGAACATACTATACTAATGTATTTGATATAGTAGAGACTTTAGGGGATTAATTTTCACTGTACTAAAAAGTAAATTATACTGTTTGAAAATCAGATTAGTGTTTTTTTCCACCATTTTTTACACTATTAGTGTAAACGCTTTCACTAATCTGTCCTTGAAATAAGCCAATCGTTTCTGTCAATATCCCATATTTTAAAGACCAACTTTTTAAAATTCATGTTATTGGCCTTCTACTAGTCTGTATCAGGACAGTGATAAAAGTCACTGTGAATGCTGTAGTGTAACACTTAGTGAAAATGTGAGTCCCCTAAACTCTCTAGTATCTGCATAAGGCCCTTCCCCTGTGAATGAAATCGGCCAATCAGGCTCGCACTTAGTAATCGGAGAGACAAAGCTATTGGCTATTTTTCAAAACCAGGGCCAATGGAATTAAAAGCTAATGATCGGAATCTCCGGCCCAGATTCTGTTAGCCAGGCCGGACCTCCGTAGGCCCGATAGGTACAAACGGGGCGGCCAAAGCATCGACGTAAACCTGGTCAAGTAAGGCTGTAGAAGCATGGCATGTTCATGCTATATAGATCTGGTTCTTCGTACTACCAGGTGCACGTATCTATGTAAATGTAAAGCAATAATGTTTGTGAAACAGGACTTACTGTAATAAGCGCTATAGAGCCACCAAATTCATGAGCATTTGATGAACTGGTATGAGCCGATAGTTTAAAAAGAGATGCTGTTAATGTATAAGTTCTAGAAAATAGAAACGTAAGCATTCGTTTATATCAGACGGATTAGAACGTCAGTAGCTCTTTAAATGCGAGAAGATCAATAACGGCTTTTGTAATAAGAAGAGCTCAAAATGCCAGAGAATGTAATTTGGTATTTCACCTTTTATAAGTCATCCTGTGTTTGTGACACAGGTCAATTGGAATAAAGAGTTTAATAAGGGTTTTATTTATTAACCAAGATTACTATGTATCAATGTCGGCGAGATGAGAGCGTAATAATACGATGGCATCAGATTAGAAATAGACAACCCAACTTTGGTCTTTTTTTTTTCGGGGTGCAATTGTCGCAATTTGATATCATTTCTTGGATATTTCAACTTATGAACCATGCAAGAAGAAAGCTTATGTATTGCTCAAGAGAAAAGTATAGAATGCAAGTCAAATGTTACATACAGTTCATGTCTTTTTTTTTTTCACACACACTGGTAAATAAGCTTGTTCCGGGAGTAATGGAGAGATGATTTAAGGAGTTGTGACCCACTCTCGGTGTCCAAGACAACTATAAACAGAGACCTAACACGGCTGCAAAAAGACATTGGAGTGAACTAATTCTTAGAGGACGAAAAGGCGATTACGTCCTTTTAGACGGGCGTAGCATATTACACAAATAAGAAGCTGAATGTTTAAATGACCATATTTTTTTTGGGGGGCTGTGTAGGAGCAAAAAAGCCTACGTGGGGTGGAAAAATTTATTTATGATGAATAGTTCCGTTTTCTAAAAAGTCAACCAGATCAACTTCCTCCCTTCGTTTCTTCATGCGAGCTTTAATCTGTTGGCGTTCTCTTTCGAGCATGGTCAAGATGACGAATTGTTCGGATCTTTCTTGTTCGAGTTCAAACGTCTTTAGTTTTTGCCAGTTTGCATGTTTATTGCATTTGCGAGGTTGTTGACATTGGGTGAATGACTTGTTGGGAGCGACACGATGACCTTCCGAGTCTGTCAGGAGATGATTATTGTCTTCGCCTTGTTCGACATGAGCAACCTTTTCCCAGAGTGTATCCGACCATGAGAGCCTTGAGTCAAAACCACACAATTCTTCCTTTTCATGCTGTATTAATAACGAAAGTAATTCAGACTTGTGTTCGCCAATGGCTATAATGAATTTGGCATGCAGCTTTTCATCCTTGACTCTGGTTAACCTTGAACGATCATCCTGGTCAGCAAAGGAACTGAGTTTGCCGCGCGAGAGAGGATTGTAATGGCTTTGTGGGTCTGATGTGGCATTGCGTTTCTTCATTTCTGCGAGTTCGATACGAGCACGTGCTACTTGCATGCCACAGGTATCTGTACAATATTTGCTCAAATGACCCAGGTTTGTACCTATCCTTGCTGCTTTTTGGCAAGCGGGATTCGCACACTGTGGTTTCCATGAGGTCTTTTTCCCTGTAACTATATTAAAAAAAAGAAGCGCTGTTAAAATCGTTTGGTAGTTTCCCAAGATGATATTCCCCCAATTTTTTACCTTTGGCGCAGCTTTCGCAGAAATAGAGGTCAATGAATTCGCCTTGTTTTTCACTGATTTGGATGCATTCGCCATGAAACCATTGATCACATTTGTCGCATGCAATCATGAATCGAGGCACATCATAGGGTCGTTTACAGAAACAGTAGAGTGTGCTTGAATCTATTGAGGAAGGGTCTAGTGGTGGAGGTAATGGAGGTCTTGTTGAGAATAATGTGGGTGTTGCTGGTTGAGGAGAGTTAAGCACGACTTGTTTGGCTAATGGTGGTCTTCCTCTCTTTACTTTTTTTGCAGGCTGTTATTTAATAAAGGGGGGGGGTTAGAAAGAAGAGGAAATAAATAGATAGTTATAGACATTACCCTTTCGCTGGGTGTTGCGGATGAGGATCTCTTTTTCTCTTCGTCTGTTTCGGTGGTATCTCCTCCTCCACCGTCAGAGACATCTGAAGAAGAAGGGTATGGTGGTGGGTATGTTGCTTTTTGTTTATAGTGTTCTTCAGGTGTTTCGACAGGTTGCCATTTTAAGATTGGGGCCATACGTTTTCGTAGAGGTAGACGGCTACTATTTTCTAAGCGTAATTCGGTTTCTTGTTGCATTATGTATAAAGTGTGTATGTGTGTGTGTGTGTGTGAAATATGTATAAGAGAAAAAAAAAAGAGAGAGAGAGGGGGTAAAAAGAAAAAAAAAAAAAGAGGAGGGAGGGGGTTGTACGAACTTTTTTTTTTTTTTTGTGACGTGTGAAAATTAATTTTTATTTGTACTGATGTATTTTGGTATCCTGTTCAGTGCTACTGCTACTGGAGAAGGAAGTATCAGGAATACGTGTGTGTTCTTCTACTGTCTTTTTAGGATGAAAGATGAGGATGACAATGACCCATACAATAATACAGGTGATGTTGACTAGATAATTCGGGGAGTGAGTTAGAATAAAAAAAAAGGGAGGCAGTATGTCACTACTTACTATTACAAATCAAGAAATCAGCAGCAAACTTGTGCATGTTGATGGTCTTTTTGGCTGTCAATCCATCTGCACTCAAAATGATGAAACACAGTGAAAATATAAAGAGTGCTACGGACAGTAGCAAATTCAAATCCTGAAAGTATTTCATCTTGTGCGTGATAAACTGTGCATCGTTGCGATATTGACTGTTACTCAACAGCTTTCGAAAACGAAAGTGGGAGACGCCTCCCAGCATCGATATCAACATCAGTTCTAGGATGCATTTAGTCTCTCTCTCTTTTGTCGCTTATTAAAACTAGACGCATATTGTTTCTACCTTACCACATCCGTACACCAGTTGAGGCATGATTTCCTTGTATGTGTAATTGTAAATGTCTCTGGAGAAATTGTATTGCAATACAGGGAACAGAATGATATTTACAATTGTCCTAAGAAGAAGGTGCTGTTTAGTTTTTTCTATTTATATATATATATATATAATCTGAAGGGTTTACTTTACATGATGATGTAAAACTTAAACTCTTTGCTGGTCATGAATGTCGCTCTTGCCACGAGTTTAGCAAGATATTTCCAAAAGCACTGCAGCAACAATAGAGTACCGCTACAGTAAATAAGTTAGTTTTCCTATTACCCAAGATCTCTTTTTTGTGTCTTACATTTGTAAAGAGAAGCCGATGCACAGGCTATAATCTATAAGTGTGTTAATTCATCCTATTATTTATCAATGATGATCTCTTAAATACCAGTGGGTGTGATTAAATCTCTGTCTGCCTGTGTCCATAGAAACTCTGGCTTAGTAACGATATGACCCAAGATTTGAACAAAGCCTTCCTCATACTTGACTTTACAGGAAGTGATGTCTATTGTAGAAAATATTAATAGAAAGCACCAGATGCCACAGTGTGCACTTGCCATAGTAGAGTTGAAAGGGTAGCATCACTAGAATCAGGGCAGTGACAATAGTTTTCAGCTCTCCTCTTTTGAATCGGTGCATGTACAAACAAGAATATCCACCCGTAATTTGAATACGGTACAAGAACCAGAGTAGGACATAACTTAGACCAATCGCTCTTTCTATTTAGGATGTCAACAATTTTTTTTTTTTTTTTTTTTTTGGAGGATCGACGGCTTACGTAAGAAACTAAAATCACTGAGATGGGTCATTTTTTAGATGGAATAGAAAAATTATTATGTTTGTAGTAGTAAACAGAAAAAGAGAACCCTTTTTTTTTCATCTGTTCGTTTATGATTTTTTTGTTTTTATTTGATATCTGAATATTTAAGGAGGTTAGGGAGAAACCAAAGTTGTTTCGCCTTCTCAATTAGGGACCAGCAGGAAAAAGATTTTATTTTACGATGAAGATGACAAAAAAGAATACACAAGGGTTGGATTCTCACAGTGTCAGCAACAATTGTTGTGCAACATGTGACTGACCTATAAAAAATAAACCCACCCCGCATTTTTTTTTTTTTTTTCCTCTTCCTTCTTCTCTCTCTCTGCACTCTAAAATATCATGGCTGGTGATAAAGGACAATCTACCTCCAGTGTTCGTTCTGGGTAAGAAGTCTTACAACTTCAGTTCTTAGAGTAGAAAAAGGACTGACATGACATAGACACGAGTTAAACGTACAGGTACTGGAAACTTACCTTGTTCAACATATTCCTGGTTTCACGGCACCTTTAAATATCAGCCAGTTCCAACTCGGCCAATCCAACCCCACTTATCTCTTAAAAGACGCCAAGTAAGTTGTGTATACATAAAGGAAAAAAAAGAGGGATGCGTGTGCTTAATGTATTAGTAGCAAACAACAGTATGTGCTTCGTAAAAAGCCTCCAGGAGCCTTACTTTCAAGCACAGCACACGCCATTGAACGCGAGTACCGTATCATTCATGCCTTGGGCACAAAGACCGATGTGCCTGTTCCTAAAGTCTATGTGCTTTGTGAAGACACATCCGTGATGGGCACCCCTTTCTATGTCATGGAATTTTTAGCAGGTCGTATCTATGAGGATTGTCGCATGTTGAATCTACCTTTTGAAGAGCGCAAGCAACTGTAAGTATTCATTTATTTCTTTTTCCGCCCCCCTCTTCTCATGCATTTTTGTTTTAGCTGGTATTCGGCAGTAGAGACATTAGCGAAATTACACCGTGTGGATTTTAAAGCGATCGGGTTGGAAAACTATGGCCGTAACTCTGGATTTTATGCCCGTCAGATGAAGTCCTTGAGCAGAGTGTCCAATGCCCAGGCCGTGGTGAAGGATGAGGAGACGGGACAGGTCGTAGGTCCTCTTCCCCGTTTAGAAGAAATGTTTGGCTGGTTCCAACGTAACCAGGTCTCTGACACTGCTACCATTGTTCATGGTGATTTCAAGATTGATAACATGGTAAGCTTTTCTTTTATGTGGGGCATAATAACAATCCTTTTTTTTTTAACTCATCCCAATGCTAGATCTTTCATCCTACAGAGCCTAGAGTAATTGGTGTATTGGATTGGGAACTCTCCACCATCGGCCATCCCTTGTCCGACCTGGCCAACTTATTACAGCCTTTTTATATCCCGGCCAATGTAGGTGAAGGTATGTTGGGATTCAAGGGATCAAAGGAAGCTTTACCTGTGCCCGGTGCAGATGAATTGATGGCTGTCTATTGTCGTATCCTGGGCCAACCTTATCCCATCCCACGCTGGAAGTTTGCTGTGGCCTTTTCCTTCTTCCGCTTGAGTGTGATTTTACAGGGTATTGCAGCCCGTGTGGCGCGTAAACAAGCGAGTTCAGCCGAAGCCAAGAGTTTTGCTGCTCGATTTAAACAGGTGGCTCAAATGGGACTGGATATTGTAGATGAAGGCAATCTTCAGGGAGATTCTAAATTATAACCTTTTATTTCTTATTTTTTTGTTAATGCCCCTTTAAAGCCATGGCACCTGAAATTAAAGACATGATATCGTCCTCCTTTTGTATTTGGCTGTCGATTTGATATATCTAAAGAAAGGGATAAGTGTATGTATGTGTGTTTAGAGTGTGAATTTTTACCTTTTTGATCGCATCCATGTCTCGGATAGAGGCAAGATGATCAAAGGAGACCATTTCACCTTCCACGCGTTCCTTAATATATGCTTCAGCCTAATTTTACATACAAAAAAAAAAAAAAGAAAGGGATGAGACATTTTTTCTTAAAAAAAAAGTGATACGTAAGATCCCATTACTTCTTGAGCGGTGCTACTTCCTACACGGATCACCATCAAGTCTGTTGTCTCCACCTTGACACCAAACGCTATAAACGTTTTACCAATCTATCATTGTGGTAAGTATTTCTTTTCGGGGTTGAAAGAAGGACACTTACATTATTATTGATGCCAAAGGAAAAGGCGATTTCTGACTCGACATTGTTTGTTTTCAACTTGATTTGTTCATCGTGGAGTGCTCGATTCACGGCCAACAACAAGTGAAACTTGTTTAGAATCTTGGGCCTGGTTTAGTTTTTTTTTTTTTTCTTTTTCTTTTTCATGTGTGTCATTCATTCTTACCATATGTGCGTCAATAATGCAAAGACCCAGAGTGGGATCTTGATCGATGGATCTCTTTCTTAATTCAGTGGCATTAGTGACGTTTTGAAACAAGGCAAAGTGGACAGGACCACGTTGAGGAGATAATTCTAACGTGTATGACTCCATGGCAACTTTATAAAAAAAATTAAGAAAAGAAAAAAAAAAGAAAGCGTGTATATATGTGTGTGTGACAGTGATGGCAGGTTAGAAAAAAAAAAGAAAAAAAAAAAATAAAAGCGAGTGAGTGAGAGAGAAAGAGAGAGAAAGGGCGGGATCATGTGTCAATTGTATCAGAATGATGGGAAAAAAATTAGGGTAAGGGTCAATGCGTTTGTATAAATAGTTTGGTTGAGTCTTGTGTTTTCCTCCCTCTTCTTTCTCTCACATATTTTCCTAAAAAAAAAAAGGTTGCAGCAGGATGGAAATATCCAAGCTACTAGTGAATAATACGGAAATCATCACAACAGTCGGAAGGGGGATGAAAAGCAACAAAAAACGATATGCATGTACATGGCAAGACTGCCAAAAGACTTTTAGTATGTCTTTCTTTTTTAATGATAAACAAAAAAGCCATAGGGTTGACATGTATTTTTAGGCAGGCAATCGGATATGACTCGACATTATCGTATCCATACCAACGACAGGTAACCATGGAAAAAGATACCTTTGACAACTCTAGCTCAAACATCATTTTTGATAAAAAATAGACGTTATCAGTGCCCTCTGGAGCATTGTGGCAAAAAGTTTATTCAGGTAATTACTAAAAGAGAGAAAGCGCAGGATTAAGTAAACATAATTAACATTTTTGCCATATCTAGAGATCAGCGCTTAATGTACATGAACGCACACATTCGGGCGAGAAGCCTCATATTTGCCAGGTTACCGGTTGCAACAAGAGATTTGGGGATAGCAGTTCATTATCCAGACACAGGTAATTCTTTTTGTTTTGATGGATGATCCAGTAAAAAAAACCCCCCATGATGATGTGGATTCTGAACCCGCTTTCTTTTTTTTTTTTTTTTTTCACATGAAGAAGAATTCATTCACAGACAAGATCTTTTGTTTGTGATGCAGATAAGTGTTCCAAAAGGTAAAAACAAAGAGAGGCTTCCGCATAAAAAGTAGAAAAAGCTAATCTTGAATATGGGGGGTCTAGCTACACGAAAAAGTCGCATTTGATAAGGCATCAACGACGTACACATGCAGCGGAGAATAAGGAAGGACAACTATACCATATGACGACACGCGCCAGGGAGAAGCTCAATATGTCCTTATCGACAGATGATGATGAAGAGGTAGAAGAGATGCCTAACGTGATTTATGCAAAGAAAGTCACATCATCACCAGCAAACACAACATCAGCAGAAGATGTCGCTTCTGTACACCCGAATTATTGGCTCATCTCACAATCGCAGCCACCATGTCACACCAGTCCCATTCTTTATTCCAAAATCACGTTTTGTGAAGAGAGTACCTCTTTTTTCTATCATTAAATACATCTCGACCGTCATTCGTTTTTTTCTTTCTTTCTATGCCATGCATTACGCACTCACGCAATTATGACTTATGAATAATAATAATAAAAAAAAATTGTTCCTTATAAAGAAAAGAGGTGCCACGATATAAATGATTGGTTAATAAATTGCTATTTTTGTACGCGCTTGTACTACATTACGCTGTAAAAACGTGGAAGCCGGAAAACATGATCCCGCTACCAATAAACCCAACAAAATTATATTAAGAGAAAAAGAAAAAAAAATCATATTATATTTTTGGACATGAACAAAAAAAAATGGGAAGGTTTTAGATAAAAAAAAAAGCTTATAGGTATGGGAATTGTTGTAATTCGGAAAGGGGACATAGATGCAAATAAAGAAAAGGTATAAAAAAAGATAGAGAATTAGAACCAGCAAGTTGGTAAGATAAAGAAAAAGAAAAGTGTGTGTTTGTGTGTGTGTGTGTGTGTGAGGATAATGATTAGGACCTCTATAACCGGCCCTAAAACATTACATCAGATAATAAGAAGGAGATTTAGCTTGGAGTTGGCTTCTTGGGGCACATCCTATTATCATAAAATAAGTAAAAAGAGCTTTCTCAATTAGATTCGAAGCAACTTACATGGAGTAGTGACCTTTTTGTCCACAATGAATACAGCGACCGTCAGACATATTGGCTTATTTGTTGGTATATATATATATAGAGAGAGAGAGAAATGTTTATAGTGTGGTAAAAAGTGAGGCAAAGAAAAAGTACTATCTTCTATTGACTTTTTTCTTTTTTTTTTTATAATTGAATTTAGGTTATATAATTAAGAGAAAAAAGAAAAAAGAAAAAAAGAGTAAAAGAGGGGCCCTTTTTATAGTTCTTTTACTTGTATGACGATGAAAAAAAAAAAAAAAAGGGTTGAATGCCGATCTCTTCCGGCACGTGGCGAAACAGACCCTCCGCCCACCCAAAATGTCGTACAGGGGCGGTCATGGACGGAGAATCAGGTTGGCCTATGATTTATGTTGGCTGCTTTTTTTTTTTTTTTTTTTCTGTTTTGTTCACACTCACAACATGATTTTATTCAATTAAGATTAGACTGATTTCTTTCATGGGAAATCATGTATTTTTCGGAGACCCTCATTTCGGCTTAAATGGATATTTGTAATTACATTGATTACACAGACACAATGTGGCTCCGCTCATTACACTTATAATACAAAAAACGTGTCTAAATGTAACAACTGACGAATTGTAGCATCTTTAGTTTATTGTCTTTGCTTGCACGTGGCTATACACTTTAGACCCGCTGACTTCTCTTTTACACAAAAACGCCACCTGACTGCACACAGCAATATCCCCCATGACGTCTTTCATTCATGACCTGCTTCCTTTTGGATCGAGTAGACGCTATAAACCTTAATTTGCCTTACCGTCACGTGCTCATTGGCTGCGCTTCTTCTACTTACCTTCTATCGTCGTCATGGTTCTAATAAAACTACTATTATTCTAATCATCAATTTCCCATCTGTCAAACATTGCTTTTTTCTATAATTACACAAATCTACCGCGCCTAGATTGTGACCCACTAAAGAAAAATAAATATTGCTCACTCACCACACAGCCCTTTTTTTTTTGCTCCTTACTATCGGCTGTATCGGATAGAATCCCCGTTCTACCCACCCCCCAATCTGATATTTATAACCGCATCTCGGACATCAACCTGACCCATTTCCATAAAACAACTCAGCATTTTTCATTAGCAACGTGGTACGAGGTCTATAATTGAATATTTTTTTTTCTCGGTAGGATTTGTAATCTAAATTTTTGACAGATAATTAAACAAAGAAATGACAGTAAGACAAACTGTGCCTTCTTTATCTTTTTAACCCTCTCTTAGTGAAGAAACAAATGATTTCTAGACCTAAAAGGAATAGTATTTTTGTTTTACTGGCCTTTTTTGCAATTAAAAAATGAGGCGTTCCTAAAAATATATTACTATGATACCCGGCAACACTGATATAAGTTCTTCCATACCGCCCGCCTCATTTTTTTAATATTCGTAAATAAACTCAGTGACATTTGCTGATTTTTCCCACTTTGGACCAGAGCTAGAACATGTCAATTTTTTTTTTAAAAAGTCCTTTCCGTTCTATCATGCATAACGAGAATGATGAAAGCGAAAGCAAGTGCAATTAGTTAAAAAATACACATAAGCAAGCCTCGAGAAGTTTATTCCATTGTATCTTTCTTTTTTTTTTTCAACTTGATGAATGTGATAAATAGCATTATGATATGACAGTATATATCACCACAGAAAAATGAGAAATTTAAATGGAACACATAATTTAACTCAATGTCCTGTCTTTTATCTAAACTTAGAATCGCCACGCTAAACAAGGACACACCGTATTGCACTCTTTCTGTCTCTTTTTTTTTTAACATTACATACAGTCTAGTAATGCTTTTAAAAAGTAAGTTGAAAGCCTTTCTAATATAATCAACTATTTACTTAAATTATCCTATTTTGATTAGGTACTAAACATTTGAACTCGGAGGAAGCCCTTGAAGAAAAAAAAGATAACTTTCTTACTAAAGCAAGCTGGTCTCATAATATCACACAAAAGGGTATGGATGTCAACACACCTGTTCTCCCCTTGTAACAGAAACTGGGTGGTCATATTTCAAGTCGGCTAGTAAATTCTTCCAGTCATGTTTGAACATTCTGCGTAATTATCATGCGCTAAATTGTTAGACCTATAAAAAACTTTTAACGGAACCTAACCGATTCAATGCAGATATGTACGATAACTTCCGAGTATCAGAATATATTATAGCTGATGATTCAGAAAGCAAGAAATTATGCGAATTGAAAGTTCGACAGAGAGGTTTTTTTAGTTATAACAGAAATAATAATCACAAATTAAATAATGAAAATACATCATCTACTGTAGCACCAAACAAAAGTGCAATCAATGGTAGATGATATTATAGGAAATGAGGCTGCAAATTACATAATAATTAGTCAAACTAAATGAGATATCCAGATAAGATTTATTTTAGAACATTTATCTTATTTAAACATACTAGTCATACCTCAGAATGTTCTTTATGTGAATACATCGAAGGAAAGATATGGCGTTGCTGCAACTGCACTGTAAATGATAACAGTGAATAATTCACCAAACAAGACAGCCTCCGAAATATCGTAAAATTGCTATAATGAAAGATGATCAACTTGGATCAATTACTGTGAAATTATAAACTGCACTGAAATTGTATTGCCAATGAACTAACTATCTAGGCAAAGGAAAAGAAAAAGTGACTTTTCGTAAGCAAATGGGTGTAATTCACGAGTAGATAGTGACGATAGTAAACATTACTGATCGTTATACCGGAGGATCTTGTTTTAAATATACCACTACAAGACCCCCTCCTGCTTATACATTGAAAGATTATCTATCTTTCCTGGGGATAGGTAAAAAAGTGCCCAGAGAGAAAGAGAGAGAGAGAGAGAGAGAGAGGGTGCACTGCAAGAGTCAGGTGGGATGAGGAACGTAATGCGAAAAAGCAGCCAATGAAAAGACAGAAAGAGGAAAAACCGCGCGCTGCAATCGGTGTTTTTATTATAACCCCCTCCCTTCCTTTTTTTATTTTTTGTTCTAAAATGTACTCCAAAAGTTCATCGCCACCTCGCTATACATTACCTCCTCTGTCTCACTTGCAGCAGCAACAACAACAACAGCAACAACAGCAGCAGACAAACTATTATCAAAAGTCGACGTTTTCTTATTCTTATCCAGAAGAAGAATACTATCCAGTCTACAAGCAGGAATGGTCACCAGGTAAAAAAAAAAACAATAGTGCCCATGTTTAATGTAACCACTAAACAATAAGTGAAAAAAAAAAAGCCGAACCTGTGCTGGAAAGTCATAATTTGAAAAAGAAGCGAGAAATGGATGAACGGATAGCGGAAATTGACCGTGAATTTCTAGAGAATCGACAAGTGTAAGGATAAAGTTAAAAAAGAGAGAGAGAAGGAGGTTGATAAGAATGATAGGCTATACGATGAAAAGATGAAGCAATTGCAAGGAGAACTGAGCGCGGTAGAGAAAGGAAGACACGAAATTTTTGATACAAGTATAGCTGATCTAGATGAAAAGCGCAGAGAGACAATCCATGATGCCAAATTAATGATGATTTATCAGATATCCAGTGTGGATAAGCAGTACCAAAATAATTATAACAAAGTGCATGATGAATCACTGGCAGAACAAAAAGAGATCCAGAATGCTCTATTTACAATGATTGAAGAAAAGCGAAAGAAGCTGAAGATCGATAAGGACGGTGAAGGTGACCTAATACTCCCTCCACATCAAACAAGACATAGAAAACGTCTGCAGAGAAAACGAACGGACGATATCCTTCAATCTCCTCCTGTCAAGAAAAAGCTGGAACGCCAAACAAGTCACCTTTTGGGCGTGCTTTCTCACCGTGTCGAAGGCGATATTGAAGCTGATTTCTACGCCATGAGAAAAAAACCCTTCTAGTTTCTTTAAAAAATCTTTTTTTTTCTCTTTCTTTCTTTTTAAAAAACAATACATTCATAATGTCAAGTTTTCGAGGCTTGGGTATTTTATGCTTTTACTCTAATGACTTCTTCCAAGGTCATGTCATTAACAGAACAACCAATGATTCTCCTTTCAGCCTTGCAGGCAAGTTGTCCAATTATGTCGATCCCAACCATCATGAGTGCATGGACTTGCCAGACTTTTACAATGTATTGATTCAAAAGCACAATACAAACACAACCTTAGCTCTAGTCGTACGACGAGCCAAAAATAATGATGCTGCGGGATTCTCCACACATGAACACGAAGCAGAACTCAACCACGGTCACCAATTGTCATTTATCACCCATCAATTCTTGACAGGCACACGAGCCTATGTGATGCAATCCAAGTATTTCAATCGACATGAGCAAGATGTTACTGTCTGTATTGGTGAAATTGTATTGACAGAAGAGATTCAATCATGAAGGGTTTATAGTGTAATAATAATAATAAAAAAGGCTGCATTATACACATGTCATGTAAAAATTGAAATTCAGTGACTGTGACTCTTGAAATGCTAATTTATAAGCCCTACTTACCTTTTGTTATTCTTTTGTTTCTTCTATTTTTAAATTCACAATGACACAAGTACAAGTATTTACTGATTTCGATGGAACACTTTCTTTAGATGGTAATTTTAAAGTGGGGGACAAATTAAAAATCACAAGCTGATCCAATTTCCTTTTCTAGACACCGGTCTCTTATTGATCGATGATCGTCGTTCCATGGGCCCTGAGCGTAGACGGGTTCTTGAACACGAGATTTTGGAAGGCACCAAGACCTACCGGTACGTTTTAAGCCTTTATTTATTACAAACTATTCACACAGGTGTAGTGATGCCGTACAAGAAATGTGGGATTCTGTTCATCTCAGCTGGGATGAAGCTTGGGCTGAATATTTCAACAGTAAAAAACGAAAAAGAAGAAAAAAGACTCCATGTTAACAACTAATGTATAGATTGCACCATCGATCCCGGGTTTCCTGCCTTTAATGACTATTGTCGTGAACACAACTTTCCCGTCACAGTTGTCAGCAGTGGGTTGATTCCTGTGTTGGAGAAAATCATGACGAATTTCTTGGGTGAAAAGGCCAAGGATATCGAGATTATTGCCAATAAGGGTGAAGTCACTGGTCGTGATTGGAAGATTACTTGGAGAGATGACAGTATCTATGGCAACGACAAGTCCAAGAGTAAGTATATGTATTACGGGTATTTTGTATGTTGAAGCTAATTTATTTTTATTCTTTATTTTCGCTCTTCCTGATTAGCGTTGGAAAAGGCTCGTGCTACTGCTACCAAGGACACCATTTTTGTTTTCTGCGGTGACGGAGTATCTGATATCTCTGCAGCCAAACATGCTGACGTCCTGTTTGCCCGTCGAGGACGTGATTTAGAGTTTTACTGCAAGAGAGAGGATATTCCTTTTATTGCGTTTGATACGTTTGCCGAGGTAGAGCAAGTGGTGAAGGATTTGGTGGAAGGAAGATCTCGCATCGAGACATCTGCCAGTGGATTCTGTCAGGTTGTCCCAAAATAAAACAATAAAGCACAAAATAGATGTTCGTGTCACGCGACACGATTTATTTTTTTCACCCCCGAAAAATGGGTGCAGACAAGCAATAAAGCATTAGACCTTCCCCTTATAAAGGATGATATAGATCTCTTTGTAGAAAAACAGCTTCAAATATAGATATCTTGATATAGATGGATGCAATATTTGGTAGGTAGAGATTTCATGACAAGTCTGTGATGGATATTTTTTTTTGTTTTGTCACTGAAATGAGAAAAAAAACATAGCTAGCATTCTACTTGAGAGAAACCGTTTCCAACACGTTATCCGTCTATGTACTTGGAGCGGATGTGAAATGGGCAGGCTAAGGTTCAAATCGCCTTGGCGTCTATTAAAGGTACTGGGTAGTTGTCTCTCTAATATTGCATGCAAAAAAGCTAATATTCTAGAGAGCTTTCCTCTGAAAAGATAGAACGTAATGTTACATTCTTTAAAGCCCTGCTCAATATAAACAGAAGGATATCGACAGTAAGCCCACTGTTAAATACCGTGGCCTTAGCCATTATTGGGATGTCCGTATCCATAGTCGACATACCAAGGCCTCTGGTCGTCATGGTGTATCCAGGGAGAAATAAACATGCTATTTCGTAATGAAAAACAATGCGTGTTACAATTTGATTTAAAATAATTATGCTTCTTAGAAGTCTAGCAAAAACATGAACTGTCAAAAATAAATTCACACATGTATCTGTATATAATCCCCTGATTTATCCCAACTAGAACGTGTTCATGCAAAAAAGGTGATTTGATAAAAAAAAAAAAAGAGATATCCCAATGTATATTTTTAAAAAAAGAAGAGACTATCTAAATGACGATCATCGCACTAATTTTTGTATACATATCACACAATAAAAAAAAAGGAAATTTACTTGAGGGGAACAAACTTGGAAGAATGGGTGGCACCAATACCGGGACGACCATGCTTAACGGGCTTGTAAGAGATGGAGAATTCGGCAAGGTAGTGACCGGTCATCTCGGGCTTGATTTCGATTTGGTTGAAAACCTTACCGTTATAAACACCAATGACGGAACCAATCATCTCAGGGACGATGATCATGTTACGGAGATGGGTCTTGACAACCTCAGGCTTTTCACCGGGGGCAGCAGACTTCTTGGCAGCACGGAGCTTCTTGATGAGACCCATAGGCTTACGCTTAAGACCACGTTGGAATCTTCTACGAGCACGACAGTGAACGAGCTCCATGAACTAAATCTTGTTGTTAATACGATAACGCGTCATGTTTTACTTTCTCTTATTTTACCTGTTCAGAAGACAAGTCCAAGAGGGCGTCAAGGTCAATACCACGGTAGGTAAACTTACGGAAAGTTCTCTTTCTGGGAGTAGTTTGCTCGTCAGCCTAAAGCAAGAAGAATGTTTAATGAAACATGTTCATAATGAGACTGTACGAGTAGCAATAAAAAAAGAAAAAGAGAGAGTGTGGGTGTGTGGGCGTCTAAGGTGTTCATGTGTCGTTCATTGTTTTTAATTTCCTCTTCATTGTCGATTCCATTATCCATCGGTTTTAACTTTTTTTTTTTTTTTTTTTTTGATTATCACCTCAGCTTATCCATCCATCCAATTTTTGCTGTAATCCATTATGCTGTATCCCTTCTTTTTTTTTTTTTTTTGTACATAGAGTCTCAATTTTATAGAGTGTATATACAATACCATGATGAGGAAAAAAGGGAAGATTATTGGATTGTGGGTTTGAACATCCTATAAGTTTTTTTTTTTTCAAGCGCGCGTGTGGTGTGTGTGGTGTGTGCGTCCTGTCTGCTCCCTTCCCTCTCCCCCCCCCCTCCCCTTAATTCTTACTCAACCCTCTCTGCTTCTCTGTCCGGACCGGACTAATCGGTGATTAAATATATACGAAAGCCTCATTTTATTTTGGAGTAATTTTTTTTTTTTTTCTTTTCTCAGTCCCTAAACTAGTAAACAACAAAATATGAGACCCATTTTACTTCAAGGTCATACCAGATCTTTAACCCAGATCAAATATAACAGAGAAGGCGATTTACTTTTTTCTTGTTCCAAGGATAAGGTCGCTAATGTTTGGTACTCTCACAACGGTGAACGTCTCGGTACATATACAGGCCATCAAGGTGCTGTCTGGACAATTGATGTTAATGGTAACTATATTTTGTGACTACGTGTATTTCGACTCTTTTTTTTCTTTGCTTGGGAAAAAACTATGCTTGTAGATAACCATGAAGAGAAAAAGAAAGAAAAAACGAGTAATGCATAACTAACTCTATTATGTAGCTTCTTCTACTTTGTGTGTTACCGGTTCTGCTGATAACTCTTGCAAGCTCTGGGAAGTTCAAACCGGTCGTTGTTTAAAGACCTGGGAATTCAATACTGCTGTCAAGCGTGTCGAGTTCAGTGAGGATAATTCAATGGTTTTGTGTGTAACTGAAGAGAGAATGGGTTATGCTGGTACTGTTACTGTCTACCCCGTCAACAACGATATCAATGGCAAGCGTAAGTTACTACTATAAAAAAAATTTTTTTTTTTTTGTTATATATATAAGAGAGTGTAAACTAATGAAGCCTTCATTAGAATCCGATACACCTGTTGTGACCATTACCAACAAGGGTGGTTCCAAGGCTGTTGTTGCTGGTTGGACTTGCTTAGATAAGTACATTATTACAGGTCATGAAGATGGTACCATCTGTCAATGGGATTGGAAGACAAACGAAAAGGTCAAGTCCATTACACCTCATGAAGGTGTTTTATCCGACTTGCAGTTCAGTCCCGACCGCACCTATTTCATTACTGCTTCCAAGGATAAACACGCAAAGATCTTTGATTCGTTGACACTTGACGTCAAGAAGACATATGTTTCCGACACACCTCTTAACTCTGCAGCCATTACTCCCAAGTTCCAAGAGTTTGTTATTTTGGGTGGTGGTCAAGATGCCATGAACGTCACCACCACCTCTGCCAGACAAGGTAAATTCGAGAGCAGATTCTATCACAAGATCCTTGAGGAGGAAGTTGGTCGTGTTAGAGGTCATTTCGGTCCTATCAATACCATTGCTGTTCATCCCGACGGTACCAGTTATTCAAGTGGTGGTGAAGATGGTTACGTTCGTGTTCATCACTTTGACCCTGATTATTTTACTTTCAAGCTTGAAATTTAAAATTGTATATCACAACAACCCCAAACAACAACCAATTTATAATACAAAAAATAAAAATATTTACATAATATAGAAAAATTTATTATTATTATTAGATCGAAGGAGGGTCTACCACTGATACTTGTTGATTCAGTTGATCAATCACTGCTCGTGTCAAGGAAGAATTCGCTCTTCCTTGTGTCTTTAACCTCCCTTGAGGTGCTGTAGTCACCATGGGTGTTGAGATATACGTCTCTTGTATGGGTATTACTTCTTCTTCAACAGAAGAAGGGGGCCGTGTAATATATTTCACGGGTGGTGGTGGTGGGAACTGTCGGTTAGGTTGGTTAAAATGAACAGCTGCCCATCTAGGGTGTTGTCGCTCAATATCCATGAGTGTATTCTCTAATATCTTAATGCGTTCAAAAGTCGAAAACGGAGGTTTTGCTCCCTCATCCAGTCGAATATTCAAATGCTGTTCTATATTACTGATGCGTTCACTGGGATCGGCACATGTATTGCTGGTGCTTTTTGATAGATCTTGTTGTTTATTGGCATCGTTATAGGAGAGTAAGGATCGTGCTAAAGGACCGTCTTCGTTATTGACAATATCAAACTTCATTTGAATGTTTCGATTGATTTCACGCGCATCGGTCCTTGCACACGTCACATCGTCTGCCTTTGGATCGTGTCTACTGAGAAACTCTGTACGGTTACTTTCGTCTAATTCGTTCTGTTTGGCTTGAATGAAGGTGTTAATGCGTTGGTTCACTTCTTCGGTGGTGGCTCTAATTTGAATCTGTTCGGGATCGAGTCTTTTGGCGCGCTCACGTTCTTCTTCTTCTTCATCGTTGTCGTCGTCTGGTCGTTTACGTTTTGTGACAAGTAGATCGGCATGGGTCTTGTCGTTTGATTCCAAGAGTTGTTCTTTGGCATTGACATGGCGTTCAAGAGAGACCAAAAGGTTTTCAACAAGTGTATCCAGAGCCTGCGGTAATTTTTGAAGGTGGTGACGTGAAAGTACGATTAATTCGGATTCGAGGCACTCGCTGGTTTCCACAAGTCCAATATCTTTCAGGAATTGTGATAGTTCTTTATTCCACGATAAAGCCATTGTCTGTTATATGTGTATGTATGTGGTATGGTATGCAAAGGAAAAATATGAAAATATGGCTGTTGAACCCCTTTTTCCCAGTGAAAAAAAAACAATGATAAAAAAAAAACGTCACATACAATAAGAACCCGTCAAAGTGTTTAGTAGGCCACTAGTCTTTTTAAATTTTTAGCTGTGGATTATCTAAATCGACTATTGTAACAGTTTTATATGATGAGATAAATAGGGACCGCATATACCGGAATAACCTCCGCCCTCAGGTAGATTCCCTAGTTAACTTTACAGGTGGTAGTAAGAAAAAAAAACGGGTTTTTGGTATATGCAAGCTTCATGAAAATCTAGGAATAAACTTTATGTTTATCTGAGGTAGCATGTTAATTTTTTTAAATAATTGGTCTCATCACTCAATATTCAGTGTCATTATAACTCTGCTCATAAAGTACAATGTATTTCTTGCGTAGGAAGGTAAAGTAAATTAAATGAATCAGACGTGTCTAGCTTTTATATATATTTTTTTGGTTCGAGATACTTTATAAAACGCTACTGCTGGGTCAAAGGAATGTATGTGTTTGACTTGAAAATGGGCGTGTCTTGTTTTAATTAGCATCCATCTTCATTGGTGTACATAATCGATGATAAGGATATATTTAAGGTGAATGTGTCATTGTTTAGTTAGTCCCAGGACTTCGGATGAACAAGTCGAATGATTTTATGTCATCCAATTAAAAAAAAAAAAAATGGACTAAATCTCAAATAATGAATAGTTAAAAAAGAGCTCTGATATATTTTGACAAGTGTCCCTAGGTTTTTAAAAAAAAGCTATCATAGTAGTAAGATGAGACGGCATTATCAAGTCGGCATCATTTTAAAGTGATCTAGATCGTCCTTTTTATTTTATTTCATATTTGGGTTACTGTATCATCAAGAGAGATAAATGAAAAAGAAAAATTAAGAGGACTTCCCGGATATACAAGTTAATTTAGTAGAAAGCAAAAGAAAAAAAAGGGAGACACTATGTGATGTGTGATGCTTGTTAGCATCATCATACTCAGATGTATATGTAAAAAAAAAAAGAACAAATAGGTTACAGGCTAGAATAGAAATTGGGAGGTGTGTTCATGCTTTTCGTCAGCCGCCGCCCCCCTAAACTGAGAAAGGTTGATTGCTGTCGCCATGGTGAAATTGAAATTTTATCTCGGTTTTATCAACCGGCACTAAAAATCGACTTCACATGAGCCCATCAGTAATGTTTATCATTTTGAGTTTGAGGAAAAATAAAAGGGCCATTGATGAAAATAGGGGAATGTCTTCAGAACGGGTATAAGTATATATATATATATATATATATATAAATACAAAAAAACATGTCATTTAGTTCTTGTGATTGCTTTTTTCTTCTTCTTTAAGGTCATAAAACTTCATTTTATATAACTTTTTCTTTCTTTTTTCTATTTTTTTTTTTTTTTTTTTTTTGTGTGTGAGAGAGAGAGATTGATATATACCAAGATAACATGAAGTCTGCGAGATTGAAATGGATTGTGCTGTTTATACCACACATGACATGTATACTTATCCAAGACAAACTGAAACTGACACCTCGATGGGCTAACGGCAAGTTCTTTTGACTAGAAGCCCCTTTCAAAAAAAGATAAAGATAAAAAACTAACTTTTCAAAAAATAAAAGAGCAGAATGCGTCCTGCTAAAATTGAAGGGAGAGCTTTTATGCTTTGGTGGACAACAAGAGAACGGAACACCAATTAATACAATGCATTCTTTAAATCTGTATCAGTCTTGGAACACAACTGATCCTGCTTGGTCAATGGTAGAACCAGCCCATCACGATATCATCCTACCTACGGCCTTTGCTGCATCCACTTATCTCACAAATTCAAACCGTTTCCTTGTTGACGGAGGACTACAATCGCCTCATAAGACTATTTACTACGATACATTAAACGGCATTTGGTATAATCCAATCATCAAGGGTCCTCCTTTACTGAAAAGGTATACATATGTGAACAAAAGAAAAAAAAAATTCATGCATTTAATTTAATCCTTTGAAATTTTATTAGAAAACAACACACGGCAGTGTCAGATGATCATGGTCGTGTCTGGCTCTGGGGAGGTTTAAGGTTGGTATATTTCTCTCTTTCTTTTTTTACATATTGTATATCTCATGCTCTTCCTCAGTGACACATCTACTTATGGTGGGCCGACACTATATTATAGTAATTGGACATTAATTGATACACTGACATGGACCATCAGTTTTCCTACGGTGCAAAACAACCCCCCTCCGCGCATTGATCATACGGCAACCATGATATCCAACAAGTATATTCTTATAATTGGCGGTGTTGTCTATTCGCATGATGTCACTGATCCTGCCGGAAAATTTACGTTGAATCCAGTGTCCATGAGCTCGTTGTTATTATTCGATATACCCAATAATCGATGGATTAATATTACAGCCGGAGGAAACATTCCTGCTCCCAGAAGAGGTCACTCTGCTGTACTAAGTAAAACATAATTTATTATTGAGATGCATGTACATGGATATTTAATTCAACAACTTTCCCCTCCTCTTTTTCCATCATTTTTTTTTTTTTTTTTTACCCTTTCATTTAAATTTTAGGCCTTGATGGTAAAAGTGTAATTATTTTCGGTGGTGGTATGCCAGAAGATGGACATGGTCAATTAAATGATGTCTTTATATTAGAATTAGAAACTATGCGATGGAAAGCGCCTTCTATAAAAGGTGTGCCTCCAAAGCCAAGAAGATATCACAAAGGTATTTAAGGTATTTGTATGTGTGTATTTTTGCTGATTATTCTAAAAATTGTTTTATTATATCCTAGCTTATTTGGTGGATGATGTCTTGCTAGTTGCGTTCGGCTTGGGTGGAGACGAGAAAGGATTCGATGATGTGAATATTCTGAGCACTTCCAGTTGGTCATGGATTACACAATATACAGCCAATACAGCATGGTTAGCAGGCAACACCACGAACGGTGTAGTAAAAAACAATACAGGTAATAAGATGTGTACCATACAAAACAATTTTTTAGATGTTAACATGCATTTCCTATTGTAGGTAATGGCACAGCATACGACCCCAATGGTAAAAAAAATGAGGCTGATCATGATAATTCATCAGAGACTCGTATCAAGGCAGGTGTCATTGCAGGTGTTGTGAGTGGAGGAGTAGTGATTGTAAGTATAAGATATGCATTACAACGAAATGAATCATTGATCAATTATTATTTATCATAGTTAGGAGGTGGTATTTTTCTGGTTCTAAGTGTAGTCATATTTCGAAGAAGACAAACCAAGACCAAAAAATCTAGTAATAGTAATATAGTTGATCCAGCTAGTAGTAGTATTAGACATGATAATGAATCCACTATTTCAGTTTTAGTATTAGAGCCCGTGACAGTAACACAATTTCAGAAACCAGACAATCGATCATCCATTCGTTATGCTACGCAATTAGATGATGGTCAATACTATAAACCAAATGAAGATTAAAATCGTTCTTTTCTTCCCATATTTGTATCATAGCTCATCTTTCCTCCCTCTCCTACTTTCTTTACTCCCTCTTTCCTTCTTTATACAAAAGAACAAACAAATAAACTGTATGATATTCCCCAAGTTTTCTTTATTATTAACATGACTAGAGCCAGCCTGGTCTATGTTGATGATCATATGGCACTTGGTCATGATCAAAAGTCTCTATAAACTATTATATTAATTAAAGAGGGGGTTTGCATAAAAGATAGATTTCAATAAAGCAATACCTCTTGATCCGCTAAAACTTTTGTGCCTGCAAATTTACGATATTCATCAAAGATGGATGTCATGGACCATCTTTGGATCTTCCTTAAACAACCCACTAAACAACCTATTCGATGCTTTTGCTCTTGGTGTTACTTTTTTTTTATGAAAGAAACCATACTCGTGTCCATTTCTATTTTACCTTTCCTTTTAAACAATGAATAAGAACTAGATGGGGGATGATTCAGTTTCTAAAAGGTCTTTTATTATGCATGTGTTGTACATACCTGGGTGACTTCGTTTGTCTAAAAGCTTGACTAAAGCGTGTGAAATATCTTCTGGATTCACTTCAATAAAAGGCTCCTTATTTCCCTCTGTTTTATAGTGCAAGACTTCAATGCCTTCCTGTTCCACAAAGTGTTGCATCTCTGAAGGATAATCCTCCATGGCAAAGTACCTGTGTTCGTCGCAATCTTTAGTTGTTGTTATCTTAGAACCTGGCCCCATTTCTTTCCAACCCGACTTACATGATGGTCTTTAGGCCTAATTTTCGCAAGAATGCAAAGTTTTGTTTGTTGGGATGACCTGATCGGTATACGCCAGAAGCAATCATGGCGAAATTAAGTGGAGGTACTAATGGCATGCCAGGTCTTGTATAACACACGGGACAGCTGTCATAGTAATGATCGGCATAGGTACGGTGATGGGTGGTGATAATCACGTTACTTTTCTCTCGACTCATGGCACTCATTTTCTATACAGCGATACAAGAAGAGGAAACTTTAGGTTTCCCCTCCCGACATCATGATGATTTTTTTTTTTTTTTTTTTGGAATTTTGCATTTACTCACGTGATGGCTTTCTAGATAGTGTAATAGCCTACATCATATGTTGTACCTCCAACGGCTGAAAAGGGTTTGGTGCCCTGTGAATCATGCGAGCCTATAAGTGAAAACACGGTGTTACATGTGTATGTGTTCTTAAGAAAGGAGAGTGTTAAGGGATACCACATCGGGATAAGTCATACTCAAGATCCTAGGGCTTTTCTACTAGACATTCAACGTACATTGAACAAGAGCTTAAATAAACATCAGACATAACAAAAAAAAAAAAAAAAAGACACGTTTCCAAGTGTCGATGTGTCAGTTAGGACTAGTTGTCTGTTTTGTAACCGTTTTATGATGTAATGCATGAAAATTTGTTAATTAAAGCTGTAATGCTTATCATTTCGAAAACGGTTCTAAAAGAACTTCTTTTTATTTCTGGTCTCTTCTCCTTCTTTTCTCTTCAACTTTTATATAAATATATATATTATGCCAGGATTATTAAACATTGAACAAAGTAATAAAATCCACGATGTGAGCACAAACCCGGCATTTAAAGGTAAAAAAAAGATACATGATGTAAAATTACAAGAGACACAAGCAAATAAACTTTGAAAACAATAGTACAGGAGTTCGAAGAGACATCTACAGGTTCTTATTTTCCAAAGTCTACCAGTAGCTTACTGGAAGACAATCAACAACAGCAACTTCGACCTTTGGAACAACGACCGACGGTGTTATCCGATATGGGTCGACTGTATACGTCTGTGCGATTTGAAGACACTAAGACCGAAGGAAGACCTAGTATCTATCTATTCATCTTTGTCAACCCACTGTCTGGCGACTGTAAAGGACAGGACTTACTAGAATTAGCGATCCAGCATTTCAGGTTGCGTCGGTTTCCTCAGGTCCAAGTCGAGATCCACAATATCTTGGATGAAAAGGATCGGACACTTGGGTTTGAACGTATCCAGATTGTGGAGACGATGGCTAAATCTGGCAAGCTGCCATGCTTAGATGAGGAGGAAGAGGATACCGAGTATAAGATTGGTGCCACAGTCCGAACAAGACATATTCATGTATGGTCATGTGGAGGAGATGGTACCGTTATGTCCTTGTTTGAACTTTTAGTAGAGAATCATATTGATCTGGACTACATGTTTTTCTCATGTAAAAGCAACAATTTACTTATTCCCAGATGTTTTTTTTGTTAATCTTTTTACTAGGTATTCCATTTGGCACCGGTAATGATTTTAGTCAGGTGTTGGGGTGGGGTCGAACTATACCACATAAAGATATATTGGGTAAACGCTTACAACATTTGGAAACATTGATCACTGAACGATTACAAAAGTCAGAAGCTGCAAGATTGGATGTATGGGAGGTAGAGATGTCTGCATGCGATAGTGGGTATGTCAGACTAGCAGGACCACAGCGCAAGGATGGTCATGATGTGCTTGAGATTGATGAACGCGAGCAGCAAGGTGATTATCCATCCGTTACACGAAAGATGTGCAATTACATGTCGATCGGTGTGCAAGGTTACGTGGGTTCCGGGTTTGAGAAGCACAGGGCTGGGAATCGCTTTGCCAATATGATGGTCTATACCTGTGAAAGCGCTAAATGGGTCTTTTGGCGCAGATTTCCTGCTGTGACCAATTTTATTGAGAAGATCATCTATAACGACAAGACTGTGCTGATGTGTCCGAATCCAGATGATAAGAAGAGTAATAGCAGCACGTCAGACAATGCACCTACCATGACGAAACATCCAATTGATTTCGTCATTCAAAACATTCCACACATATGGTATACATATCATTTATATTTGCATGATTCATATTATTGACATTTTGGTGTTGAAATTCTTCTTATTTTGTAGGGGAAGAGAGGTTGATTTATGGGGTGATGCTTTGTCTGGTTTAGAAGTCGTGGATGATCGATCTGGTCACACAGACCCTGAAAATTGGAAACCACAGCTTGCTAATGATGGCAAGATGGAAATCATGACTATACAAGACATGACAAGTTATATAAAGAAACTAGCCAATATCCGACAGCATGTTTCACGCGTGGGTCAGTTTGAGACACCCTTTGAGATTGTATTTCGTAAGCCTCAAGCACAAACAGAAAAGAGTTGGTGGAGGACATGCTTTGAGAATAAATATAAGCGGGATAATGTCATTTGTATCATGTGTGATGGAGAGTTCTATATCATCAAGGATCCAAAGAGCTTAAAGTTCCGACGATTTGCACAAGTCTGGACGTTAGGAAGACATGATGAAAAGGTCAAGGGAAGATTGGTTCAAGATGAACAGGTATCACAACAACAGCAACAACAACAATAATAGTAAAACGCATAATTAATATATACACACAATAATTCCATAAATCTTTTATTTTTCTTTTAATGTCCAATCGTTTGTTGCTGTTCCTTATTCTTTTTGGACTCGACTGCGATTCTTAAAAATCCATGCACCTTTTCTACGGCCTCAAAACAAAGATCGTGACAAGAGAAGTACTAAAAAATCACTCTTGTTAATAACACATACCCAAGTCATTCTGCTTCTCATTTTTTTCTCCTTACCTCTTCCTCACTAAAGACACCTTCTGAATCTGATAATAAGACAAAAGGTCTTGTGTTTGAATTGTCAAAAGAATAAGTGTGCACGGATTTGGCATTCTAACAATAGTTGTCAGAATTGAAAATGCGAGTATCTGAGACTGTTAACTATCATACCTCTAATTCAACGGCTGTAGGATCTAAAACTAATTCATCGTCTTGGTCAATCATGACGGTAATGGCAGCAGCCATATGTTTCATAGGTATACCAGCGTCTAACAATGCTATTGTGATTGCATTGACAGCAGCTGCCAAAATGCAGCCATCGTCCTTGATCACTTGTACGACGATCTGGACAAGTGTACGAGGCATCATACCTCCTAAAATAACTGGTTCGAATGCTGTACGTAACATGCTCTCCATTAATTTTTCTTTTGTGGTAGGAATGCCTTTGGCGGGTCGAACAACAACCTCTACAGTGGCTTCGTCTAATTTTTCGTCGCGAATTTGGACTTCGACAGGTCCTGATACTGAGCACATGACAGAAGTAGATCCTGTTTTACAATAATGTCAGCATGGTTTTTGTCCCCGTGTTCTTTTAAAAGGGTTTCTTTTATACCAAATTCAAACTTGGAAGAACCATCGGCTCTGTTTAAAATGTTTTGGGAAGCAGAGAATGCTCTCAATTGCGAATTATCATCACGACGATCTGGTCTGCTTACCATGGTGAATATTGGGTTTAGGTGAAAAATAGCTGACCGAAAAAAAAAAAAAAAGCTTTTTGGAGATACTTTGAGTGCTAGAATGTAGGAGTCACAATTTATTATTTACTTGATACACCTCTTTTTCGTTGTTATGACAACTTAGCCGTTCTTACTTCCCACATTTTTTATTCCTCTCTTTTGTTCAGCATTTCGCTTGATTGTATTTATTTTATACCAACATCATACTTTTTGGTAAGTCACTGCTAACTTTATTGCATGTCATATTTTAAACGAAATAAAACATGGTTGGTATTTTTGCGATTATAAATCGAGTCACGTACTCATACCTTTAAGCCTTAAATTTGCTACTATTTTAAAGCCGAAGGCAGATAGGATTTATCATATAAACCAACTAAAGGAACACGCGCTATCCCATATACTCTGTGACTTTCTTGATCCTTGAAATGTTCTATACCCTGCTTGCCACACCACGTTGTTTAAGATTGTTACCTGTAAACAGGGAATACTACTACCTTATTTGAACTTGACATCATAGATATGATCGCCCCCAAAGTTTTAACAATCGTAATGATCTATTCTCTTTTTTATTCCTCCCCTAAAGTTAACTAGAGCTACAAAAACGAGTTCGAGCCAAATGATTTTTGAAAAGCGCTATTTGGGACTGCACGCACTGTAAGTAAGATCATAGCCTCTTTTAGCTTTATGTCTTGAATGGTTGGGCTGAATCATACAAGTAAACGCTTGTTTTTGGAGCTGCACAAAGACAACTTCTAGCCAAACATGCTGTACAAACCAAAAATAGATAGCCGGTAAAAAAAAATGTAATTTTTAATATGAAAAGGGGATATGAGATGTAAATATATAGTAATGTTTAAGTGTCTAACACTTGTCGACCTTCTTTTCTTCAATGTTGACACCGAACTGCTTCTTTTTGGTAATAATGTTCCAATAATATTGCCAGCCGAAAGAGGCTAAAGTGAGCACTACAACAAAAGCAAGCGACACATAAGTAGGAGTTTTGATAATGTACACGTTGGTATGATTCTTGTTTCCATCAAAGATTGTGAGGAAAGCATTGATAAGACCCGTATGAATAAATAAGTCCAAGCCAAGAATGAACATGTAGCCACCGATGAATGACGTGCTAAAGATAATCGTGTAACTCTCAAGTAAAATAATCATGATGGCAAACACGACTCCCATTCCACCAATAAAACAAATACGAGCCACTTGCTATAAATAAAATATAAAGAGAATAAGTATAAAAACTTGTCAACTAGATATTGCTTTTACTTACAATCTGGATAACAAGGTTTTCTTTCCAAGACAGAATGAATACAGCAACAAAAAAACCGGCAAGCCCACCAACAAAGTAAAGTGCTACACCATAAATAAAAATAAATAAAAAGGCGCCTACAAGACCTAAACCGACACTGACACAGATGTAAGTGACTTCGTTATGGGGATAGCCATGAAGGGGTTCATTATTAACAAGACCAATCCATGTCATCACCGCAAAGAACACAAAACCAGTAGCAGCCAACGTTCCTCTAAAAGAACTATAGCCGAATATCAAAAAGTAGATGGCGATTAACATGCAAAAAATACCAGTAAAGCCTTGCGCAACCGTAATACCATAGCCGTATGTGTCTATATATAGAATGTATTGTTATTATAATGAATACTTGGTAGCAAACATGAATATATTACGCCATAAATAAGTGCTCCAGCATTTATCGTCACATTTAACTTTGTTCCCTTTACTGCTGGAACTGGATTTGTTGGTCGAAGAGGATTTTGATGTAGAGGTCTTTGTGGCAGTGACAGTCTTTGTCAAGGTCTTGACATTACCGTTACCACAGTATACAGTACTTGTCACAGTCGACCAGAGATTATTGAGATCGGAAACCGCGACCTTGGCGTTATTATCATTATTTCCGGTACAATCATTGGCCCAGTTTTCATATAAACTAAGAGTATCTTCTAAATCCCGTTTGATATGACGGAGCACAGGAGCAGCTGTAGGCGACTCGAGTCTTGTATTTAATACAGCACCAGAGTCCAAAGTGGCTGTAGGCAGAGGCTGGATTACGATGGCATAGATGGCAGGTACAAACAAACACAATAATAAGGAGATCTTCATTGTGTAAATATATAATGAAAAAGAAGAGACAGTAAGGGAAATGCAAACAATGAATTTAAAGCAAAATAGAAATCGAATGTTTTCAAACTTCCTATAACGCAAAAAAAAAAAAACTATTGCGGTTATGTGTAACTTAATAAGATCTGCCTTTATAAGACAATGTTTTTCTGTTGTGTGGGGAGAAGAAAATAGTATTCCAAATATGGTATCTCCACATAAAAAAAATAATCAATTCTTTTTTTTTTTTTTTAGCAATTCACTTTTTAAAATACCTTGCAATTAGGGGAATGTATATACATGTACCAAGGTCCTCGATGAAATGGAAAGCACCACTATTTGTTATTCTGAAAGACCTAAACACTCATACATTTGCTCGTTAAGTTTTAATGCGTTTTAATCTTTTAAGGGATCAACTGCAAAGCGATATTTTAGAGCTTTAAATTAATACGAACTTCAATAGTTTTGGCAGAGACTGTAAGCGTAAGCAAAAGTATGCAACATCTTTGAGTAATGTAACCTGTTTTCTCTGGCCTCGAACCTAAATATAGATTTCCCAACCATCTCTTCCTCACATGTATGTTTTTTTAATCAGGCTGGAGTATTCAATGGAAAGAACGCTTTATTTATCTTTGGGTCAATCCAGTATAAAAGCTATTAACAAAAAGCTAATTGTAGTTCTATTCTAATAAGGTATTTGGATACCTTGCGAATCACTATTCACACCCGAAACTCAACCATATCGTGTTTCTTTTTGTTGGTTTTGGTGTCGTAGAGCTGGCTTTGGTTTGTGTATTATCGCCTAAAATGGTTATTTAGCTTCACCTTTAACTGATGTTGGTTTTAATTCCGACAGTAGCTCAATATGCCGTAGATTGCTTCTTTAATTTCGCAAAATATTCTTATTATATTTCAGACAGTTTTAATATATTCTCTTCCAATAAATTTTCCTAGGATACAGAAATAAAGATACTTACATATTAAACAAACATTTGGTGTTAACGAATTTGCTGATAGATTCTGTTGGTCTGCATTGGGAAAAGAGCCGAAAGAGAAAGTGTGACGGTCTTTCATCTTTTTTTTTTATTGAATCTGGCCGCAGTCGACAGTTGTTTTTTTCACATCTTTCAAACAGTTTATTAAACCGAAAATATGACCGGCTTAAAGCGTAAAACTGAAGGCTCTTGTCCCGACTGTACCTCAAACGTTGGATTGTTCCAAATTGCGGATCACCTCGTTTTTGAGATGTGCGAAAATGTTTCGGTAAGTATTTACGTTTGAAACATTCAATATAATTATAACTTACGCGTTTTATTTTGAAACAGTGTGATTACCCATTTAACCGACCTAACGCTGAAGGACTTATACATGAGTATCCTTACAACGCTACACGGTATAGTAAAAAACCCAAAACACGTTCTTCATCGGTTGCTAATAATGTTGCTGCTACATCAAAAGCTTCTGATGTTAAAGAATTGTGTCCAAAATCTGCAAAAGAACCTAGACCAGTTATTCCTGCTTCTGGTTCTTTAAAGTTGCAGAACGATAAATATTATTTAGAAGGCCAAACGTCCTCCTCACAAAAAAGCTCCCTGAGCGATAAAAGTGAGTATACCGATGATTGTGATCCAACGATTACCAATTTACTAAATTATTACGCAGATATCTGTCAAGCGGCTCCTGCCCCCTCTGTTCAACTTAGTCTGCCGGGCAACCTTGCGCTCCCAGCGCCGTCAGCTGCAAGAACTGTGGTACAAACGTCAGAAAACACAGCTTATACTGCAAGCTTCTCTCTTCAGGATATCGAATCTTTCCTCAGTGTTGACTTGACCCAACCAACAGGTATTGATGGACGTAACGATGCCAATACCATGGCTACGAAATCCACCAGCCTGTCACCTGTGCAAACCGAGGCTATTTTCGACTACTCCTCGCCCACCTCAGCAGCCATCAACACTCCAAAGGACACAGTGCAATTAAATTGGATGGATGATATCAACTTTTTATACGGTGCAGATATGGCACAGTCCAAATTTAACCCATTGCAAGAAACCGAGTTTGATCCTTTCTTGGGAATTTAAAAAAAGGGACAGCATTTATTAGTAGCAGAAATAATGATAATCAGATACCAGCACAGACGTGTAAAACATATGTAAATAAAATCAAATCAGCGTTATATATATCTTTACTTCAAAATAGGACAATGGCTTTTTGTTTGATTTATCTGGCTCCTTCTTGAGTACTCACTTAAACTAACGTTGAAGGCCTAATATGGTACAAGAAAAATAAGGTCATCTATGATAGAGCAGAAAATTACTGTATACCACTATGGATAATAAAACTCTTGATTGAACCATTATCTTGGGCTATACGCAGAATTAGTTTCTATGGAAATAGTTAATACAGTGTTGTCGCCTGAAACAACCTCTACTGCGAATGCCTTCATATTTATAGTTAATCTCAAGTTCCTTTCAGACTTCTGTCGGTGAGACCTTACGACTGTATGCAAGACATTAAAGCTGCTATCAACTGTAACAGTAATTTGATTTTTCTAATTATTTCACTGATTGATTGGATCATGATGTCCAATGGAGCGCCTTGTTTTGGAGCGATTAGCTTCTTTTGTTATAAATATTCACTCGTACATTACATATCAAAGTGTAATATTTATTGGTAAGCGAGTTTAGATGAAACCCTTTTTTATACATCTGTTCCAGTTTTACGATTCATGTAACTAAACAGATATATTTTGGTGTACATCCTTCTTAGATGTGAATAAAGAGTAAAACATCCTAAGCTTATTATAATACGAAACTGCAGTTGGCTACCTCAAACTTACTAGATAAAATCATCAAAAGTTTTTTTCTTCTTTATATGCGTCGCGTCAAAAGTACTTCCCCCATCCACTCATATTAGAAAACTAAAATCTACGTCGCGCTTTTTCGTGTACCAAAAATTCTTTTTTTTTTAAACGGCCAAAACACAAAGGGTATAACTCAAGGAAAATCCCCGATTTTACGAATGCAACTTTTAAATACCCTTCCTGCAAGCTAGGGTTATTGTAACGATTCTAGTCTATTATCTTAATGTGAGTTTTTTCATATATTTAAATGGGTAACTTTTGGTTCTTAATACGATTGTTATTTCGTTCCTAATTATTATATTTTAGACAATTGCAAAAATCAACGTACGTACGATCAGGCCTTTCTTTATGCAATAGGTAAAAGTAGTAGAAGTGGACAATCAAAGAAACGGGCATTAATTTTCGCAGAATTTTATGCTGTACCTGTCGCAATAACTGATGAAGACGGTAATGAATTAGATGTCATTTTGTCACCAAGTCATGTAGTGCAACTCCAAGCAATGCTTGCATTTTAATTGGCTCGCCCCTGTGCCTTAAGTATGCCAGGCTTATTTTAAGCGGTGCAAAACCTACGCAACTGACCCTTAGACGTCCAATTCAAGATGCATCCTCTGAAAACACGTTCAGAACTTGTAATACTGTTAATAGCATCGGTGAATTTGGAGCTATATCACAATTCTTAACAAAGCGCTATTATACTGAATTGGACAAGAATATGATTGAAACACTGGACCAAGACTAGGAAATTTAGCCAAACCAACGTTTCGTTGCGGCAAGGGCGTTAATCGGATCCATAATCATTTATACTGAAAACCATCGTGGTCTTCTAATTTTAACATTGGAAGTTTATGGCCGTGATCCCGATAATGATAGTCACGCCGAACAACGAAGCTCTACGGGTTCCATTCAACAAGCCTTTTTTGGGCCACAATAATTTTAAAATATGTACCATGTACCAAACAGAAGGAAATAATATTTCCACGAAGCTTATACTTGGTGCCCACAGCTCTAACGCCCTTGTAACTGCTAGTACACGTATCGACAACTTGGTTGATCAGCCGGAATGTGGACCTAACACTGTAAATTTCGTGGTGCTCTTCTTCGCGTTCTTGTTTACTCCATGGCTATCTATAGCAACCCATGAAAATATTCACATACTGTAAAAGCACTACATCTATTACTTCTGCGGCCTTGTCCTCACGATTATTAGCTACTTTGGCTACCTTAGTTATGAGGGATGATGAAAATGCTCGTTTAGAGAAAAGCAAAGTTGAAAAATTATTTTCCGAATTTACCAAAGAAACAAAAGCTAAACTTGTTATTTTACGAATACCTCAACTTTTTGACGGCAATGATTTTATTCCTGCCATTGGAAATTCTGGTCTGAATTTGCTTGCTGAGGAGTTAGCTTCCTTGCTGGCACCCTATATATCTACCGCCAATAAAAAAAACACAGTGGCGGACTATGTGGTAAAAACCCGCAACCTTTGGTGGTAAAAACGTCCATTTTACACCACACCACACGACACTTACACAAAACATAAATCATTAAGACTGATTTTGTCTGCAACCTTCTTCTCGCACTCGCATTCGCATTCACCCTGAATTCTGTCCAGTCTCGCTACCTAATAGTCGTAATTCGACAACATTTGTATCTGAATTTATGAAATCAAGCGGGGAGCTGCCCCCGGAAGAAAGCGTCAAAAAAAAACAAGAGGACTTTTATGATTCCAACGAATTCAACGACTCTATTGAACCAACCTCTGAGGAAGTCAAGGAGTAAAAGGCTTCTTTTAAAAGAAAGAGAAAGGCTGATTTAAAATTTCATTGGCACAATGTACTAAAAACACTGTGTACCAGCTATTTGATCTTTGTTGGCAAGCAAGGTGGCTTGCCATCCACCGAGATTGTTTCTCCAGTTGAATTCAATTGCCAATGTGGTAGTGAAAAAGTATTTCTGACAAAGACCGTCAGAATGTACTTTTTCAATGGTAAAGAGCAAAATATACGACAAAATACTAGTATTCTCTAACCCTGAATATAATTTTGACATAGCTATCAAAGATGTATCAGTCTGTTACTGCAGCTGTAAGCCCTTGGCAGAAGCATTAATGTTGATGGGTATGTTTCCTTCTTCTCCCTCAAGCCCCAAAAGTGCAATCCACTTGGGTTTGTTGGGCTTCTTTAATGAAGTTCGAAACACCCTGAAGTCTTCTTCTGAGGGTATTGCGAAGTTGTGCAACAACTTAAGGGGAAACCCCGTCCAGGTACTTTATCGTAAAATAGTCTTCATATATCTACTAACCTGTTTGAGTAGAGTTGTTTGTCAGCTAATATTTGCAGAAATGTACTATATATGTACAACCGACTTCTTTTGGTCGCTGATAAAGAGGTCAATCAACGAACAGCTTTGAAAGACCAGGCAATGTGCTGTCCTGCTTGTCCCAGTGTATGTTTACATAATAAATTAAAATCAAATGAGATCGTAACCTCTTTATGTTATATAGAGGGATTCCAATCATCTTATGGATCGCATTTTCATCACTATGGATGGATGTTTTAGTATGAAATGTAAGTCGAAAGCAAGTCTTCTTGGTGAAATTTTTACGATTGACACCGTGGAGAACGCATGGGTGAAGCCTGAATCTGTTGAGCTCTATAAAAAGGAACAACCACCAAAAGATGTAAGTATTATGAAAGGTTAGAAACAATTTGGCTTGCTGACAAGAAAATACGATCAGTAGGCTCTTTTAAACGAAAACTCATTCAGAGCTGCAGGTAATGGCGCTTCATATAAGTCCAAACTGTATCCCGTGAAAGGACTTTTTGCTGCTTCGTGTGCGCGCCATGACCTCACCCTAAAGATGGTGGATATGGATAGCGGTGAAGGGTATGTTGTATACATTTAAAATTATTTTATACTAACCACAATTTCTATTTGAAGATTTAAATATCCACTATCTGTTCTCCACGACTTGTTTCAAGAAGACAAGGACAGCATTAAGACGCCAGTAAATGTCATTTGTGTCTTAGAGAAGTCGTTGACGGTAACATCTCATTCAATACTGTTGATGCATGAATGCTAATGTATTCTTATGATAGACTCACTTCCCGTACTTGACTGCTAATGGCACTCTTGCACTCCCCGTTTTTCATGCTTATGCGCATGTTATTAGCTGTCAGTCCAGCTTTAATCCCAAAAACATTGAATCGTACGGCAGGACTGACGGCGAGGCATCGGAACGTTTATGGTCTTCACTCAGACCATTCGTTACCATTACACGTCCGATGTCTCAGGCCAACAAAAGGCTGACTCTTACGTTGGCCATCCGCCATCGTAACATGGAAAAAAAATGGGGAATGGGTAAGATGTTGTTTTTGTAAAGGAAATGGTGCATATCACTAACGACGTTATTTTGGCTTATAGCAAGTGTCTTGTACGGGAAGTACAAAAGTACGAAGAAGATCCTGGCGGCAGGATTAGTGAAGTTGAAGGATGTCAACCAGGAGGAGATTTCGATTTGCAACATCAAAGTTATTTGCAGGCGCAACAGATGCTCACTATGAGCGTCGCTTGTCTCAAAGTCAAGACTACAGCTCATTTCCAACAGAAGAGACTGCTTATGGGTGGATTAAACCTGTTAGTGTTATCGAAGATAATGTCAGGAAACTTAAAATTGGAATTCTTGTCTCAAACTTATTGGTGACTTCCAGCGTGAGACTGGACAGTGATTCAATTAAATCAGAAGAATTTGTAAACATGGTGTTGAGGATATCATAGAGATAATAATAAAGTTGATTGTCACATCGCATTAAGGATGGATAATAATATAAAAGTTAATCATGAAGCACACATTACCCCGCTTGTTCTCATCCTACCGTTGAAGTCTGTACACAGGGCACACCCCTGTGGCGAGTAAACATTTATTCTGCAAAAGCAATACAATCGAATGGGCCTGGACTATGGAATATTAATAGATCCTGAGCACAAATATTACTCTTGTCATTTAATGTTATAACTGTTGATCCCTCTGACTAATATTTATCTACTCAGTATGGAAGGGCTAAATTTAAAGACATGTTGATTATTTTCTATCACCAGATTATTACATCATGATCCAATAAGGCGCTTGATATTCTCCCTAGAACTATCAAGTTCTTCATATAAATATCTATGGTTTTTCTTATAGACCATCATACGTTTTTAAATTAATTTTTTTTTTGTCCATAATAAAGTGGTATCCAAGTTCTAACACATACTTTTGGTTTTACTTTATTTTGTTCTCCATGCAAAACACACGGGACCAGAAACACCTATCCTTGCCCCTACTACAAGAACCAGAATGTATATCAATGTTGAATCGCTAAAACATGCGAAACAGCTAATTGAAGATGAATCCTGCGAAAATGTGGAGCAATCGCACTTGTTCCCACAACTACGACAAGTGTCAGGAGCGGACAGGGGGACAGGACAGACAGAAGAATACTTGCTTACAAGGACAAAGAAATAAAAGATAATGAGGACTTATTATAAGAGAGAGAGAAGAAAAGAGGAGAGAGGGTTATTAGATAATATATCTGATGAAGGGAAAGAAAGAAGAGGGAAAGTTAAGCTAATTTATAGTAAAAGGATTGTATAGTTATTTAGCTTAAAAATAAGCAATGACAAAGTTTAGTAAGTCATTACTTATTTATGACAAGTATTTGATGATTGATGGCTGACACGTAGATGACAAGGTGCCGACAAAGAATTACCAAAATTAATGCATCTACGTGACACGATCATGACAGCAAGTGCGCTCTAGATTCATTGGTTATCAACTTACACACTGTATCGCTCGTTTTCGAACCTTGCCATGGACATCGCACACCACCCGTATACAATTTGGACCTTGCATAACTACGATTCGCCCCAATAAGTAGATTCTGGAGCGAAGAAGAGCTCAAGATTTTTTCAGCTCGTCGCTCTTTCTGTCATAAAAAATGGGATCAATGCCAAATTCGACATCACAGACGTATTTTCCGCATTTGGCACTTTGAAAAATGGATATAGTAGCTGATATTATCGATTCAGCCAAAGAAGGAAATAACAACATTATTGACAATTATTCTTTAAGTAGTCTTTTAAATAAGCTTGCCGAAAACATGACAACTTCTATTCAAAAAGCGAACAAAATGTCAAGTAAATTGTCAACAATCTATTTACAATCATAATTTTTTTAAAACCGATTAAAGCCATTAATTTTACTATTTTTATCCATCGGATTACATACTACATTGTATAGTTGATATCATCTTTTTATATTCATCGAATTGTTGAATTAAAACAAACATGTTTCTCCATATTTCTTTAACATAACTTTCTGTCAATTCAAAAGAAAAACAGTTAAATGTGTAAAGTAAATGGTTCCTTGACATATTTCAATATTTTTTTCCTCGTTTTTTCAACAATTTGAGCTCTTCTAGATTATTATTAATCATGGATCATTTTTGCTTACTTTGAAGTGTAAATGTTGTCTAGATGACAACTAAAAATGAGTACGGGAATTGATACGGCCCAACCATATAAAAGGATAGGATTAAGGAAATCAAGATTGCTTTAGACAAGTTCTACAACAACTTCTAAGAAGAATCAGCATCGCCTCAAAGCTTTAAAAATTCACTTAGATGAGAGAGGAATCGGAGAGAAATAGTTTTGTGGAAGAAGAATCGAGGGAGAAATATTTGTGTGAGAGAGTATGACACGATGAGAGAATTATATCAACCCCAACCTGAGATGGATATTTGGATTAACGGTGCAGTTGTGGTGCCGGCTTAATCCGCAAGAGTTAGCAACAAAGTTCCATGTTGGCTATAAACTAATGGGCGATTGGGACAAGCCTTATTTGGCCCTGAAAAGTGGCTATGAAATTCGTCAATTGCGTGTTATGACGGACATGATTAAAGATAAACATATATATCGTCAATTTAAACCCGTATATTGGTCCCCTTCTTCCAAATCAGCTTTAGAAGAATCAGAGTTAGAATTTAACGAAGCACATGTATCCCAATCCATTCATGTCCATTTCGCAGTTACCAAATTGTCCAGCAATTTAAGCAACAAATGGAGCAAGTACAAAAATATTCATGCATTGATTTGAACTACCACACCTTGGACCATTCCTTCCAATAAAGCTATTTCTGTTCATCCCAATTTATCCTACTCTTTAATCAAGGTTGATTCACATACCTATATTGTCGGCACAGATCGTGCTCAACCTTTAATACAATAATTAAACAAGGACGTCGAAATCTTGGACGAAGTGTCCGGCAAGGATCTGTTAGATTGTGAGTATCAACACCCTCTCATTGAACAAACCAATCCCATCATTGGTGGTGATCATGTGACTGCAGAATCAGGTACAGGTCTTGTTCATACCGCCCCTAGACACGGTATGGAGGATTACGAAGTATGTTTGGCTCATAACATCGCTCCATTTAGTCCTGTGGATGATGCAGGAAGATTCACTTCGGATGCAGGGGATCAATTAGTGGAAAAGAAAGTATTCACGGATGGAGCAACTACCGTCATTGACATGTTGGGTTCCCATATTATTTTACAACAAGCCTATACGCACAAGTATCCCCATGATTGGCGTACAAAGAAACCTGTCATGCTCCGGTAAAAATCACTTTCTTTTATTTTTCTTACACATTTTTTCTATATATATTTCTCTTATAAAGTGCAACTACTCAATGGTTTGCCAATGTCGAAAATTTGCAGCAAAAAGCCGTGAATGCATTAAAAAAAGTTCGCATGATTCCCGAAGTCTGTAAGTTTTTAAATCACTGATGAAAAAAAAAATATCAAAACGATAAAATAACGATTCGTCGTCTTGAACAATTCACGCTGTCTCGTAAAGAATGGTGTATTTCACGTCTAAAATTTTGGGGAAGTACCTATCCCTGCTTTATACGATCAACACAGGAACGCGTTATTAACAGAAAGCTCGGTGGAATACATTATCCAGATCCTGCAGGAACGTGCTACGGATGTATGGTAGGAGGAAAAGGACGATATGGTCTTTGTAGCTCCCGAGTATCGAGACAAGGGTAAAAAATATACACGAGGATATGGCATCATGAATGTCAGGTTTGAGAGTGGGACCTTTTGGACTATGTTAAATAATATGGCGGATCGAGATAGCAGTAAACCATTGGCTGATGTGTACCTTGGAGGAAGTGATTAACATCGCGGTTGGTTCCAATCTTCCTTGTTAACATCTATTGCAGTGACAGGTAAAGCACCTTATGGCACTTTGATTACACATAGATTTGCACTGGATGAAAAGGGGCAGAAAATGTCTTAGAGTATCGGAAATACCTTGGATACCGAATTGATTACACACGGTGGAACAGTAAAGAGCCGTATTTATATAGTAGTTTGTTTTATAACTCATTAATTTTTTGTGTATAGAATAAAAAGAAGCATCCCGCCTATGGTAGTGATGTGCTGTGTTATTGGGTTGCAAACTGTGAATACACAAGAGATGTCACAATTGGGCCTCCATCATCGGTAATGCTAAAAAGAAAAGAGATAGAGGGAGATAGAACGTTCCGTGTCACTGGGGAATGAATGGTGGCTGATGTTAAAGAGCTTATGAGCATTAAAGCTACCATTTTTCTCTCTTTCCTTTGGTCCTGGCGATATTCCAAAAATCACAAGCCCGAACGTAGTTACCATGCACCAACAGTTATATAGCTTACATAGTTAAGTATGAAACGCTCATCGAACTTATTTCTCATTATTTAAACAAAGCAAATTGCAACCGGCTAGCTGCACCGTCAAAGACGCTATTTAACAGCCAAATGTGTAGGGATAGCGATATATGATAGGCACGGCTTTAAGTCAATATAACCAAAGCCGTATAACCATACTAACCTCTTCACTAATCCCCTGAAATCATCTCTGCCTACTCATACGATAAGTTTTCTCGACAACTATTGACTTGGTTCTGTTATCATAGGTACCGATAATTGTTACTACTCTGCCGACATGTGCGCGCATTATAATAGGAAGATTGGTGCTTGGAACGTCATGTTGGGTTAAAAAATTATTATTGATAAAACCATATATTGCTTTGCAGGCTAAATCTTGCTCGTTGTTATTTCGAATAGTATTTTTGTATATACGGAAAGCCTCCAAAAGCTTTGCTAAAAATTTGTTGAAAGGTAAATGTTGCGCCACCATTACGAAAGTAACGAAGTCTTTTTAAAGCAGCTTATAATCACCACCCCTTACAACAAGCGGTCCTTGATTTTTTTTTTAAAAAAATTAAAAAGTCAATAGCTTGTTACATCTGAAAATATTCCTGCGTCGGTTTTTTATACTCACATCCATTTCATTCGTTACATTAGTACTTTATTTTAATTGTCACAAGTATACCTCATTTTGAGATCGACTATATGTATAACGCTTTTAAAGTAGTTTGAAATAATAGACTTTTCGGTTTTTAATAACTTTCTTTTCGTAGAGGGAGAGCAGAGTTTGACATTTGCTGTGGACGCCATAAGACACCATCGTAGCTCGCTGAGGGATACTTTTTGTCTGAGTTAAAAAGTTTGCGTCGAAAGGACAATTTTTATAATGCTGGTGATAAATAATCAGTTAAAGATCTTCCGGGTATTGTTACTCAGTCTTTGTGTAATTGGAGAACAATGATTTGAGTACATTGAAGCAAAGATTTAACGCATGTTGCTGAATACATTAACCATATCAATTTAATAATATTGGTGATATCCTATTTATGTAAAGATCTTTGGCCATATCATTGATTCGTACTTTAGTAAACACTACTACCACTAGTTACACTATGCTAACAAAGTATGATCTACAAAATTTAGGCTTGATATAACGATCACAATAACTACTCTTCCGGTGTAGATAATATCATTCGATACTAATTATAGGCTTCTAAATTTTGTGCACTCTATCTAATAATCTAAGATATCTTCGATATACTCGTATTGACTTAGAGCTAAATTAAAAAAAAAAAAAAAAAAAAAAAAAAAAAAAAAATTGGCTTTTAACGATTACACAAATCAAGTTAGGTCTGAGATCCAGAAAATACGCAACCCAACCGAATGGTTGCGTGGAACCACGAGCTCTTTTTCTTTTCTTCTCTGCTATTCTTTTTTATTTCTGTTAACTTTCAACTTTTTTTTCACACTATTCGTCAGTCTCAATGGATAGAAATAAAATGATACACGATATCTATAACCTGTCGCGGTTCTGGCTCAGATTAATGGGCGAATATGTTGGTGGAGACGTCCTCACTTTATGGTTTCTCTCGCGTCGATATCATAGCCTGAGAAGGGACATTTTATCAAATGGGTACCTTATACGGTACCTTAAAAATGCCCATAAACTTGGGCTTTTTTTAAAACTAATAAATCTTGCTTGACTTCTGCCTCTCAATCGTGCTTCTTTTTTTTTTCTTTTTGTTTTTTGTTGTTGAAAAATTAAAATAAATATGACTCCAGCAGAACTTTCAGGTAGTTTTTTTTATATAAAGCACTAAACACGCGATTAACTATGTATTAGTATTGTTGAAGGAACTGCTTCCCTCTCTCAGCCCTGCTTCTTTGATTAAAAATAGGCTGTTTATTGAAAGAGTATGGCAAAGATCAAAAGAACTAGAGTCTTCGAAACACGACAACAATGGGAAACAACTGATAAAAGATAGTAAATTTCTTCATCTGATCTCATGCTGATTACTAATTTAACTAACAACTTTTATAGCCATCAATATTTGGAATAAAACGCTTCAAATTGTGTTTGAAGACGACGATGAAATGAAGCATATCGTATTAATGTGTAAGCTTTTGTCGCGTACTACTGATTATGATTCTAATTCTTCTTTTTTTTTTTAAAAAAAAAACAGTACGCGACACCTGTTACCAAATTTTAAGAATGGACAAAGGATGGAAGATGGATAACATGTGGCAGTATTTGGGAATAGTTACAAACGTTTTCAGATTATGGATAGGTAGACCATTCATTACAAGATAAGCATTTACGACAGAACATCATTTGCTTAGAAATGTTTTTAGATTTTGACATAGAACATGCTTCCTTGTTGAAACAGGAACTGGAGAAGGTAAGTTCAAAGTAAGCCTTCTCATTAATATGGTTATAACGTTTTGATTAGTTTAATGGAAAATCAGCCACGGATCTCCTTCAAGTAAAGGAGTTATTAAAAAGCTTCGCATTTCAATCGGAATTTGTAAGCGGGCTATTTCATTGTTTAATAGAATGGGATTGCTCATCTCATCTTTACCAAAGTATTCTAAGAAAAATGACTGGGATTCCTATGAAGCAATGTTCAATAAGGCGATAGGTAAACTTGAATATCGCATGCTGATTCCGGTATACAATGTAATCTAGAACTGTTGTAGATACCCTTAGTGTTTTATCACACGAAGATAAGAGATCATCAGGTGTAAGTAACAATATACTTGAAATACATGTTGATTAAATGTATCCCTTGTAGATCGACTACCTGTATCAAGTTTTGTTGAGTACTGGATTTTCTCTGTCTAGCATGTCTTCAATGTCATCTGTTCAAATTATCGACTGGATATCTCGTTCATTTAAAAAATTATTGGAGTTAAACACCGAAATCCCACCTTCCCATGAGGTTTGTAAATTGTACATATTTAATGCGACCGTCTACTAATCATTTACTTTCGTTAAGCAGATTTACCTGATGGATTTATTATGTACGTGCATTCGCCTTTTTTTCCGGGAAAGAAAGATAGGACTAATATTAATATGTAGTAAATTTATGCGATAAAGATGAATTATTATTATCAGATCAACAAGTGAAACAATTACTTGATTTAACAGATCAAATTGTTTCAGAGAAGGTAAAGAAAAAAACTGCTTTCTTTTTTTTTTTTTCGTGTTAATCATGTTTCAAGTGCAAGTCAAGTTTAAGATTTTATATGGCAAGGGTATTCATAATTATGAGGTGCTGTAACTCGGACTATCAAACAGATCTTTGTGCGAGTAAGTAGTCCTCCTATTCTCCTGTTGCAAGCGGGCCAATCATACAAAATTATAGATTATTTTGAAGCGATGGAAAAAACACCAATACCGCCTCGGGATAGTGACTTGATAGAGTATGATTTTTAACCAATTGCAAATACTTTATTATTTTTTTAATACTCTTGTAGCTTGAATACTATGATCAAAAAAATGTCTAAAAGCAGACATGATATTGGGTAATATGCATCAGTAAAAGTTGTCTCATATAAACTAACAAATTGAATGCAGAATTCAAAAGATAATGGAAGGTTTAAATTTGTTGATACAGAGATCTAAGCAAGGAAATTCTGAACAGCGTAGCTCTTTGCCAGAAGAGCACCTACATGAATTCAAGATAAAACTTTTGACGGATTTTGTGTTTATGTTAAAAGACTCAAAGAAACTTGATGAAAATATACTCAAAACAGCAATAGACGGTAAAAAAAAATTGAGCTTCTGTCTGTTTTTTTTTTTTTTTTTTTTTTGCATTTCATTGATATTTTGCGCGTAGATGTGTTTTTGACTCAGGGGGAAAGCGGCAACATAATCAATTCCGAAGTGGTTCAGATGGTATAATATGGGGAAATAGTTGCCATTATCGAAGCATATATCTAAAATATTCTTGTCTAGATGCTATGTAGAGTAGGGGACACTTTTTATAAAGCACGTATATTTGATTTACATGTATCATCACTGTACCTAACTTAAATCATTCTAAAGAAAAATTCATATGAAGCAGCTTTGCCCTGGTATAAATATACTTGGTATATCATCAAATCACCAATTCAAAAGAAACGCAATCTATTAACCTTGGCAACGTGAGTTAAAATATGCGCAATGACAATAATAATAACTCATTTATAGTAAACTGGCTTGGTGTTATGACAAGATTGGTAATCCTAATGCAGCCTATCAATGCCTAGAAAAATGCTTGAGTGATTCAGCTGAACAAGTTACAGCTACAGCACAAGACTATTTGCTATTAATTAGATTTGCGTTTCGTCAAAACATCATCAGTCAAGGCATTGGTTAGTAGCGCATGTGCTTTATTCGTTGAGCAGTCATCTCATGTATTTTCCGCAGTTATACCGTCCTTGTTGGAAAAGCTTAAAGGCTCCTTGAATTTCGATCCGTGCTACATGCTTCAGCATGTCCTAGGTTACTACTACCAGGTAAGTTTGTGAAATGGATTCTTCTAAACGGTACTTAGTATAAAGTGGCAGTATGGACAAGTAGCGTCCATTGCACCCAAAGCCCTAGCCATTATACTTGAATTTTATGAAAAGAACGAGGAGGACCTATATTACATTAGGGTTCATATTCACCTGCTGGTGATACTGTTAAGGTAATTATGTTTTATGTGTGGTTATTAAAAATCATTAAAAAACTCATGTAGATGTATTCTTCATATCAAAACAACTGTGTACGAGGATTTGGCTAATGATGGAGTACCCAGAACAAAGTAAGTATAGTCATATACAAATTGAAACAGCAATTAATCCTGTTAAAAACTAGAGATTTAAATTTTGGACAAGTGGCAGTTTATATTGAGTGTAAGTAACAATAAATCAGTTTTACAACGAAATATGTTATATTAAAAAATAAAATGTCAAATAGCATTATTGGACTTGGTGCATACAAAGGAGATGATGACAGCCAAATGTATTTATCCGTGTGATTTTCAATGGTTAATCGAAACAGTATACAATCTTGGCCTGTTTTGCTTTAATGCAGAAAGAAACAACGAAGGTCGAATAATGTTTGGCCTCATAGAGCAGGTAATATTCCTACTTTCTGCATGTTCTTCCTATTAATATTTTTTTTTTAGTTATCCACATATTGCAGCAGTGAAATGTTAAGCAGCTTTACGAGTGAACAGATTAGGATTTTTACATTCTTGACAACTTGCGTTCATATCATGGCTGACAATGAAAATCTCGTGCTGGTAATTATATACTATATTCTATATTAAAAAGTATATATTTTGATTAGAAAAAATAGCAAAATGGACAGTATGATAAAGCTAGGTGTCAAAGTCATATAAACAAACTTGACCATTTATTAAATGACGTTGATCCGAATGACAGATTAAGCTATATGGGAAATTTACTTAAAGTGGATGCATGCATCGGCCTTGGAGAGTTTGACAAAGCAACTGAGATATTTATGGCAAGTAACGCATTGAAATATCGTGCTTTACATATTTATTGATCCCACAAAAATAGAGACTTTTCGATTTGCCTGACTCTCCATTTCCTTTATTGGAACGCATTGCAGGTAACACAATTATGGGACAAATTAAAGTAAGTCGCACTAAACCCAAAGTAAGCCAATATTCTGCTTGGTGTACAATGCCCACTTGAAAGTAAGTAGTAGGGCTCGAGTTTTGCTTATTAAGATATTTGTTCTCAACCATATCTTTTGTTACAGATTCATTTGCTGTTTTGAAGGTAAAACACTTTTGGTAAACTATGCACAGTGTCAAAACTCAATTTTTTAGTATTTTAGAAGTTTCAGACCAAGCTTGTAGACAAAAGCATCAAAGATTATGCAAAATGGTCCCGTATTCTCGTCTCTGTTGCAGTAGCAAGAAATGTAAAGAAAGATTTGTACGACTGTGTTACGGACATTATATCTCAACAACTGTATAGAAAGGTAAAGGCGTATGTGCATAACAATACGGTCCTATCTAACCATTAAACACACAGGATCTATTTCCTCAAACAGACTTATATTACTTGATCGTAATCACTTGGAACGAAGGAATTGGATGTGGTTTCAAGTAAATGTAAAATCTCGATGATTAGCATTTTGGCTAACCCATTTATAACAGCACCGAAAAGGACGGGCTGGATTGGTGTAATTTGTCTATCTCGTTACTGACTGGCTACAAAAATTTGGAAAAGAGAGATGAATTGGACAAGAAAGTAAGTATTTTGCTGTATTGTATTGTAACGAAAGATTTGAATTGTTCACTGGTTACAGATGAGAATTGCCTACCAAGCCTTTAAAAAATAATGTAGTAAATAATCCCGCAACACATGAAGAAGACTATTGAAAAGTATTGATTTGCTTGAAACAGTGCACAAATAATAAAAAAGCATATGCTAATAATCAACTAAAAACCCAATCATTGGCTCTAGCAGTGTAACTTATTACTAAAATTAGACTCAAGATGGTACATAGAAACGTATGCCTGATTTTAATGAGCGATTACCAAAATAAAGCGTCAGACAAATAGTTGTAAATCCATGATTAGGATGGCCATATTGAAGTAATCCATTTAGTGGTTAAGACGCAACGCGAATCTATTCTCTTGTACCGAAAGGTATTCATAACATGCAATTCTCAAACATATAATTCCCAAACACGGTTTTCTCCCATCGTTTTTTTTTTTTTTTAAAAAAAGCGATATGTTTTGATCAATAGCAGCTGTGTGCGCCACAGGTAGATCAAATATTTACCTTCATGATCTTTCTTGAACAATAAACATGAACTGTGTGTTCCAAAGAGTGGATCACGGGAAAGTGTGTGAAAAATAAGTGATTGCAAAAGACATGTGTGAAGCTCCAAGTGGTTGATGGGTGAGAAAGTGATTTATCTACAGCTCCTACCCGTGAAAAATTACCCCCGTGCGAAAACCCCTGTTTTCAGTATGCAGAATCCCACTCTTCACGGGTGATGTGTTAAAATTAATCTGATCTGATTTGAAATAGTATGGGGGAGGGGAGACATATGATCTGCACAGTATTCTGCTATGAAGGATAAATTAATGTGCTAATTGTATTGTTACTAGGCTGAGTTTTTCTATATTTCAGATATTTAATTAATTGCCATGAATAATTTGGATTACACAATTAGGTGAGCAGTGGTAAAGAAGTATTTTTTCTAAGCCCAATCGAGGCAGAGAATCTGCGGGTAATCTTTTAAGTGAGTAATTAACAAAATAGGGGACCAATTTGCCTGTAATTATTACCTGTCCAAATATGGATCCCACTGTTTTATTGGGCCAGACGCCAAGACAATGGGGTGAAAAGGAAAGCCAGACGGAACATGTTTCTATAAAAATACCCTGTAGGCAAAAAAAAACAGAGTTTTTACTATTTATAGAATGTTTTTTTATTCGTAATGGCAAGTGGCGGGATGAAAGGAGTCTGGATTAATTTTTATTTTTTTATTTTTGGGCAACTTCACTGACACACACAGCACGACCCTTTTTCTTGTATTTCTTTCGTCTTTTTTTTATTTTTTTTTCAATAGTATTATGAATTCAACTACAAGTGATGGGAATTCAACAAACGTTACATTGGGTTTAGTTGGTGACACTCACGGCTCACTATATAAAATTATTGGAGTCACTTTAGCCATTGCAAGTGGTAAGTCGATTCACTTTACCGAAAAAAAGTTTCTACATTGACATACTGATGTCCGGTGAATTTATTTCTTTTAGGCATATTTATTGGCAGTAGTTTCGTATTAAAGAAAAAGGGCCTATTAGAGGCTACAGAAAAATCTGGTATGCAGATAAACTACCTAATCCATACATTTATTTGTATTAATTTAATTGTTTTGATAGGTGGAGTTGCAGGTGAAGGATATGGCTATCTTAAATCTCCCATGTGGTGGAGTGGTATGATTTTAAGTATGTATGGATATCAGTCATATTTTAATTCGGTATGCTAACTGTTAACTATTATATTGTGTAGTGGTGGTGGGCGAAGCATGTAATTTTGTCGCTTATGCGTTTACGCAAGCCATTTTGGTCACTCCGTTGGGTGCATTAAGTGTCGTTTTATGGTAAAAAAAAAAACATCAGCTCTATCGAGAAAGAAAAATTACTAATAATTTGCGTAGTGCTGTATTGTCATCCATCTTTTTGAAAGAACGATTATCATTCCAAGGAAAAGTGGGCTGTCTACAGTGTGTTCTGGGAGCTATTATTATTGTAATGCATGCTCCAGAACAAGGCGCCGCAGACACTTCAATTGAGACATTCAAGACACTTATGCTATCTGTGGGTAAGATACAGTGGAACGGATAATATGTGATAAGCTCGTATAATAACTCGTTTATCACTAGGCTTTATCACCTACGCCATTCTCGCTATCGTACTCTCTTTATTTTTGGTGTTTTATTGTGGACCTAGATGGGGAAAAACAAACATGTTGGTTTATATTAGTATCTGTTCATTAATTGGATCATTATCTGTTGTTTTTACGCAAGGATTGGGCGGAGCTATCGTACATTCGTTTACAGTCGAGAATCAATTCACAAACTGGTTTGTTTATTTTGTATTGGTGACAACTTTAGTAACACTCGCCATCGAAATCATCTATCTCAACAAAGCGCTCAATCTTTTTAATACCGCTGTTGTAACTCCAACTTATTACGTCATTTTTACAACATTAACCATCGTTAGTTCAATTGTATTTTATCGAGGTTTTGACGCATCACCCGTCAATATTGTTACTTGTGTGTTTGGATTTTTAATTATCTGTTCTGGTGTTGCATTACTGCAAAACTCTAGAAGCGAAAAGGCTATGGACAATGATGATGCATCTAGCCATATGGAACGACTTTTACCAGTATATGACGATGAGAAATTCTTGAGCTCAAGCGAGGATGTGAATCATATTGAAGATATTACAGGCGATGCTTCAACAAGTGATGTAGATCATCACCGCACATCTGCCGTCCGAAATGATTCCAGTTCGCTTTGGCGTAGATCAAGAGGCTCTATAGATTATAACGATGGATTTACAGACAACATTAGCCTGGATACGATCAAACACAGCAATTCCGCACAAAATTCAGGTACTACATTTGACAGATATTGCAAAGAGAGATTACTAACTATTTCAATTTTAGTCGATATTCTTGTAGAAAATGGTCAAGATAATATCAAATCCCGAACAAATAATTTAAATAGACGTGCGCAGGACACACTGGATACCATCAGTACAATGAGATTGGGTCTGAATAAGAAAAGAGATCAAGATGATAGAAGGGGATTAATAGGGGAGACGGATGATCATTTGTTTTAAATTAATTTCTTTTTCGCTTTCTTTTGTACATTATAAAAACTCTTTTTTTTTTCCTTCCCTTTTCACATCACCTTTTATACACTATATCTTACTACACTTAATACTTAATAATAAAAACGAAATGGTATTTTTTATTTGAATAAAAATGGTATATAAAAGAGGGGAAGAAAGCATAGTTTACAAAGATGATTGAATGATAGCATACATTTGCTTCACGATTCTTTTGTCATCTGCGAATATTTGATATGAATCACCTGTTTGAGTATCAATTACAAATGAATTTGGTACATAGGTATCTTCATCCTCATTTGCTGGCGCTAATCGTGTTACAGTCAACAAATTGATTTCGGAAATTGGTACTTTTGCCTACAAAAGAAAGAAAAGGGTTTAGTAATCCGATTACTGAAATTTATTACTGCTTTACCATCTCATCCTTGTAAAATGATACACGTTTATCTTCAATGACGAAATGTCTGCGTCTCCAAAACTAGATTTATAATTAAAATAAAAATGTTGTCAGTCATTAATATTTAAATGGGATGCGTGCTGATCCTCCTTACCGGACTACTTTTAGTCTGCACAGACGCAAATCCTACCATTAAAACCTTAAAAAAAACAAAAACAAATATTAACATGCGATAACCAAATGGGCTCTTTAGTATAACAAAAAACCCGTACCTGTTGCACCTTAGGAATGGCTTCCGATCTTACGACGGCGGGTTGTACTTCGGCTTTAATGTCAGTTTTGGCTTCAGGTTGTGTCTCTATGGTATTTTGCTTGACTTCTAACACGGCTTTAGTGTCTTGTTCTTTAACAACCATCTGAGGCTGTTCTCTAATGATAACTTCCTCTTTAACAGAAGCACTCTCTTTGTTAGGAACACTCTCTTTGATGGGAACGATTTCTTTAATAGAAGAAACTTCTTTGATAGGAGTAACCTCTTCTTTAGCAATGGACCGAGTCTGTTTTTTAATAACAGCCTTCACCTCATCTTTCACAGCAGACTTGACTTCTTGATGAACCTTCTTGAGCTCAACCTTAATTTCGGTTTTGAGTTCTTGCTTAGGCTCAATCTTTTTATAGCTGCTTAAGACGGATCTGACATCTTTTTTTACTTCATCCTTGTTATAATTGTTTACACCAGGCGTAACTTTTCTCAAGACAACCTGAGGAAAGATACCCGATTTCTTCTCTTCGGCCTTTGGAAAGGTGAAGGTCTTTTTGGTTGTCAGCTCTTTCTTTAATAAGAAGGCAGGTTTTTGTTGTTGAAGCTGTTGCTTTTGCTTTTCTTCTTGTTCAAATTTCTTGATGGCTTGATCTCGTTTGAATCTTTCTTCTTGTTGGTCTCTTTGGAATTGACGGAACCTTGCTTCTTCTAATTCCTTCTTTTTGGCAAGCTGTAACTGGAGCATAGCTTCTGTAGCGTCTTTGTTCTTATCATCTAAGTCTAAATGGTCCACTAAAGTAGAGATAGAGGATTCGGCAAAGGAAGAGGCAACCGATGTAGGGGAAGAAGGAGTAGGTGTAGCAGTCATTCTGTCATCGTCATATGAAAAAGGTTCGTCGGTAGTGAGGATTCTTAAATTTCTTTCGGACATTGGAGAAGGCGAAGGAGAAGGGGAATATTGGTTCGATTTTCTTCTTCGGGTCACGGTAGAAGCTCTCTTTGAATTCATGGAAGTAGGTCTAGGTCTATTCGGAACTTGGTTCTGTCCAAGCTTAAGACGGGTTCTAATATTTGCGTCACTCATGTCGGATAAGGAAGATGCTGTAAATTGTGCATGAGACAATTCTAATATGCTAGCAACAGATCTACTATGAACAAGTGCTCTCGCTAAAAGATTCAAAAAGGATGAGGTTAACACTATTAATCATACGAGAAATTGTATCACTAATTGTACCTCTTCTGACACCACTATTTTCGAAAAGTTTAAAATTAGAATTCTGTGTACAATTATTTCTGTGCTTTAATAATACCTGACACTATCAGGTACATAAGTGATTAAAATAAATCGATCATCGACCCTGACAAAACCGAACAAGATTTCGTTTGTAATATGCTCTCGGAATTCGCTATTGTAATTTTCTTTAAAAGCCTGCTTCATCGCTATCAATATTGGTTATTACCTTAACCCGTTGGTGCCACTTGCATATAGCGAAATCACACTCCTAGTGTCTTTATAGCCGAGCAAAAGCCTTTTTAAGGGAACAAAATTTAATTTTAAAAAAAAAATTTGTCCATTTTTTATTTTTGTTACCAATCAGTAGGCTCTTCTTCTGTAATGGCAATGTACGCATTGAGAATTCGGGGATCGTTAACATCACACATTTCTAAAAAATAATAAATAAAATAATATAAAGAAGAAAAGAATTTAAAATAAAATGATTATTTAAATTAGTAGCCAGAGTTCCACAGTCAATCAATTATTACACGAGTTTTTACATCCCCGTATACAGAGACCAAGTGCGTTTTGTGTATGAAAACGTGATTAAAAAAGCACATTTTATTTATTTAGTTTGTCAAAATAGATCACACACATCAACAAAAATGCGGATCTATATCCTCCCTTCGCAAGACACTAATGGAAGGCTCAAGAAGCAATCGTTGCTAAATAATATCTGGCATATCAATATGCGGAGTCACCCGATCACGCTTCTCGAGCCGACAGCTTCTCTTAAATGCAATTTTTTTATTTTAGCAAAACCGGGAACTCGAGAGCAAACAGTGCGGTAATCGAAAAACCTGAAAAAAAAAAGGGTCCGAGATTATCTGAAGCGGGGTCTTTTTACAATATATATAATAGAGTAAGCAACACCAAAATTCACAATGAAGTCATGGAGACAGTTGTATGAAAATATAAATACCGTATGCACAGATTTACACTGCTCACGGCTCCAATAGGCGGAATCTCAAATATATGCGTGCTTTTAATTATCAAATTACGCCTTCACGGTTAAAAAATAAACCAATTTGCATTATTCTTAACTTAATTCGCGTAACTTCATTGTGCATGCAGAGCATTTAGTTATTAGGTATTTAAATATGATTAAAAAGTGATGTGAAATTTATAAAAAGGTTTTATGGGAACATGTTTATGGTATGCTTCAGACATTTTGGTTTTCAGATCTTCTGTATCCCCAAACTTACCTCATCTAATCTTTCTTTTAAAATTGCTCGATTGAGTTGGGCCTAGGGGAATAAAGTAAAAAAAAAAAAAAAAAAAAACCAGATGCATTAATATCATCTACCCTCGGTTTGGATATGTATATCTTTGCTAGCATGAATGGGGGTATTATCTATCATAATACTGCAATATCCCTTAAATTCCTCATATGTATCCATTACGTCTAAGGTACTGGCTATGAAATTAAAGTGACGACTTGTCACAGTACTACCTTTTTCTTTGACCAATAGTGATACATTAACCGCAAATTTTCTCTTTTTCTAAAAGACGACTGCTTTGAGATGTTTTTGTTACGCTCATATTAACATCACCCAAGGCAAATGCAGAACTGGATAACATCGTAAACTTTTACTCTTGTCTTTGTCCTATTAACAACGACGCAAGATGTTTTTTTTTGGAACTTGTAAAAGATTGCTTTTTATTAATGCTTTAATCCACAAATATATAAGTGCTTTTATAGCTGATACATTGATATCTTTCCTCGATTCTGGTCGATCCACTTCTCTCGATTGAATAAAGGTGACTTTTTAAATGCGATGCTGCACTTCTGGATCACAAGATTATAAAAACCATTTTTGGGTTTCAACGACCAATGAACTATGCTACCAAATGTTCTCTCAATTCATCTAAGCCCTTATCAGGCCTATACTAAAGTTTCAAGTGTTCGTAAAGGTTTTCATTTAACTGAGAAAATCAGTGCACTTTCTCTTTTGAAACTGATTTACGCTTTTGAGGGTAAAATTTTTAGCGCTGCCAATGCTACGACCCTTTCATCAATTTAAAAACGCACTTGTTATTGTTCCTACCGTTATGCAATCAATAGATTTTGTTTTGTTTGTTTGTTTTGGTATCGTTTGCATCAGGGACATAATTCTTAAGTGCTATAACGATCTGGGCAATTTATTTTGGAGTTTGTAAGCCCAAATGATGTGTATATGGTTGAATAAAGTAATGATATCCATACATATTAGATTCTAAGCTATCTTAATCCAACTACTTTTTCCCATAAGAAAGGTTTACATCTCGATATACATAAAACTGTAATAGACACAGATTTTAGGGAGATAAACTAAAGAAACATCAGTGATAAGATAGTTCAGAGATATAAGGAAAAATACTAGCGTAACTCGAAGAAGGAGAACCCGGAAAAATCAAGTTTGTCGACGATTGTTTTAAAGTTTCTATCAAAATTAAACCCAGCTTCGACAGAGTATTTTTTTCGATGGTTTTGATAACATTTATGTAAAAAGCTACAAAATTCAGGTCTTTTATGTTTTTTGTAGCACATTTGCTGAAAGTTTTGAGCTATGATTAAGCTAATTTCCGTTATTTTAGTAGCATCAAGTCACACGTCTAATGTCTATATGCTGCGACCCTAACTTCATATAATGTCAACAGAAAACTTCATGGTTGTTCTCTCTCAGCAATTTTTGCTTTTACGTGAAATTAGTTACTCAACTTTTTTGTTTTGTTAAACTTTGTATCTGTTGCAGTAGTAACGTATACATCAACCACTTAATACAAAAAAAAAAAAAAAAAAAAAAACTTGATAATATATCAGCAGACCTCATACATAATGAAAGTGCTACATGTATGTAACAGTAAGCCAAAGGCGTGTAAAATTGTGTACTGAGAGAAACTGTACGAATATATACTCGACTCTCGCACGGGTGCTAGCTTCTAATGATTTAAACGGGTTGGTTTCTCTAAAATTTCTTGTGGGAGTTGTAATTGCTTTACACAAGGAAATGGTTATCAAACATGCCACAAAGAGTTCTTCGAGCCAAATCGAATAGGTTAGGGTCTATGCACGTATTTCTGATACAATCAATGTTACGCTTAAGACCAAATGTTAAAATGAGCAAAAAAATGTAAATACGAAAGAAAGGATATCAAGAGTAACAATAGATTAAGCTACCAAAATACTGTCAATTACAGCTAATTTTTTTTTTTTAAGGTATAAAATCTTTAATTGGGTGGTATACAAATAAGGCTTTACAATGCCTGAAATCAGGGTAATATTCCGGTTTGATAAAACGGGGTGGTGGAAGAGATATTATTCGTAAAATTTAGCTGAATGTAAAACACGTATCACGGTTTTTGGTTTATACATTGTAAGTCTACGTCTCACTTTAAAAATTGTATAATAGGGTAAGGAAAATTCATTATTTTTTTTTAATTTATAACAGTTTTGGGATCTGTGGGGTCTGTTTAAGATTAAGTGATGACTGGATGTTCTGTTCTCCTCTACTGGGTTTACTTTCACCAGCCCGTAGCTTAATATATAATAATTCTTGGGGATACACAGTCTCTACCTTCTCGTGGTTATTCTTGTTAGTAAGGGCTTTTACCCTGAAACTAAAGGAGACTAGATTACTCAGTATATCGGTTTTTAATCGGTTTTATTAAATGCATCTGTTTTTTTTGGGCATCGGTTTGAATTGACGTCAGTCATTGATCGGTTGAATCCGTTCGATGAATTTGCCTCAACTTAGAAAAATTGCGCAACACTTTAATAAACAGTTTTTTTTTTGATATCATTAAATATGGAATTAGGGGGAGGGGAAGGAGCTGCTACACATTATATAACAAAATAAGTCTTGACAATAATAGTAAATATCATTTATAAAATAATAATGTTGGTAAAAGTAACAAGTGCAAGTGATATAATAATGATAGCATAGAAAATCACAATAATAATGAATGATAATAATGCCGCGACAATAACGTCAGTGATAATGATAGTAATAATAAGAAATGTTGCTAGTAATATAAATGAAAATAATGATATTGGTGATAGCATTGTTGGTGGTAACAATGTGAGTGATAACAACAAGTGCTATTAACATAAGTGAAAATAGCATAAACGTTACGATATGATAAATATATGCTAAAGAGCGCAAATTTCATTTCACTAATTATTATGAGTACATGGAAGTGCAATATAAGCTTATTATCCGTTATACAGACGTACTTGATACGTACTATAGCAGTATTGCCACTATCACAATTATATTAGATTTTTTGCACTTGGTTATTCCTTCCAACATCAAGAAGGATTACGATGCAAAGCGTGTCGTACCAATGCTCGTCGGTATTGATGTGGAAGATATGCCTGAGACATTAGCTGTAGGGGAATCAAACGAAAAGCACAAGGATGAATTAAAAAATTTCCTTTTCACAAAAAGTAACAACCTCGAAACATGCCGTAGAATCATAATGGCTAAGCTGACTATAAAGCTTCTTCATCGTTGTTTTGCTGCGAATGATTACACATACGCCAGTGTAAGATCAAATTGCATCTCTTTTCTTAGCCTCTTGGTTGAACCTTTAGTTCCTTCTCCAACTTCAAATACAGAATAAAAACTACATTCTATCTTTGTTTTTACTAAGTTGATTTCCACTTAATTTGTAAGACTTTTCGATTTCCAGTCAAGAACCCACTTAATTATTAAGATTTTTGTACGAATTTTATGAGGCTGATAAATTTCTGTAAAACTAATCTCTTTAATTACAAGAGTTTACAATATGATCCATGGCATTTTAATCCAAGGTCCATGCTATTGTTCTTTGACATTTAATACAATTATGAATCTCTTCATTCTACTACCTGTCGGTATTTTGTAATAAAATCATGCTCCTTTGTGGCTACACGGCAATTCTATTTACGCCAACAGAATTTTCTTTTGCTACACCTGAAACCTTGTCTGTAAATATTTGTTTACAAAGAAACCCTGATTTCGCAAGGAAATCGAAGGACTCTATGCATTGACAAGTAAGCAGCTTCTTATATAGAAGTACCAGTTTATTGACATCATGACATTATCCAAGTAGGAGAAGTAACAAGAAGAGTAGAGGGGTTCAGAAGACAAGAACTTCTTCAAAATGTATAAAAGATCTAAAAAAAATCTTCTTGCTGTTGAATTGAATTGCAGTTTAGTTGATCAATGCCGAAGAGGCTTACTATGTTTTATGCATCATTGGTTGTAGTGTTGTTTTTGCTGCTGCTGAAAAAAATTATTGTGGAGTCGCATGAAATTCGTAGAATACATGATAAACATAAAAAGAAGTACATCACGAGAGTCGATAATTTCATTTGTTGAAATTTATTCCTTTACAATCATGTGGATAAAATTATAAAAAATAATAAAAATGTTTGGGTGTCTAGTAGCTAGAACATTTTATCCCGCTCTGTCCATCTGTAGTGTATGAAGCAACAAAGATGAGATATTTTGTAGTCGTTTGACTCCGCCAAAAAGCACATCATTTCTGTTGGTGTACAAAAAAACCGAATCCGACCCTATCTCTTTTTTTATTTCTCTATTCTTTCCAAAACAAATGTCTCAAGAAACAGAAAAGTATGCACCTATTCAAGGCGGTGGCTCTCTCGTTATTGCCTACCAAGTAGCTAACAAAAATATTCTCATTGTTGGTGGTGGTAATGTTGCAGCACAACGAATTGTCTCGCTCAAGATTGCGGACGCTGTCGTTACAATTGTCTCACCTGAACAAGGACTTCACCCTGAAGTCAAGTACCGCATTGAAAATGGTGAAGTCTCCTGGAAGAATCGTAATTTCCAAGACGACGATCTGGATACGGCCGATATGGTTTTGACAGCTCTGGACGATCATGAAGAAAGTTTGCGTATCGGCCACTTGTGCAGAGAAAAGCGTATTCCTGTCAACGTAGCGGATGTACCTCCCATGTGCGATTTCTATTTCATGAGCCAACATCGTGATGGGCCTCTTCAAATCGCGGTGTCAACCAATGGTCAAGGACCTAAAATGGCCAACATGATTCGTGTAACCGCTGCCAAAGCTTTGCCAGAAGACATGGGTGCTACTATTGAAAAAATGGGTAAATTACGTGCCAAAGTAAGAGAATGGGAGCCTGAAATGAAGAATTCGGGTAAAAGAATGACTTGGGTGACAAAAGTATGTGAAAAATGGGGTATGAAGGGTATGGGCCGCTTGAATGAACTGAAGACAGAAGAACAAGAAGAGGCTGCTTTTAAAAAATTGCGTGAATATTTCATGATTGGTGCTGTACCTAGTATCGATAGTATCTTAAAGTCGGATAAGAAGCCTCGTATTACCTTGATTGGCGGTGGCCCTGGTGACCCTGAACTAATTACTGTGAAAGCAAAACGTTTGTTGGAGGAAGCTGATTTGGTTATTAGTGATCGTTTAATCCCAAGCCAGATTTTGGATTTGGTGCAAGGTGAATTACGTATCGCCCGCAAATTCACAGGTAAATCAGATGAAGCGCAAGAGGAATTAATGAACTGGTGTCTTGATGGATTAAAGCAGGGTTTACATGTTGTGAGACTTAAGATCGGCGATCCCCTTTTATTTGGAAGGGGTGGAGAAGAAATTCTTTGGTTCCGTGAACGTGGATTTGAGCCTGAATTAATTGCTGGTATTTCAAGTGCTTTCTCTGCACCTATGGCAGCCATGATTCCAGTGACATATCGTGGCGTATCAGATCAAGTGATTATCACTACGGGTCGAGGCACAAAGGGATCTATGCCTGATTTGCCTATTTATGGAGCCACGCAAACATTAGTAGTATTGATGGCTGTCGGGAGAGCCTCCGAATTACGATCCATGTTAATTGACCGTCAGTATCCATTGGATGTGTCTATTTGTTGGATCGAAAACTCAAATTGCCCTGAAGAGCGTATTGTTTTTGGAACTGTTGATACTTTAGCTAAAACAGTGGAGGAAAACGACATTAAAGCGCCAGCTGTACTTGTAGTCGGTCATTCTAACACTGTCCTTAATACGCCAACTAATCTATAATTGGTTAATTTCATTTAAAAATCGAAATTTCATGGTGTATTTGTGTTACAGTAGGCAACCATCATTTTGTAAATATGTTCAATAAATCGAGTCAGTCTTGAAGATGCAGAATGTGTTGGCATCATCTGCATTCTTTTTTTTAATTATCAGCTGTTTGTTTGTTTATAAAACGGTTCACGCTGAAAACTTGCCCCTTGATTTGTCGAGGAATCTCGGGCTCATGTGTCGCGAAAAGAGACAGCATATAATGTATTAGTTTATCCGTTCATTTATTTATTACTCCTCTTCTCCCCCTTTTTTCCCTTTTTTCCCTTCTTTTCTTTTCTTTTACATATATTATTGTTTAAATCAATGACATGAGTGCATCATCGTCGAATGCAACCTCACCATCGACATCGAGTCGACCATCTCAGCCCTTTGGTACGGGTATGGTCAAGTCAGGGTCCAACTATTCTCTCTTCCGAAGCGACAATAAAAACAAAACCTTTACACGATCACGACAAAACACGGTCGGAGGACTTGATTTTGCAGACGATCTGAACCGAAACATAGGATCAGATTATCAAGAAATTCAAATTAGAACATTAACAAAGTGGGTCAATGCACAACTTAGTACAGCAGACGAGTCTATTAAAGACATAAAGACCGATTTAAGGGACGGTAAAAAACTACTCAAATTACTCTCTGTCATTTCCAAAGAGCCAGCACCCAAGCCAGAACGTATGAACATGCGTATCCATCAACTCTCAAATGTTGCCCAAGCCCTTAGTTTTTTAGAGAGGCAGGTTGGTCTGGATAGTATGCCTGATATTGGAAATGAGGCTATCGTGAACGGAGATGCTAAAAAGACGTTGGCTTTAATTTTCTTCATCATGCTGAAATATCAAATTCAACTTATTGTTACTGAACATGGCGATGAGTTTTTACACTCCTTAACAGTAAAATATACCTTGTGTTTACATATATAATCCCTCCCCCCTTTTTTTGCTTACTGATACCCATTATTAGGAGTTATCCGAGCGTGAAAACGGTGTAAAATCCAAATCAACAGATTTCAATATAGAACCAGCTAAACCAACACCTTTATCACATGCACGAAAGCTAGGCAGTCATAATTCGATAGCAGATAAACTCCAGCATACTTCTACCTCGGCAGAAGCAAAAGTGGCACTTTTATATTGGGTTAGAATTCAATTAGAAGATTATATCAGTGCAAATATTATACCCTCTATACAAGACTTTTCTCGATCTTGGCGAAACGGTGTTGCTTTTTGCTTATTAATTCACCGTTATAACCCAACCTATATACCCGATTTATTCAGTGTATACTTGAATAATGCAGACCTAAATGAAAAAGCCACTTGGAATCAGTTATTGAAATTGGCTTTCAGCATAGCCACTGAGCACATGGGTGTACAACCATATCTGGAGCCAGAGGATTTAGTTGAGGTCGACTATCCCCATGAACCCAGCGTCATGATGTACGTCAGCGAGTATTACAAAATCATGTCGAAATATCAATGTGATGAACCCGTGAATGTTAAACGTGAAAGGGCTTCTAAGAGAAAAGCCGAAATTATTATGGCCTCAGGTGGAACTATAGACTACAATGATGATGAGGAGGATGAAATCTATTCTTCTCCTCCACTCACAGATGTACTCTCCACTTCTCCAACCACAAGCGAAGCTGATCATTTATTACAGCAGAACCAATTACAACCCCCAACGCCTATACCCATGCCATCTGCACGCAGGAAAAAGAAGATGGCCCAACGTGAATCAACATTGGGGAAGGAGGATAAAGCAAGAATCAAGGCAGATTTAAATGCCAAATTATTAATGCAGCTAACTGGGCATTTGCCTCGTGGTGTGCATCCAATCCTCGATGAACTGTTAACGATTCATGAGACCGTCTTATCATTTATTAAATCACAAACAAGAACGATCGATGAAATACCCGAAGAGTTCGTTAGCTCTGCTTCAGTCACCGAGTATATCGATGCACTCGAAATTATTGAGGAACAGGTGGATAATGAAGTGTCCCATTTGGACACTGCCAAAAATGCAAGAGATGTACTCACGTCGCCGCCTGAAACTGCTGATGATACATTGATCCGACTTACTGACCTGCAACGCACACAAGTATCTAAATTGTACGAAATGCTAAAAAAAGAATGGGATCAATTTGTCGACCTTTTAAAGACAACCAAAGATGACTTACTGAGTGTGGAAAGTGCGCTCATTGATACAGAAGAAGGTGCTGAAGAATATCAACATCGCGCCAACGAATTAGAAAAACAATTGGATACATTCATAACATCACTTGGACAAATCGCTCCACTTTTAAAGGTAGCAACAGTGGTTGAAGAATTAAAACTTGCTGCCAACACAAAATTACATCCGATAGAAGGTTTACCTGAAAATGCAGAGCAGTACAAGACCGATTTAGTTGACTTTTCAGAAAAATTTAAATCATTTCAAAATTCGTCCTGGAAAGATTTCAGAAAATCCAGTCGTCAATTATCTCGTGCTGTTATGCAGGTTGTATCTGTTCGTTCCAACGAGGTAATTTCAAAATACGATACTCTAGTCATTGCTCTGGAACATGAACGCCAAGCTTGTGTGAATTTTGAGCGTGGGCTAGTCATTTTGGGGAAAATACGTACTATTGATGATGAACTATCTCATATTCAACAAACAATGGAAGATAATGGGCAACAAGAAACTACCAATGAAGATATACAGCAGTTGGAGAGTAAAGTAGCGGCTGTCCGAACCATTATTTACAGCGTTAAGGAAGAATATGGGGATTTATTGGAATCAGACTCGCGTTTTAGGAAGATGTTTTCGGAAATTCAAGCTCGATATGAAAAAGTCAATAAATGGGTTGATCAAGTCCGTGTTTGGTTTATTGAAGCGGATCGTATTCGGGATTGGATTGAATTGCGTATAAAGACAATTAACGATAGTAACCAAAATGTGAATATTGATCCACTTACACTCGACATGTCGCATTGGGAGAAATCCACTACTGACACAATTTGTGATGAACATAAAAAGTTAAAGCGTGAAATCGAACGTTTTGATCAAGACGATATGACTCGACTTCGATCCCATGTAATGGAATTGACACATGCAACAGAGGGAAGTATCAGTCCTGCAGATGCATCCACCATCGAAATAACGTTGACTACACTCAATATTTTAAATCGTTTAATGAAACTTTTGGAAAAACGTTCAAGATTAATCGATACTTTGCAAGTGCGTATCCAGTGGGAGGACCTTTTGGCAAACGCCATCAAATGGTGTGAGGCAAAAGATAGTGAAATACACGATTTTATCAATGGAAAAGCACGTTGGTCTGAACCTGAAGAGGATGAAGTGAGTACCCATTATCTTAAACTGCTTACTGAAGAGGTGATTCAAAGCTTACTGTCGTTGGAAAATAGTATTGCTGAATTTGATAAAGGTGAGCTGTAAATAGTTATTTAACTGCCTTCTCTTTACTAATATGTATCCAGGTCACTTTTCCGATGTATTGGATAGTTACCAGGAAATCGAAGAGCTGGTTGATGCCACCTTACCAAGTCACATGGAAGACCGTCAAGAAAATTTTGAGAATCAGTTTGGACTTTTGATGAAACGCTGCTCATTTGTACGAAAGGTTGTGGAACAACACTTAGTCATAAATGATGTATCCTCCCAATTCAGGAAGTTGAGAGCCGAGGGAGAGAAGCTTAAATCCTCCATGACTCATAGTACTGATACTTCATCCAACACCTCACAATCTGAAAACAATGTCTTTGATGAACGTGTACAAGCATTCAAAGATAGCTCTTCCAACTGGGTTACCACTTTAGTGAAGCGTATTCCGTACCCAGAACTCAGTGAAGGTTATGCTGACGCCGATATAGCATCTAACGAGGCATCAAATATCTTGATTAGCGACAGAATGAACGATTATTCGACGTACCTGGCGGAGATTACGGAAGAACTCGAGGGATTATTATATTCACACCGAGAAAATCTTTCTCTTCAACAACGTGCCAGTCTTGCATACGATGATCTTTTACGCATTGCCTCGTGGTTAGAGGATAGAGTGCGTGCACTTCAAAAGTTTGATGGCTCCATTTTAGAGCAGGAGGATGTTATTATCTTGGAAGATGAAACTTTAGTTCGACTTGAAAAGGAACAAGAAGGAATTGCTGTCAGATTAGAACAGTTGGAAAAACGTGATATGACCAAGTCTTTGGACGCAGTACGTCGTCTTGAAGTGGAGATTGACGAGACAAACTCAGTATCTATTGATAGAAACACACTTGTCAGCGGTATCGAGCGTTTAGAACAAGGTCACAGAGAACTCAAGAAGGCATTGGAGACAAGAACAAGTGAATTGGCTGCTTTGAAAAAGCGTATTTCATGGGAGTCACAATGGGAAGACGCATACCAGGCCATCACTGACCTGGCTCACAAAGTTTGGGATTTCAACGACAGATTTGCTCAATTTGACACCGAAGGCTTGAAGAAGAAAAGAATCAGCTTGTCTGATACTGAGCCTGTTGTTGAAGTCGACAAGGAATCCATGTATAAAGATATTCTAGACCAAGTAGCTGACATCTCATCTCAGTTTGACATCATCGCTTCAGATTCCGCATACCTTGAGCTACAATCTACTTACTCTATATACCATTGTAAAGAAGGTCTGGACACGGGGAGTACTCCACATCACATCATTGCAAAAGAAAAAGATTTAAAAGATGGTTACCAAGATTTAAATCAACTGTCAGACTATGTATCCGATATTTTGGAGCAGCATAATGATATAGCTGAGCTTGCTGCCTTATGCGATCAAGTTCAAACAGATGGTGAGCTTGCTCAAGAAACTATTCAAACTACCTTAAGAGAGTCTTCTTCAACTGCAACCTGCGATACTCACGCCACAAAGTCCGAACCAATAATCAGTAACGAAATGATCGAACACCTTGTATCTATTCAAGGTCAAATTGATCAACTCTGTGAAACTGGTAATTCAATGGAATACTTAGAAGGCGGCCAATGGTTTGAAGCATATCAACCTCAATCCCTAGTTCAGCCTGCTGATTATAACAAGCAAATTCAGTCATTCATTGCCAAGAAAATGGACAACTTAAACAAACTTAAGGAATCCATGGGAAGAATTTTAAGTAATTATCAGTACGCCGATTCTATCAAATCAAAATTAGATGAGCAACAGATTGAAGCAAACCTTATTTTGGAATGGATTGAAAAAGCTTCAGACTCATTAAATGGCCGTCATATTGATGTTGCTGCCTCTTCGACTAGTAAGATGTCCAAAGATATTGTATCTACTTATCAATCCGAAAACATGCACCTTGTATCTGAGCTACAAGAGTTTGAATCAACACGTATTTTGGCTTTGCAAAGAAATTTGGATCTAATCCTTAAAGAAGTGTCAGAAAACGCTTCCTCTATTATTACCGAGACCACAGAAACATGTAAATCGCTATCTGAAAATATCCATCGAAGTATTCTGTCGCTTCGACAAGCTATTTTTAACCAGTCCCTTGTCCTTGATACTGCTGATAGAAGACTTTCTTGGGAACAAGATATGGATGAAGCCCAAAGCCGACTTGACTTTATGAATCATCAACTTCAACAATATATTTTAAAGAAAAACAAGTGCGTTGCTCAACAAGAAGTACTTTCAAAGGATCACATTGAAACACTTTCTGATGAACGATCTGATATCAATCAACAGTGCCAAAATTTCAAGACGGATACAATGGAACCTTTGGAGAAGCAATACGAACAAGTGAAACTGATGTTTATAAAACTCCCTCTAACAAAGTCTATTCCTGTACACATGCAAGAACGTATGGAGGTATGTCTCCGTAATTTGAAAAAGTTACAGGAAGCGCTCATTTGGCGTGAAAAGGAACTAGATTACATCAAGCAAAGAAGTGAACTGGAACTGGACATCAAACAGTCCATGCTAGATCTTGACCTTTACAGAAAATCAATTGCATTGTTTGTGGAGGTAAAAGCTCGATGGAATCCCGATGAAAGTGAAGAGGATATCGATGCAAATATTACAGTTAAAGATCAATGGATCTTAGAAAAAGAACAATTCGAAACGTACACAAAATCAAAATTAATTCCAATGAAGAACAAATATCAATCCCTTCGAACTATTTCTGATTCTTTGAAACCAGGATTTATGTCTGAGTTACACATTAAGAAAATAGAAGCTTTGACACAGGTGGAATATTATGTGAATGCCGATATTTCATATGCTCGACAAGTCGTTAATCAAAGAATGCAGATTTCTGATCTACTTGAAAGAACCTCGGAATTAGAGAAGTTGGCTGAGGCCATTAAAGAAGCTTTCCTATCATCACCCGCATCGACAAATCAAAATATGGCCACCAACAACCTAAAATTGGATGATTTCATTGTCCGAGTAGAAAAAGTTAAACAATTCGCAAAATCTGATATCGTAGTTCCTCAAAGATCAAACCAGGATGATATTGCCATGCCCACTAAAGTCAAGGATAAAACTATGAATTCTGTTGCCCAAGATGTCATTTCCACAAAAATAGGAAGATTAGATGAGTTGGTGGATAGTCTATCTAGCTTGTTCAAATCACAGGAAGTATTTACTCGCCTTCAATATGTACTCAAAATCTTTAAGCGACAAATGACAGCCTGTGACAACTGGATTTCCTCAAGACGTGATATATTAGAGAAAAGTGTACATATATTGGACGATGACAACTTGGCTCTCGATATTGATCATCTACGAGACGCAGTAAGTGAAGCGGATAGTATCCAAACAGCTATGAAGGCGCATGACAACAATTTCACCCTTCTCTGCAAGCATCGTAAAGAATACATTATGATCTTTGATGAACAAGGATTGCTCAGTGACGAAGAAAAAGAGAACAAAATGGCTGAATTTGATGAAGTATCTGCCGCTTTCGAAGGTATTAGTCGTCGATGGGATGATCTGTTACTGGAAACCAAGGAAGTATCAAATGCTTTATCCATTGCCCTTTTGCCTGCTGAACTGAATGGACGTATTTCTAGTCTGATGGCATCGTTTGAAGCACTTCAAGATCAAATTAAGTCTGTGGATGAGTCTTCAGTGACTGACTATCAAGTTAGTGAATGGCAAAAACGTATTGATGATCTGGAATACAAAGAGTATAATAAACTCTGTTCGGAAGTAGGTGAATACAAACATACCATCAACTCAGACATGGTTGAGTCTCTGATGTCTAAATTGGATCAAGCAGGAGATACTGTGCTAGAGATTCGTGCAACTTTAACTAGTCTCTACGATTTGATTAATGCAAGTCGTCTTCGGAATACTCATGCCGAGAATTCCGAACTTTTTCATAGTTCTGCAAAGAAAGTACTTGACTCTATTAAGCTAATACAGGAAGGAAAATTCAGTTCTACTACCGATAAGCAAACAACAGAAGAACGTGCTCAGCACTTTAAAGATCTTACGGTTGCACACAAGCAAATTAAGGAATCAATATTAGAATGCCAAGGGTTTTATGATGATTCTGATTCCTACTACAGTGGCATGATGGTACAAGATGTGAATACCCCTGAAACTCAAAAAGTTCAAGAAGATGTCGAAAAGGTTTGGAGTAATGTCGAATCTAAAAACTCGGGTCTATCAGCTTTTGTAACTAGAACATCAAAGTGGATTGAAGGATGTGATGAATTGGATAAGCTTAAAAAGTCTTTGGAAGTCTTAAAAGTGGATGTCGATAAAGTAACAGTTGTTCAACTTCATCCTTCACCAAACATAAATCACAAGATTCAGAAATATGAAAAGCAGTTACTTCAGATCGCAATGAATCTTGAAGAACTTGAAAATACGGTCAAAAATACACCAGATATGGAACAAGACATTACAAATAAATCCAAGTTTTTAGCTCGTAGTCAAGAAATTCGGGAATATAGCCTAGTACTTCAACGTAGCTTAGATAAGAGAAGAATGGACAAGGAAAGAACTTCATTGTTTGAGTCATTTAAAAGTGAAGTGACCAAGGTTTCTAAAATATGTGAAGATCAAATCTCTTATATTCGACAACAATCAACTGCTAATCCAGAAAATCATTTGAAAAAAGCCGACGCCGTCAACAGTATCATCAATGCATACAGTGCAGCTCTGTCTCATATTCAGGATAATTACAGTGAATGCAAGATGAAGCATGATGGTATCATCTCAGATCACGCCACCAAACTTGTCAAATCGTTTGATCACCCTTCTTCCGAAATTTACAGTGCCAAGCTTAGCCTGGAGAAACTTTTAAAGGAGCTGGATGCCGCTCTTAAAGTTGAGAATGATTATATCACATCGCTGAAATTGTTGGCCCGTCTTATGAAATTTGATAAGGAAATCAGCCGAAACATAAACGAGCTAAAGGCAGGGAATTCCCGACCCTATACTGGCAAATCTTCAAGAACAAGTCGCACTCGTGATATACCTGAGCTCAAAGAATACATGCAAAAATTTGATTTAATCGAAACGTCTATTCGTGAATTTCAACAAAAATGCGACGAGCTTAAGAAAAATCTTAACAAAAAAATCAGTTTAGCAAGAACCAGTGCTATAACCAAAACAGTGGATAGACGTAAGGATGAGATGAACAGAAAGTGGGTGGAAATAAAATCTTCTGCAGATGAGACTCGTGATCGTCTTGACACTATACATAAACGTCAAACTGCTGCAATGAAGCTTTCGGAATCATTAAAATATGTCTGCAGCTTAAAAGATCGTGTTGAAGTACTCCAATTATCTGGCCAAAGTGTATCTATCGAAGAGCAAGAACTAAATGAACTTCAGGAGGAAATTGATGTTACATTGAAAAAGTACACACAAGATATCGATGTACTGTTGAAAACTTTGGGACATAATGAAATTACTATGGCATCATCCTTATCCGAAGGATCTTTAAAGATGCAACGCGAAAAATTGAAGCAATCAATTGAAGAACTTCGTCAATTAGTCAAACATCGTTTGAAACAAGCTCACACAGAAGGAAGTATTACAGAATTTTTTGGGATCACTGACCAAGTAGACTCAGATATTTTACTGTTATCTAAAGTTATCGAGGAGACATCAACGCAACATGCCAGTGTAGTTGGATCAAAGTTTAACAAAGCAGATTTACAGCGATTACTTAAAACTTTGACAACAACTTACAAAAAGAGCGAACCTAAAATTTCGCAACTTTTAATTAAAGCGAAGTCGGAAGCACAAAAACAGTTTTTGGATGATAATGATCGTGTCGCAAAGAGATTGCGCAAAACAATGAAGGATTGGTCTAATGTGCAGGCTTCTGTTTCCTCCCGGGAGAAAGAATTACAGACTTGTATCAAGGAACTTAACCACGAATTTTTCACCAAACTTGCTATGGCTAAATCAACGCCTCGAGAGCGAAGAGCGCGTAGAACCAGTAGAACTAGAACCGAACTAGTTCCTCCCCCAGGTCCAAGACAATTTAGTTTCAGATCTTCGACTCTTTCGACTGAAATGAAAATGGCAACTCCTAATAACTCAGCTATGCGCAGATCAAAGACTCCAACTAGCCCAAATGGCCGCAACAGTACCTCAACATACGTTGCAGATCCTAAGAATGAATTGGATGTACAATTGGGTTTAATCGTGAACGAAAGTCCGTTCCGTATGAAGGTTAAGATGGTTCCTGGTGAAGTCGGTAAATATTGGTTCGGTGAAGAACATCCCAGGTTGGTCTATTGCCGCATTTTACCGAGTAAAATGGTCATGGTTCGTGTTGGCGGTGGTTGGGTCGAATTGTCAAGGTAATATTACTAAAATTTATAATTTGGGACACTACACTAATAGTACAATATGTTTACCTTGGATTTTTGTTTAGATTTATGAAAGGTATGCAAAAGCTAGCTATTTCCTTTTTTTTAAAACATGTTTAGTAACAAATGTTTTTCTTCCATTTATTTGTTTTTCAGATCATGGTCATAGTGATAATCTTGCCACCAAGTCAGAAAGTGGAGAAACACGATATCTTTCCGTCAGTACTCATAATGACGGTATTGACGGAGCTCCCTCATTCTCTGTCACAACCAGAAGTGGTTCACCCATGGGACCAATTGTGGGAACACCTATAATCCGCCGTGGAAGTGGTGTGAGTAGTAGTCTTACAAATCGATCATCGAACTCATCGTCCGGATACGTAGAGGGCGACAAATTTATTCAGACTGATGAAGAAGGTAAACAAGTATCTTTGAAAATGGTCAAAGCCGACAGCTCAGCAAAAACTATTGGCTCTAACAAAAAAAGAGGAGGAGGGTCCTAAATTACCTTAATATCTATCACACTTTACATTTTATAATTGACAATAACTTTAATACCTTTTTAATATAATCAAACCCAACATCGCTACGTTTTTTGTCTACATGATATTGCGAGAAATTTATTTATAAGGCTATGTTCTATCATTTATTGAGGGCATTTAAATTACTACTAAGTTCAAAATTGTAACTGAAAACCAATCAGTCGAATAAGTCTCTGTCAAATAAAAGATACAAAATGAGCTAATTGAATTGTAACAACTAAAGATAAAATATATCTAGCATATATTACTATGTTTTCTTATAATACGATTTCAATTTTTTAATTAAGTAATAATGATACTTTTTACCACTTATTAAGCCAAAACATAGGCTGCAACAGATATGAATATTTCAATAATTGCGTATTTGTAAATGATTCTGCTTTCAATATTAAAATGTGGTCTTCAGGTGGTTAAGCTAAAAATGAAAATCAGCTATTGTAGCCGTTCCCTCTACGAGAACAGTATTTCATATGATTTTGGGTGCCATTTCTTTTAAAATTTGTTGTATCTATCATTAGGCTTTGAAACCCCTAAAGGAATAGTCCAAGCGCGTCAAGATCAATTTTTATAAACACACAAGCAAAGTGGCATTTAGTAACGGGATATCTTTACTTAAAGATACTGTTAACAACCAGTACCTTTTATTTTTGGACGGGATAGACTGTCTCCCTGAGATAAAGTGTCATTACATAGTTGTAAATAATTCGTTTATTTGCACTTCCAAAGGGATAGATGAGCTTATAACTAGGAGATGCTGCAAGCCTATTTCTCTTTACCTTTCTCCAGGGCTCAGTCCAATCGAGCAGTTTTAGGCAATAGTAAAAACAATATTAAGCGCAGTAAATTTGAGAAAAAGGAAGACCCAGCTACACGAATTATTGAATGTTTAAAAGATGTTTAAAAGAGAAACATAGTAAAATCAACACTCAATAAATATTTTTAAGGATATCGAGCTTCAGGAAAAGAGACATGTCGTTTGAAAAAACAAAAGCGGCCTTTTTATTTTTTACTGGGTTGGAACGACTGTAAAATAGAAATATAAATATAGATATTAAAGAGTGTAATGAGGATGTGAAACCTAGTAGGACCATATACTTGAGTTGTACGACACTCATTTTTGTAACGACCGCGGTGCTTCTGACATCATTTTAGCAAAAAGATGCTTAACATCTGTTTCCAAATATGGCATTGCATTACCAATGAGTGTTATGTAAATCCGAAACACTTTATTTGAAAAAAAAAAAAAAAAAAAAAAAAAAAAAAAGCACTAAATGCATGCAGACCCATATATTATACATTTACTGAATAAGAAAATGAAGCATCTAGCTCATAAAATATGTAGTATAATTAAAGTCTTACAAAACAACGAAAAAGAAGCTTTTCCCATCGGCCCCCTATAATAGAAGACCGAGACAATCTTCTATCATATATAGATTATGAAATGTCTACCCGAGACAAATATATATATGTATGTTCATGTCGTGGTGGTACAACCATCCGGAAAGCCTCAAGCATCCATCAGAATCTCCGAATATGTCTTGTTATATTTTTAATTTTTTCATGTCGTTTTCTCAGAACTGGAATGGGTCGTTTAGCCACAAACTTTATTAGATTTTATACTGTAAATAGCTATTTGTGTAAATTAATAAAGATTAACTGGTGATATAAATTTTCGCTTATGATTCATTATGATAGTAACTTATGTAGAGAAGATATGTACTCTGCGTACCCGGAAACACATTTTTGTGTTTCCCGCTCTCTTTTATTCACAAATGATGTTGTCAATCATTTTTGTATTGGCCATGATGATTGCATAATCAACCACGTTGTTTTCAGATGATATAACAGTCATTTTTTTTAAAAGCAAATATTTTATGCCTATCCTGGGCAAAACTTACTAGCTTGTTAGGGGGCTAGATTAGCCATCTTCTGACAAAGATGCATTTTCCTAAATATAAAGAGAGGGAAAACAAAAAATGTCACAAACAATCAGTGTAGTACAGATACACATACAATGGTATTTAAAATACGGAATTACGATTTTTTCTTTTTTCTTTTTTTGTCTTTTAATATCACTTTTAAGCTATATATTTAAATCATCAATTATGAGCAACACTTTCAGCACAGGACCTGAAACTTGCTCAGGATGGAAAAAGTTTGGCAGTAAACTTTTGCCTAAAATAAAAGACACAAAGCTGAAATCTGATACACCCTTAAAAAACAGTAACAACGGTTCCATTGTCACAAATAAAGATGATAAAATATCATGGTTGAATGTAATCTGCTACCAGGTTTCTCGTAAATTGAAAATGTTTAAACACGACAACAAAACCCATCAACAGAACCTACCACATATTATTGCTACCGTCAACGACAACGGAACTCTTTCGCCGAGCAAATTCGATGATCAGCAGGAGCCGGAGATTTTAAATCATGATATAATCGAAGGCGATACCGTACCACTGCATCAACTTTTGCGTTACAGTATGGACAGTTCAGATCTGCGAAAATTTCAACTGCGTCGTATGACACAGCCGTTTAAACCAACTTATGAAATAGAATGGCAAAAAAATGAATGGCTTCAGTTAGACCATTCAACAAGTAGAAATATTGAGCGTTTACGCGTACGTGGATTCTCTAGAATAACTATCCGAAAGGACGAAACTTTAAAAAAGCACATAATGTATGATAATCCTTCCGAAACAGACATTTTACTTGAACTATCTATATATGGTACCGAAAATAAAAACGGAACAGAAAAGGGTTCCAAACCAATTTTATGCCATCAACCAAGTCAATTTCCTTTACGTCGCACCTATTGGTGGCATGCATCCTATCGAGTTGGGGAAGCACATTTACCCAACTGGGCAGATAAAAACTCTTGCTGTGACAACAATAACACGCATGCAAATTCTGGGTTGAATACTATATGTAATAACAAACAATCACACTTCTTTACAGCACAACAATTAAATGGGATCTCTGACACACCATCAGTTTCTGAGAGTTCCTATGTAAGTCAACAATTTGAATCACTTCCTTTGAATCCAGTTAAACCTTTAGAGTATACCGAGCCACCGTTCTTAATGCCAAAACCGGTCCTTTGTGCTACTTGAAAAGGGTTTCAAATAAAAACCAGAGACATGTCTCCCTTAAAAATCAATAGAAATAACGTCTCAATGTTGATGTGTGTGTGTGTGTGTAGAGAGAGAGAGAGAGAGAGAGAGAGAGAGAGAGAGAGAGAGAGAGGATACAAGTATTTAGTTAAGTATTTTAAGTATTTGCTCATTAAACTAAAATCCAAATAGAGGCAGTGCTCAAGACACAATGTTATGTAATACAAGCAAACACTACCTAATCGGTTCAGTTATTTGGGATAATAAGGAAAGTTTTGACATTGAATAGATTCTAGTTGGGTGCCTTCAATAAATCTACAGACATACCTGTAACTTACAGCATAATAATTTAAACCTGACCCTCGGCATGGCGTACTCTTGACGCTGTTATAATTTGGCATCGAATTACTATGGCCAAATATCTACCTAATCGGCATAATTCTAGCTTGCAACTTCTTTATGATTTATCGAAGGTACTTTCCTCTTCGTTTTGTTTAAACACCGTCTCCCTCGAATGTCGTTTGTTTACCCCTTTCTAAAAACAGTTTCTGTCAAAACTTTTGTGCGATGTAACACCCAAATCTCAAAAAATGGTGTCCGAATTCTTGCGTGATAGACACCAGTTTGAAAATTTACTAAATATCAAACGTATGCTTGAAAACCGAAACCTGAATTTTATGTTTAAACTCGAGATGAATAATGTTGGTTACACGGACGATAATTCCTTTAAGAAACTTCATCATTTTTACCGTGCAGCTCCATTATTTCCTGAACACTATTTAGTAATGACCCAGGCGATCCAAAAAAATAGGTTTTGGGGTCAGCCATATTACAATATCCACACCCATGTCCTTTATAACAGTCGTAGTTTGGTATTTTTAGCCACTACTAGTTAAGGGGGCAACATGCGTAGGGAAAATCCCACATTAAATGATCACTGATAGCTTAGGTAAAGGGTCTTACATTTATTGGTTGTTTCAAAGTTAATACTTGTGAACGTGGTCTTATTTGCGCAAAATATCTGAATTAATTATTAATTTCAACAAAAAAAGACCATCTGCCATCTTGGAGTCCTCGTGCTGTATCCTCCAGCAAAACCTCCTGTCTTTGATTTACATAAACAGACTTATCAAGAACCGCTTGTCTTAAGCTGGATATTTCGTCTGGTTGAAGGGGTTTCTCCAAAAGTTCGGATAATTGCTCAGTAGCCATTTCCAAATCTCTTTGATTGTCTTCGAATAAAGCTGTTGCGTTTGTCTTTTCTAAATAAAAAGCAAAGACATAAGTCCACTTAAGAGTTGTTCTACATTTGACGGTAACGTCAACTGCTCTTCTGAGAAATTGGACCTCAATCCAAGAAAGATCGCTTGATTTTTGTAGCTCTTCCATCTTTTTCTCCGTCTTAATATAAAGCTCTTCTTCTAGCTTTGCTGATTGTTCATGGTTTGCGAATCGGTTGTAGTACTAATGTTGTTACACAATTAATCTTTAAAAATGCAACCTTATAAAATTATTACATAAGCACTTACATGCAAATAACGTTCAAGGCTGGCTCTGGATTTAGATTGTGATTCTTTGGTACTGTTGCTTGATTCATCAAATCTGTTACAATTATACCATGCTGTGCCATGCTCAGACCAGGGGCCTTAAAAAATACTTAGTTTATATATAATTGAGCACTTGTATTTTGTCCTTACCCATGCACACCCAACAAAACTCATATCGGCATTTTCTACAAGTCATATGGTTACAACCGCCATTTTTCTCGATAGTGGATTGGCACTTGGTACATTCTTTTGTGTTGGCGGATATCCAGTTAGCAGTTTCAGAGTCATCCTTACATTTTTTGAGCCATTTCTTGACAATGGGACAAATAGCTGGCTAAATAAAGGGAATTATCAATAACTGAGCTTATTATTATATCCATATAATTCATTATACCTGATGATTAGGTAGTCCACAACCAAAGCACATTAAGTATCCACAGTGGCATACAACAGTAGGAACTATAGAAGTAAGAGAGGTGCTGGGTATATGGCATTCGATAGCGTATTCACAATCAGGTGCAGGACACCATCGTAAAGAGTTATTATCGTCGACATAAGAGCGATTCAATAATTCTTTGTATCTTGATCACCTTGTTAATATCTTACTACAGATCCTATTTATATCGACTAACCTTTTATTTATTTCAGGCTGGACTAACAAACCAATTATTTTTTCATCCATTGTGACACTACATCCATCTTGGGGACATTGAATCGGCTTATTCTCACTATTTTTGATCTTTTGACTTGTGTAGACCACCACACAATTCTTACAGAACCTATGGCCACAGGCAAGTCCAATAATATCCATGTCCAAATCATCATCACAACATATGTCACACATAAATGATTCCCCTTCTGCAGTAGATGATATTTCACTATTTTTCATAATAACAAGGTCGTTTGTGATACCAGCCAATTCCAATATTTTATCAGGGGAGTCCATATATTTTTCGACCAATTTTTCTTTGTTCCATTTAAAGTAACGGAGTAAAGTTGCTGTATCTTCTCTTTTCAGCTCTATTACCATGTAAGTATTTTATCAATCTAAAATAGTTGTTAAATACGTACCTAATAAAGTTGATACTTGATCTATTGTTTCAATCTGCATTTTCGTAATCTGTTCAATATTTTTGGTAGAAAAATCAACCTGATACGTTTTTTTCTTATGGCTGGTATCTGTAAACATATCGTCATCATCATATGCAATGTCTTCCTCGTTGTTACTATCATCATTGTCATTATTCATAGAAAAGTCTATTGAAATAATATTTTTAGATTTTTTTTTTTTGAATAGATATGCTACTTTATAGTATAATTTTGTACCTGAATCTTTGGAGGAAGTCTCAAAATCAGAATAATCGCCCATTGCACTTGTTGACATTTCGCTACCTTCAAACTAAAAAAGAAAGGAAGTAACAGCGTTAAAATGAGTTGTTTGTAATAACTGAAACACAAACAGATTTGATCTGGAAGGAAAAATATCTGTACCATGCTAACATTGTCGTCGTCATATTCAAAATCATCCTCTTCAAATTCAGATGCTTGCATTTTAAAATTATTTTTTCAATTATATATGATTTAGGGAAAAGAACAACAAAGCACTGCGGACAATCCAATGCAAATATAATATCACGGCCGCTACGCGCACCACCACATGGTTAATTGTAAGGAGCGGTTGAGAAATGATTGGCCGCTTGTTGACTCTTTATAGAAAAAGTTATTTTTCTGCTTCTTTATTGAATTAGATTAAGTGGTGTAAATTAGAAAAAAGGAGGTCGCCGAGCAACTTCGCTCAATATTATCTATGTTAACCAACAAATTGAATATCATTATCCAGTTGTTTGAACTTCACAAGTACTATAGCTTTATTTAATTAAGTGCATTGGCAGAAGGATTTGGCTGAACAAAATAAAATGTTCTCGCTACTTCTTCAATCGTTACATCATTACTGCATTTCAAATTATGATTTCTTGAAAAGATTGATTTTCTAGTCTTCTGGTCACTACATTGAGTTACTTGAACTCTTTTAAGTAGGTTTTCGTTAACAAGAACATCCAACAAATTATGCAAAGCCGTTCTTTCAAAAGCTGCCTGAAACCTGTCATGGATGTGTGCCTCGGAAGTACCAGGTCTTCGCATAACATATTCCACAAGAACTTTTTTACAGTCACGAACGATCAGATCTGTTCTGTTACCATTGACATCTGTCCATATATTTGGCAAAATGATTGCTTTTTTCTCAATGTGATCGAAATTCTTTTTGAAATTCTGAACCTCGGAGTTTATAGCAAGTGGATCAATCCTGAGAAATTCCTTGGTATTAATTGACCAGGTACCAATATTTTCGATAGTAACATAACGCAAGGCGCCGAAGCCAACAGGAGAAATAAAAGCCGGATCATTAGATTCAAGCAGATGAATTCCTCTTCTTATCGCATCATCATCATATTCGGATCCAATTTGTACTTTAAGTTGATATAATGTCAACCCCAAACCACCTCGGATTTTTAATGCTGAAACGATTGCCTTCAATAAAGCTCCTGTATTTGAGTCTTTGGACTTAAGGAAGTGTCCAAATTCCACTTCCAATTTAAGCTCATCCAAACATGTAATTTTCGTTTCCTTGGGGTCCAATTTGATGGGATCAATTTGCGTCAATTCAGTTTTTTCAACATCCATTTCAAAGACAGTCAACGAACGATCTAATTTATACTTTTTTAGATCACGAAAAAAAAAAAAAAAAAAAAAAAAAAGATTGATATCACTTACTAGTCAACCTGTTGGAAAAACTCATGGTCTTAAAAGTCTTTAATTTAGACTCTCTGTTTGCCATAACAACGTTCATCTTTAATAAAAAGAAAGTTAGTATGCTCTCAACATACGCAAATGGTTGCACTTACTTTGTTATCTGATATCAAGTCCAAAATACAGGCCATCATACCACTACTGATGAATTCGGGAGCTATTCTGTTTTTACCAGATTGAGAACTTAGATATTTATCGTACTCTTGCGCTTGTTTGAATAACGATAAAGGAAACACTCCGCACATCAAAGTATTGAATCTTGCTGACATACTGAACTTTGTTCCTGGGACAGAACGCTCCCGTTTAGATTTGATTAAACAATTTCTCTCGCGCATTTTGAGTACAGCAAGATCGAACAGATCGGAGGAATATGAACTGATAATAGCATAAGCAAAAAATGGATCATATACTTCGGTGGGAGTCATCAGAGACATCTATGTATTTGATGAGTACATGTTTGGTTATCTATACAGGGAGTATATTTTTTACCATAGCATATCCCATGACAATCCTTAACTGTCTTGATTCTATTTCGTCTTCATATTCAATTTCTGATAATGGAACATCTGTATCCGAATCAAACAATTTTCTTCCTGTAAAGGTTCGTAAATTCAATAAACTCAATCTTTGGACCATTGTAGCTTTTTCAAAGTAAACATTTTCAAAGCAAAATGCTTTCTTTTCAACATCATTGTAGTGGTAATCGAAAAAGCGTGGTATATCGCTTACATTCTTTGGGAGAATATTTGTTTGGGTGCTATTAAAGAATAAAATTAGTTCATACTTTTTAACAGAACTTCTTTATACCTACTGTGTATCATTCTCGTTTAATCTCTTAAGGAAATAAGCCAATAAAGAAAGTAGATCAAAGTTGATGATCTCACAAGGATCAGGATCTTCAATTTCTTCTCGTTGTAAACCTTCGACATAAAACCTACTCCAAAGAATCGAAGCAGATTCCACCTGTTCTGCACGAACAGGATTGACTAGTAGTTTCGCAATACGGTGTCTGCCGGCACCGGGTGGTTTCGTTGAAAATATTTGGTTAACTCTATGCCAGCGAATAAGCGATCGAGTACGTTGACGCATAATGATATAACAGTACACTAAAAGGTCATCTTCTTCATCTGACCAAACCATTCTTTTGTTTCGTCTCGCACGCAAGTCAACAATGTTGGGTGCACCGATAATGACAGGAGTTGATTTGAGATTGTCCAAATACGTATCCTCTCCTTCTAAAGGCTCATGAGTGCCACCTTTTTCAAATTTAGCATCTAAACCCAAATTTTTCATTTTATCATGAGAGTTGAACGCTCTTGTGGAACTAAGATTAATGACACGTCGTCCGCCATAATTTCTACTTCTCTTGCCGACAATACGGCGTTTTATAGGAAACAGCTTAGCCTCAACTGCTTTCCTTGCGCGATGCTCTCTTTTTTGGGACATAGCTGTTTCTACCTTTATATAATACTTCCGAATATCCTGAAGGGGCATATCTATTTCTTCAGCAATACTTGTACAGATCGAGGTATTCTCGAGAGGTGTCGTACCCTTGATTTTATCGACATATGAGTTGAGAATCTTTCTTTGATTGCGTGCAAGCACACTACATACGGTCCAGTTGTTCATATGATACATTCCTTTCCAATATTCATACGCTTTTGGATCTGTGGGAGGCGTTTCCATCTCGTCTTCAGGAATTTCATCTGTCAGCTGTGTACAGGAATACTTAAGTTCACTCCAAAATAGAGTCACGTCAACTTGACTATCTAAAGTATGCTCACGAATTACAGGTTGGCCGATTCTTCTTCTGTCCTTAATACTAACTACACGAGGCAAATGATAAGAAATAGCCAAATGTCTATACCGATCTTTGTCATCGTTATCAAAGGTAGTGGATTTAGCGAGCTCCAGATATTCCAACCCGTACAACAAAGAACGAAGCTTTCCCCGGAATCTGTTGGTATCCGATAATAGTTCTTTTCGAATATCTACAGGTAAGTCACTGCAAATTACGTCCATGTGTGCTGAATCACCAAGATAATTCAAAAGTTTTTGACTAGGATCATAAACACCAATCATTTTGCATACAGTGCCAACTCGCATATTCGTCACGAACGTGACGGTAGATATACAGCGCTTTTCTTTATCAACACCCGGTAAAGATTCGTTCTTCATCATCAAGTTATACATTTCCGTATACAGCAATTTAACACGCAGCATTTTAGATCGTATCCAACCAAATTGCATAGCCCTGATCTGCCAGCTAGCCATTAAGTTATTACCAGTTCTTCTTGCTTTAAATTTATGTGCATTGTAAGATAGTTCCCCGATATGTTCTTTCAACTTGGTAGCCTCAAACGTATTGTGCCCATCTTCAAGGCCTTGCAGTTTTGATCGCAGACGCGTGATACGACCTTCTAAGCTTTCTACGGGCTCTGTAGTTGTATCGAATGATCTAGGAATTGATCTGTTAGTTTGTAAAGCACGACGTTCGATTAATCGTGCTTGAAAATTCTTGCATTCAGGCCCTTCTAAGTCGATATCATTACGAATTAAAAGCTTTCGTACGTTAAAACCGCCATACAGTAACGGAGCGTTGATTGTTATGGTCTGGGCTTCATTTCTCTTGGAAAGTAACGTTGCAGATCGCCATAATGTTTTGTTGCAGACAGTATATTTGAAGTCTCCATTTAATTCTTTAGCCTTAACAAGATAAGCATCCATTAAATCTTTATTCATTTCCCACATCGGCTCATCCTGTAAAAGCGCAAGCAATATTTTTGCACGAGCTTCCATATATACATTGACTTGTTCAGGTCGATTGTGAGAATATCCAGCCTTGAAACCAGCAAGAGGCTGGGTAAATGTCTTTATAACTGGTGGTACAGAGCTGATATATTTACGTTGGCCAATGGAGTTGGCTGGTTCAGTAACATCCGTCGTTCCAATATGGGTCGGTGATTCGGTAAGAGAAACATCACTGTCCTTGGGTGATAATGATTGGCTTGTTGTCGGCATAATTGTATCCACACCAGAATCTACACCTGCATTTTGTGACACGTCCATACTCATTTCTGACATCTCCGTTGGACTATTTTCGGATGTAACAACCACTGGGTCAGATAAAAGAGTCGTTCGATCTGATGCAATAGTGGTTGGTTCTGGTAAAATAATTCCAGGCACAGAAGCGTTGTTTGTACTGTCAGTTTCATCGGAAGATGCTGATGAAGATGAAGCGACTGGAGTAGTTTTCGGGTTATGCGTAATAGCAACCTGCTCAGATGTATCAGCCATCTCTGGTTCATCTGTTACTTTAGCGCACGCCTTTTTGAAGTAATCCGCAATTGTTCTAGTACGAAGTTTCCTAGTAGGTGTTGTAGCTGCTGCTTTTTTCTTGTCTTTGCCTTTGGCTGATACGTGCTGCGTACTTATTGGGGCATCCGTAACAATATTTAAATCAACAGCTGGTAACGGTTCAGTTGCTACTGTACTTTTGGCTATGGTCTTGTCTTCTATGACAGTCATTGGTGCAGAATTAGGACTTGGTATCGGTTCACATGCTGATGCAGATTCAACAGAGGAAATTTTGTCGATGTCCATAGATTTATCTGGAGTATGACCGTTAAGATGCACACCGGATGAATCATCCTCACTGATAACTACTTGTTCAACGTTAGCAGGAATGGCTTGGATTATAGCTTCTCCAGATGTCTTTTGAATATGTTTAGCCTTCTTTGCGACTTCTTCTCCGACATCTTCGGCTCGACCTCTTTTTGGGGGATCAAAAATTCGAGCCAAATTTAATTTATGTACAACAGGTCTTGATTGACTTGATTGACTGGTAGTCGCGGTTAAGGTAGATGCGCCTTCTGAAATGGATACATTGGAAACAATGGCTTCAGATATGGGAAAAGTTTCACTGGGGATTGTCACATTGGCTTCAGGAGCAGGAACAGTAGGTCCGCAAATAACCGAGGTAGAAGCAGTTTCGGCATCTGAAGATCCAATGTTTTTGGACGCAGCGGCTTTAGCGGCTTTTCTGACATAAGGAGATTTTTCAGGGGCAGGTTGGCCTTCAATTGCGATTTTTTTTGGTCGGCCCTTCTTCTTTTCAAGTGTTGTAGGATTCACGCCTTTTTTGGCATTAATACGTAAAGAACCAACATTTCGTGTCTTTTTGATGTATCTTTGGAATTCTTTTTGAGAATGAGGCAAATCAATAAAGTAGTCGTTATGGTAAAAAGTCGATTCGTCTAATTCTGCAGGTAAAGGCGGGAGTTCTATCTCAAGGTTTTCGTATTTCATTTTATAGGACTTATACGTAAAATAACGATAACGTCGTTGTCGACCTTCGAATTCCAGAAATCGAAGAGCCCCGTAACGTTGTAAGCCAGCGTCTTTCATTTCTACCATTCTTTCTAAAAGCTTATACAAGATACGATGTTCATCCAAATTCAACGCAAAACCTATTTCCTATTGAAAATGTATTGAGTCGCGGCTATTATTTCATGGTATATATAATTTACCCTTTGTGTGGCGCCATTTTCACCTGAAGCCAAAAGGACCTGTAAGATTTGACTTTCCAACGAACTGTCGATAAGTACATGAAGAATAGGAACATCTTCTTTCATAGTCTTGATTTTAATTGGGAATTCCAAGGGATCCATTGGTAGATCCTCGTTCTTTTCATTAGACGTGGGTGTTTTCAGTAAGTGAAGACAGCGACGACGCAAACCTTTACCGTCTACTTTAAGATCTGATTTTCTAATATAACCTTTGCTACAAAGTTCATCAATGACACGGTTAAACCATTTTCGAACCAATTTTCTGGTGCTGTTAAAGCCCTACAAACGTCCGATTAATATTCGTTTGTTTGACTCATTTTACTAAGGTCGTACCAAGGCTCTCAATACATCCTCACTTAACATAGCTTCATCGGGTGAATCTTTAATCAAGTCAATCAGTGCATCACGGATACCAACTTGACTATAAGCTTTGCCTTTAGAACTAACGTTGTAGGGAACTGTCTCAACATCTTCATCGGCGATATCAATGACTTGACTTTTGCCAACAAATCGAACATGTGTACATATATTGGTACGAATTTTGTTAGTTGAGACACCATTACGAACAATTGCTCCTTTTTCTTCCAGAGATTTACAGTAATGGCCAGTTGATCGAGCATCGATATTTAAAGCCTTTGTGACATTGGCTTGGAACAACCCCTTTGATCTGGTCTTAATAATCTCCTTTAAAATAATAACAAGATTGGGGGATAACACAACACCAGGCTAAAAGGCTACAATAAGTACCTAGAAGTAACAATTGTCATATAATTAGCACTTACAGGAAGGCCGACATAAAGTTGACGCTCTTGAAATTCGGCTGAACCCGTAATATATAAGCGATCTCCGTATTTCTCTGTAATGTGCTCAAAGTTACAGTCTGAAATATCAATTTGACTAAAAACAGCATTGTCCTATCAATAAAAAAAAAATTAAGTTTCTTTGTCCCACGTCAAGCTTTCTGATTTGCATATTTACAGAAATTGTTTTTGGTTTGCCAGTGGCATTTTTGTGCTGCTTTGGTGTAGTTGTTGGCTTGGACTGCTGTTTATGCTTTTCGGATTCAGAATCTTCATCAGAGTCTTCGCCTTCACTATCTTCACTGTCTTCATTATCAGACGTATCTTGCTCAAAGTCAGATTCTTCGCTACTACTGATCGCAGACTCTGACCCTCCTTCAAAATCATCATCAGAATTCCCAGCTTTAAGTTTGGCGGATGACTTTTTCTTTTTCTTTGGCTTTGGTTTGGGTTTTGATTTAGCCTTCTTCTTTGCTGCAGTCTTCTTTTTGGACGTAGGTGGACCCTTTCTTTTCTTGGAAACACCGAATAGTACTTCGGATTCAGGTGCTTTAACAGACTTGGTTCCAATGTTATCAATTAATCCATCATCTATATCCATAGCGTTTTCTGGTCCTTGATGGTTGGTCGAAACTGTATTGGCCTGGTTTGTTGTTTCGATAGCCGGTGCCTGGTTTACTACTTCAATATTTTCATAAAATTCTAAATCTCCTTCTAATTTCAAATAGTTCCAAATGAAGGACTTGTATTTATCGTCTACTAAAGGTGTTATAGAAGTTCCGGCCTTATTCGCAATATCCTTCGATATAATTTCGACATATTCCCATACAGTTTCAATAGAGGAACCTTATGAAAATGAATGAGTAAAAAAAAAAGCCAAACTAGCTGACAGAACAAATGTACCTGAGGTGCCGTCAATCGCTATTTCTTCTTTTAAGCGCGATAGTAAAATGTCAAGCATTCGACAAAAGTTTTAATATGCTTATACAAAAAAGGATTGCTGTGTAAGAGTTCAATACACACAGGATGCAAAAAAAAGAAGAAAAATTATTATAATTTGTCGCATTTTAGTCGTCACAATTTGTTTACCTTGTCCGGCTCGAGCTACATACCTCGGTAAATAGTACTGCCGCCTGTCTGGATCAATCTTTTGTTCCTTTGGGAATGCATAGTACATAAAACTATGCAGTAAATGCCAGCGTTCCTATAAAGGTAGCGTTTTTTTCTGTAACTTACACTAATGCTCAATATAGTACTTTTTCTCTAATACGCAAAAGCATCAATTAAGTTGGATGCACGTGTATAGATTTGAAGTTTTATGAAAATCACAAGCTGAGAATTATTTTAATACCTTTTTACTTTTTACTTTTTTTTGTATCATATTTTTAAAAGTATGGATACCCGTTTTGCATACATGCTTCTGTTCATGTCAAGTATAAATGCAGAGAATCTAACAGAATCACTACAAGATTCAACAGCGACATTAGTGAAAACAGCCACTGAGAATCAGCAACACCAGCAGCAGTTTATTCAAGTACTCAACACCATTATTGGAGCAATAAAATTAACTTTTTCATTTTTTAAAACGTTATTGTTTTTATTCTACAAATGTACGGCAACAATACTATCGCCAATCATGTGGTTAACAAGCAATCTCTGGTCGAGTTTCGTTGCCAAACCATATCATCTATTCATGCACGTAGCTCGTGCTTTATATCCAGTCACCTTATTCTGCATTGCTGCCATCTGCTGTGGTTTATTTATTGGTGGTTGCGCTGGATTTGCTGCCGAAGCATTCTCGTCTATTCTTATATCAGCAACATGGGGACCGCAGCCAAAGGTAATAGAAGAAGAATTAGTTTTAATTGATCATGACAGTGTGAAAAGACCCGAAGAAACTGATGAGGAAGAAGAAGAAGAGCATATAATAAAAAGTTCAGCAAATAGCAGTATATGGGAGAACTCGTCGTCATTCTTTGGTGTGCATCAGAATAAAAAAAAGGAAAAAGAACCACTAGTGCAAAAACCAAAAGTTGAATTATGGAGGGAATCTATCACAGATTCGCCCCCACCAGTAACAATCCGTAGAATGAAGCTCTCTTCACCTCATAAAAGAAGTGGTTGGGATTGGGACGAAGATGAAGACGATATGTATCATCCTACGTCTTCGAAAAAGCACTTTTAAATAAAAATTCAATTTTCCCAATTTGCGCCTTTTGTTTTGTTTTCTTTATTAAAAAATGTTACTCTGGTCAACTAATTCTAATAACGGCAATGAAACAACCATTCGTCCTAATGCTAAACAAGTTACAGTTAAAGTGTTAAAATGGTCTGCCATGGCTATAATGCTTGGTATAATCACCTTCTTTACATTATTCGGTATTGATTTTAATCCCCATGTCAGTTTAAGGGAATCCTTTTCCCCACCCAGAGCCGAACCAGGCCCACTCGTATCTTCCTGTTTCCAAGACTATACTCCCGAAAAAAGCGAAAATCAGCACTTTGGGATCATTCCAAGCGTCCCCGTAGTTGAAGGTGATGTATGTTATAATTATGCTTCTTTATTAAAACCTGTCAAAAACATCGCCACAATCTACCATACATTTTGGTCCAGTAAAACAAGATTTACTGAAAAAGAATTAGCTATACTGCGATCATTTATAGCTACACAACCATCAGATTCGTATCTGTACTTGTGGGTAGCATTATACGATGAAAAAAAGCTTGAAAAATGGATACACGACGATAGAATACAAGTAAAAGTAATCAGCAATGACTTAATTGAAGGCACACCGTTTACAGAGAACTCTTGGCTATCACAACACCAAGAGCAGAGTAATTTGCTCCGACTGGCCACGTTGTACAAATTTGGCGGTCTTTGGTTTGATTTCAATGTTTTGTTTGTGCGTGATATGTCACCTTTACTTTCGCAAGAGTGGATCTCTCAATCCAACTGTCTCGATAATACTATATCGAAAGGATCGTTTTTACACTTTTTCAAATCCTCTCCCTATGTGTGTGAAATGATAGCTGAAGCTAACCAACAATTGAAATCTCACACCCAATTGAGATCGTTAGGCTCTGATCTGTATTCGCTGATATTTTCACGGTTATTAAAACATAAAATACAGACATGGGCAATGCTACCTTGGTGCTATACAGATCCCTCACAATGTTTAAAGTCTAATTCATTACCCAATGCTTTTGACAATAGTGATTTTGATAAAAGTAAACTCTCCAAGGTATTTGCATATACTTGGCACAGATCTTGGAATTCATCGCCAGGTTCCATATTCAAATACTTGGTAAAACAACACAAACAAAACATTTCTTGGTAAACTTCAATTTCTTTTACAATAATTTGCTTTAATATGTTAATAAATCTTCCATCATAATTATAATATGTTACATTACCCAATACATTCAGTTCAAAAGCTTGGGTCAATTTTATCTTTTTTTTTTTCGTTTCAACTGAAAAGATTAATTCTGTATATGACTTGATATGAAACAAGTTGATATAAGTCAGTGTATCTTATAATGTGTCAGTTTAGTGAGACGACAGTTTATGGTCGATATTCGTGCATACATAATACCAAGCCCTTGGGAATATTTCTTTTCTTTACTTCTTTTCTGTTTTTGTCAAACGGTTCAAACAAAATAGAGATTTTAGATGGCGAGAAAATGCATTGTATTTGATTAATTAAGCTCATAATAATACTTTGTATGGATTCTTTTATTCGGGAGTTTTATGAATGTGGGTTAGAGTTTTATAAAAAGAGAAAGTAACAGCTTTTTTTTCAAATGTTTTTGTTGGCCGCAATAGGAAACCATGCCAGGTCACAGTGCTATGTTGCACTCTTTTTTGAGAACACGATAGGAGTGACCAGGGATAGTACGAAAGCCTTATTCTGATACAAAAAAAAACCACTGAAAATGGATGTGGTGGCGCCCAAATAAATATGAGCGATAGATACCGATTAGGAAGTTTGGGACAACCAAAAACTATACGGAAGCCATAGCATGGTCTAGAAAATATACAGACCCTACCAATAATGTGAATTACCAAGACGATGAACATTTGTAGTACTTTTCTGGTTGTATGTATGAAGAAGAGGGGCATGGCTTTTAACAAGATCACACTCGGGCATCTCAGCTCTGTGCCAGGTTATATAGTCCTGGATTTGACTTAGCAATCTATAAACTGGGATTGATGTATAACAACGGAACGGGTGTCAAACAATATTAAAAAAAAAAGCTCTCAAGTGATTCTTAAAGGCTGCGGAAGAAACCGAGCCTTCCAATTCAAACCTAGTGCACTATATCTCTAGAATCCATGAAAATAGAGACGGAGGGATTCAAGATTCCAAAAATGCCTCAATCTAATACGCAAAAATATATGGTTCTGAACATGGGAAAAGTCACAAAACCTCACTCGAAATTGAAATAATGTATTAAAATACATCCAACCCTACTCCAATAAAGTGCAATAAATGGTACGCCATGGCTGCTAATAGTGGATGCTCTATTGCGATGACTAGAGTAGGTTGGCTTTATTATAAGGGGTTTGAATATTCCCAGGATTACGACAAAGCCTTAAATCTGTATCAGAAAGCGATAAAAACAAATGATTGTAATGCAACTAATAGATTTGCATTGAATGGGATAGGATTATTATACTAGGATGGGGTTGTGGTAAAATAGTCGCTTAGGCTGGCCATATCATATTTTAAATAGGCAGTAAATTTAAATAGTCATGATGCTTTCAACAATGTAGGAAATATCTACAAATATGGATATGGTGCAAATATAGACTATGGCGAGGAACAGCAATGGTATCTCAAATCTGCCCAAGTCTTCGAAACAAACAATTCCGAATTTTTTTCTGAAAGAGTATTAAACATTGGTATTATGTATCTTGGCGGATTAGGTGGAAATGTAGATGTTGGGTTGGGTATGAATTATTTAAAAAAGGCTCTAAGACGGGGAAATGATAAAGCTCGAAATCGCATTAATCAGATACTAAGTAACAATATTTCAGCTCAATCAACATATCCCTCTGTAGTAGTCGACAATTTCAAACCAAGTTCTCACCGTCTTCGGGTATCAGAGGATAGACTTGCTCAAGTAATGGCTGATCTGAAAAAAAATACGAAAACTTAGAGTTAGTCAATCGCAAAACCGAGCAGAATGTGATACCAAAATTTTAGACACAGAGAAAAGGAAAAAGGTTATACAAAGCAGCCATAAAAATATATCTAATGATGAAGTGATACGTGTATTAGATGATTCCGCAATAATGGCCGGTAATGTCAATGTCGTCCTTGTAGAAACAAAATCAGTCTTAATTTAAGACGACCATAACAATGATTTAGTAGCTATCATAAAAAGGGTCACCAATCGAGTGTTTTTCATATTAAGGATGTTACTGTTTTGACATCTCAGAAAAACGAACCTACTAGGAAAGTTTTTTAAGAAATGAGCTCCACTTTTATTACTGACTCATTTACAAACATTTTTCTAAATTTACATTACATAAGTAAATCCCAAGCAAGTTGGATTTGAATAATAAAATCGGTAAATTGGGGATATAATGCACAATAGTTCATCGATCATTGATTACGGTTAAACTGGTTTATCTGAACTATCAGGTTAATTCGATACTAGGTTTGGCTTTACCCGAAAAAAAAAAAAAAGGCTAAATTAGATTCAAAGCTAATTTAGAATGGCAATGACATCGTCGATTTGCTCGATCAGGTAAGTGAATTTGTACCATCTGAGAGTGCACAAACAATGAATGATATTTTGATTGTGGGGCAAATTACATTTTTACAGGGATAACGTTCACTTGAGGTATCATGATGATTCAAACTCTCTTAAACCACAATCGGTAAATGATAACTTTAAAACATAGTCATTTCATCATACAAAATCACCACTCGGGTAATTAAAAAGTTTAAGAAAAAAAAATGACACGTTATCACATTATTTTAAGATGCGTTTTGCTGCACAACTATGCATAATAATCACTATTGTAAATAGAATTTTGATCTTTTTACTAAAATAAATGTAATTAAATATAAGTGTAATTAAATCATAATATTAAAAAAAATAGGGCGGTGAGTGTATAGACAATATCAGCAAATATTTGATAAACCTGTAAAGTCTATATCATTGTCTAGGCAACGAAGCGAGAACATACTCTATTCATTATTGCGGGCTTATTATCATTATACCTACATAAATGATTAAGGAGGCCAGCACAGAAGAACAAAAGAAGAAAGAAATGTTTTACACAAAGAATTTATTTATATACAGATGTGTGTGTAAAATGTGGGGGTAAAAGATTATTAATTATATGATGTGTGAAAATATAGTACAGTAGATATTATATAAGAAAAAAAAGGGAGGACGTTGTTGATTTAATAACCAACACCAGCCATAATACCATAACCAAGGGTAAAGATGAGTAAAGTTACAATGACACTGATGGGAACACCCACAATAAGGAAATCCTTGGTTTTCAAATAAGGTTTACCAGTTGGATCTTCCATCATCACAGCAGACATGTTGGGGTAACCAGAAACGGGAAGACCCATACCAGCAGAACAAGCTAAACCAGCACCCATGACTAAAAGGTTAGGATGAGGAACAGGCAAGTTCTGACCAACTTGTTGAACAATGGGTACAATAATAAGAGCGGCAACAGTGTGAGAGACAAAGGTGGAGAAAACCAAGATGAGGAAACAGAAAATGGCAAGAATCGCAATAGGTTCTAAATCTTGAACACCATCTTTAATTTGGAGCGCAATATCTTGCAATAAACCAGATGAGGTGACAGCGTTACCAAGAGCCATACCACCTTGAGCCAAAACGACAACAGACCAAAGGAAAGCGTTTAAATCATCTTTACCGAGAATACCAGTACCAAAGAAAACGAAAAGAGGGATAGCAGCAATGATACCAGTATCACCAATGTGTTCTTCAATACTAGATTCGGCACACCAAAGAGCAATGGTCAAGATAGTCACTGCCATCACAAAGACTTGGCTCCAAGTAATTTTGTCACGGGTAGGCTTAATCTTGTTCAAGTGAGGTACAGCACGATCAGGCTTGTAAACAAGCAAGAGGGCACCCCAACAACAGATAACACTAAGGATAGAAATAGGAAGAGCAACACCAAACCAGATACCCCAACCAGGGTTAGGGCTCATGTATTGAAGGGTGACAATGTTTTGAGGAGATGAGATGGGAGAAGTCATACCACCAATACAACTAGCCAAAGCAATACCAAGTAAAAGACAAGGAGCAACAACAGAACCATCAGGAAGCGTACGTAAAATAGGATTGATCAATGAGAAACAGAGAACAGGAGTAGCTACATTTGAGATCCACATGCATAAAAAGGTAGCAACGGACATAATTGCTAACAAAACCCAACGAGGACGGGTACCGGCACGAGATAATACATGAGAAGCAAATGCCTTGGCAATACCGTATTTTGACAAAGCAGCAGCAAGCGAGAAACCACCGAGTAACATCATAACGGTACCACTGAACATGGATTGGAAAACTGCTTTGGAAGCTGCTTTGGCAGCCATTTGTGTACCATCAGCATTACGTAAAATACCAAGAGGAACAACCAAGAAAGGGATCATGAGAGAAGTTGCATAAAGAGGGATGGCTTCAGTAGCCCACATTACGGCAGCAAAAATAAGCAAGGCGAAACAATAATTTTCTTGACGATCACCAAAGATATCAACATTTAATAAGATGATAAAGATGATGACAGAAGAGAAGAAAGCAATGAGGGTATTCATGAGTTCAGCGCGAATCTCCAATTGGGTGAAAGGTAACTTGCGCATCTTGGGAGGTTTGCTTTCCTTCACATGAGCATCCAAAGTCTTACGTTCTTGACTGACCATATCCTTCCAGACAGTATTACGATCATAGGTAATTTGATCACGTAAGTGGGTCTTCATTTGACGGACAGCTAAGGAGACATGGCTGTTACAGAAAGCATCAGCATAGATATGTTCGACTCTTTCAATTTGAGCACGAAGAGCTTCAGCAGTTTGAGGCATGAAAGGTCTAGAATCAAGCACCATCTTCTTCAAGTATTGAGATCTCAAGTCACCATCCAGGACTTTGTCATGCTTCTTTAAGATCTTTTCGAAAGCCATGCGATTCAATTCAACATATGAATCAAGTTCAGACAAGGAGACATAAAGAGAGATGAGTTGAGATCTGAGGTCAACGAGTTGATCAACAAAGTTTTGGTGATCAGTATTTGATTGTGTTGACATACGGGATTCAAATGACATTTTACGACGATTTTCTTTAGGGTGTTCTTTAGTGACAATGACTTCCTTGATGGAATTGGTGGAAGGCAAATTGACAGTGGAATCCAAATTAGACAATGGCGTGTTCATGTTGGGATAGTGCACCTGCATGTCATGATAGAGATTTTGAGTGGGCATACATTCCGATAAAGTAGTATCAAGAGCATCAAGTCGACTGTAAAGCTCAGTTTCTTTCTGAGAATAGAAATCAAACACCTTTTCGAGTTGCATATCCAATTGAGATAAGAATTTATCTTCACCTTGAGAGACGTGAGATGTCATCTTCTCGGGATCGCTTGAGTTGTTGAAAGCATCCACCTTTTCTTTCTCAATTTGAAAGATGAGTTTCTTCAAGTGATCATAACTATTGACAATCAAAAAATGATTAATAAACGAATGATATGACTATATCACCATTGACTACTTACGCAACATAATGATCGATCCAATCAGGAACTGCGTTAAATTGCAGTGAATGGGAGAATTTCATGATATAAAAGGCTCTTTTTTAGTTGGTTGAAACGGAAGAAAAAAAAATAAAGAGGAAGGAAGAGAAAGAAAAGAGGTGGTATTAAGAAATGAACCGGTTTATAAGAAATTGAAGGGTTGGATTTTTTAAATTTTTTTGGGCCCTTTTTATATGTAAAAAAATTACGGCTGGCAGCTAGGAGCCTAAATTAACGATTTGGGGATCTAAAAACTCCGGGTTGTACAGTGTAACGCTAATTCCTTTGATTTTTGTCGCCGTGATTGGCTCTCGAGGCTCCTCACACGACACCACGTGTGGCACCAAAACAATTTATGATTCGATGAGAACCAATCGCACTCTTCAGGTATTGGTTCATCCGAAATCCGAGTTTTTTACAGTTTTTCATGACAAGTCTCTTTCCACCACATGTACCTTTCATGTACATTAAGTGTATTAGAAGCAGTTAAATGACATATCAACTGTGTGTTGATCATATTACGTGTTCAGAAGAAATCTAAGCAAATAAAGCAATCCACACACGCAATAAAATAAGCCCAAATAAAGAAAACGATTTGTAAGAGGGGGAACGTGTTTTGTTCAGAATTTGAAGAAGTTACTGCAAGCAGGGAAAGCCGACTTTTGGTCAATCAATTAGCCAATCATCGTTAGCACGTGTGGGGTCAAAGTACGTTGAATGGATCTCGGTGGACTCTGAATTGATCTTCCGGGACAAGAATAAAACTAACGTATCACAGGCTTAGAAAAATAAAAGAAAAAATACTTTTATAGATTAAAAGGTCTTTTAAGATTATAAATAAACATGTATCGTATCATGAGAACAGTCCATTTTTAATACTATACATGATGAATTGTTGCGCTTTTCTGTACAAAGGCGGGTATTCTTTTATTACGTAGAATGTCTCATCCCTTTTATCTTGAGAGATATGCGCAATTTTATTTAGCAAATACTTGGCAACTCGTCGTAATTAGTTGTACGGCTCATAATGCATAAACATATACGAGATCATAAACAAAGTTACACGATAGTATACAAAAGCCGTTATTAAGTTTCTCTTATACGGGCATGAGCTTATTTCTGGCAAGTGACTAGAACTTAAAAAGAGGGACCCCCTTTAACTAGAGTACCCAAGATGCAAGTACGTAAATAATCAGTTCCCAGTGTAAAAACAATACATTTTGTATCCTCTGCATATTTCATAATCCAAATACAAAGTACACTGCGCTTATAAATCATGCATGGAGGTCCCTTAAGATGGTTCTTTTTGTCAGCATGAAACTCTAAAGAAAGGCCTATGTTTTGACATTAACAAAATGCGTGGAGAGCGAAAAAAAAAAAAAAAAATAGTGACGTCAACAATTATTGAGACATGGGCGCCGCAGAAGGAACAAAGCTGAAAAAAAAAAACGGCTGCCCTCTCTCCCAAGCGGGGAAAAATGTAATATTTCTTTTAATTACGACATTCTCCCCACTCTAACAGCAATAATTCAACAATGTCAACAATTGGACGTACTTTAAAGAATTTGATGAAGGTTGGACCTGCTAGTTACATGAAGCAATTAGATACCATTTGTGATACCAAATGGGGTCGCCTTGTAGGTACCGATGTTAACGGTAACAAATATTTCGAGAACCTTGACGAAGTTTCTGGTAAGACGAAATGACACTTGATTCCATGGAAACACATATTAATTCGCCCTGTAGGTCGTGAGCGTTGGGTTGAATATGCCAGTAACCAACCTGATAGTGGAGATATTACTCCCGCTTGGTAAAATTCAAATACACATCCACACCTTGCACGATAACTTACATAATTCATTTTAGGCACATGTGGTTGAGTCGTATCGTTCAAGAGCCTCCTACCGAAATGAACATTCAACCTCAAAAGTGGTGGGGACAACCTATTCCCAACTTTTCTGGTACTCCCAAGGCCTTCAAGACCTACAGTACCACCGTTCCCAAATTACAAGCTTGGGAACCCACTGTCAAGGCTAGATCTGCATAAATCACATCTTTTTCGATTTCTAAAAAATAAACCTTCTAATCTCAACCCATTCATATCACACATACAAGTAAATGCATAATCATCATTGTTTGATTTAGATAATTCGTTGAGTTCATACCCTAACCCCCAAGCATGAAGGGTAGAACCTTACACAACTCCGCCAATTTATTCTAGCTCTCTCTCTTTCTCTCTTCTCATTTATGTCGAAACCTAGTCAACAAGAAATACATTCACTTTACAGATCTTACCTCCGTATTGTTCAGGAATGGCCTCAAGATAAATTAAGGCCTAACCGAGGCATGAAGCAAATTCTGGCCAAAAAAGTAAAAGAGACCTTTCGACAGCCCCATGCCGACATTAATGTAGACAAGGCACGTGGAGAGATCAAGGCTTTGGAAGCCTTATTAGATAACACTTTTAAAAACAAGGTAAACCCTTTATTTGCTCTTCTGACAAATCTTTCTAAACAAGAACAGTACCCCATATCCGATAAGATTCTTACGCCAGCAGGAAACCCGAATTATTATTCCAAATTAGTCACGTCCTTGGAAGCAACTTTGGAAACTGGCAAAGAGAAAGGCATTCTAGCTAAGCTTTTTGGAAAATAATAATAATAAAAAAACTATGCTGCACTGACGCATAATAACTTATTTACAGACAATTGAATAATATCATATGATGCAGGCTCAGATAAATGAAATCAAATGACGCTTTTCATTATATGACTATGTGTCTCATCTGCAGATGAACTAGACATATTAAAGGACTTAAATACTATTTCGGTAATGACTAGCTCATAAATGTACCGCACTCTTCTTTTAGTCGGATAAATTGGTATTAAATGCTATCAGCAACCCCAGAGACCGTACACTTTTTGTTACAATAAAGATACGAGTGGTTTTATGACGACACACTTGTATAGTTGTCTTTTTCTAAATCCGTACAGTAAAAATTGTCACTGCCGAGGTGGATTGTCGACGTAAATGGATGTCCTAATATATTACTTACTCTGAGTAATGCATGGATAATAATAACACGAAAATTTGGGCTATATTATAATAACTAGGAGAGTGTAGATTAGTGTAGCCGGTCTTAGATATGCTTTCATTGGACACATAGCTCAGGTAGACTTATGAACGAGGACCCTCTTACAAATTACAGCTTTCAAATAAAATTCCGGACCCCGTTCACACCTGTGTACGACTCTTTACTTTTTTGCGCGTTCACCTTTTTTACAATTTTTTTTTTTTTTTTTTTTTGAAAACAAACAATTGTAACATGGAGAGAACAAAGTAAGTCTCTGTCATTCTAATTCTAATTTATGAAAAACCTCTAAAAATAAAAAGTTCTTCTAATACACATGCTTCTACAAGATCCTCAGGACGATCGATTTTATCACCGAGAAGACGATCGTTAACACAAAACTGTAAACGACAAGTGGATGAAGCTCAACGGTATACAAATTACAATGCAGAAAAAGAACCCATCAAGGTAAAAAAAAAAAAAGAGAAAGAAGGAACCATTGCAAGGAACACATTGCCTCACTCATATCATTTTTTTTTAATGTATGTCATAGGCTTATTTAAGACTTCGGCCTACACTCAACGAACAAGCAGAGGAACCTTACATAAAAATCACCAATGATGTAGAAATATCCATGACACCACCCCTAGTAAGCTAATAGATCAATCTACAACCCCCCCCCCTTTTTTTTTGTGTATTTGTTTAATTTTTGTTTGTCCTACAGAATTCAAATGCATATCGAACGAGACATCGAGCGCCAGAGAAATATCGATTTACAAAGGTATTTAAAGATACGGTGAACCAAGGCACTTTTTTTGAGGAAACAACATTGGATCTGGTAAAAGATGTATTAAACGGAGATAATGCCTTGATTTTTGCATACGGTGTGACGAATTCAGGAAAGACCTTTACTGTGATGGGAAACGAGGAGAATGCTGGTTTATTACCTCGAGCCCTTCACATTATGTTAAATAGTATACAACATTTAAAGAGTGAAGCCAAGGTCAAGAAAATTCAACCATCCTAACTATGACCTGTCTTTACTGACTCTGTTAACGTAGATCAAACCTGTTATGCATAGTTTGGCACAGACCTATGATGATGACAGTGAAGAGAATAGAGACATATTAAATTTATGCAATGTAAAGAAGAAAATTGTAATTGTAAGTTGTGACATTTAGTTGACATGACATTATGTAGATAGAAACCCATACAATGGATCCTTGCACTATAGACATCGATACAAATTTTGAGTATGGTATTTGGGTTTCCTTTATTGAAGTATATAACGAACAAGTCTATGATTTATTGGACACGACAAAGTCATCGAAACGAAACCAACTGCATTTAAAGTATGAACAACGATCAGGGAACAAGTATGTGGCAGAGATGAATCGAGTACGTGTACATACTTTTGAGGAAGCATATGCCATTATGAAATTAGGGCAAAAAAATAGACAAGTCTTTTCTACCTTGATGAATCAAACCAGTAGTCGAAGTCATAGTATTTTCACCATTCATGTCGTAAAATGTCCGATCATGGAAGAGTTTATCATTGAGGTAAAATAAATATGCACATATTTGGGAGAATGCTAAATTTGGATAAAAAGGATCCTCATTGTGTAACCGTGTCGAAATTATCCATTGTTGATTTAGCTGGATCCGAACGATATAAAAACACAAATAGTACAGGTAAAAATATGCTTTCTTTTTTTATTTGTATAAAAATAGACTCATTTCTCCTTATTAGGCCAAAGACTAAAAGAGGCAGGCAACATCAATAAATCACTCATGGTCTTGGGCCAGTGCATGGAAGTACTAAGATTAAACCAAATTAAAGCTGAAATGGGAAAGGTAAGTAGCGATTTATATAAAGAAAGAGAGTTGAAGCTTACGATCTATAAAAACAGAATACAGCTGTCGTCCCTTTCAGACATAGTAAACTGACAGAATTATTCAAGAGCACGTTTGAAGGCAATGGCAAAGCTGTAAGTATGAGATATTTTTTTGCATCTTTTTTTTGTAAATCCTCATCATCTCAAGGGTAGGTCATTATCGTGAATGTCAATCCCTTTGATACGGGTTTCGATGAGAATAGCCATGTCATGAAATTTGCTGCAGTAGCCAAAGATATCACCACGTGGAAACAAATGCAATCCAAAATATTAGATTTACAACAGATTGAAACAAGCACGAAACGGCGCAGACATCATGAATCCCAGGAGGATCTTCTTGCGCAGTTGGATGTTTTACGAAACAAGGTAAAAAAGTTGGAAACTTTACGTAATAGAGACACATACGGGGATTGGGTTTAGAAAATATTAAAAGTATGTATGTTAGTGGATTGATGCAGAAATGAGAGCTACTCATGCTGAAATGAAAGGCCATAAAGAGCTTAAAGAGATGGAAGAAATGTATCTTCTAGCGTTAAAACGAGAGGTAAAAACAAGAGAACAAGTTGCGTAATTTTTGGTTTTCTTTTTCTTAATGGTGATTTAGAGTGATCAAATGGAAATTCAAATCAGCGATAAACTGAACAACACAATAGGTATGATCTATTTATTAATAGTGTCATTGTTGACTGATTTTAAATAATACAGATGAAAGGGATAGTGATTTTCTAACTACAGTACGTCATTTTTTGTTTTATTTTTGGATAAACAATGATATTAACTTTTTAAAAAGATTCAGCAACGACAGCAAATATTGAGTAATGACTTGAACTATTTAAAATTACGAATAGAAGAAAACAAACAGAGTCTAGTTCAAGAGGTAAAAAAAGTAGGGCAGAAAATGTGCAACAGTAAACCTAAAAAAAAAAAATGCTTGGCAAATGTTTTCTTAGATCTCTGAAGGTTTATCTCCTGCGGAAGACGACGATGATGATTTACAAAAGGAAAACGATGATCCTGTTATACGAGGAGAAACAACGGCTTCTTTCCAAAGTTTTTTAAGCTTACGAAAACAATTACGCAAGAGTATCTTTAAACGCGAGGAGGTAAAAGGCATACGTTTTGTTTATTTGTGTAAAAATATTAAACCTTTCTAAGTTATGTAAAGATGCGGATACGATCATGAACCAAGTAGAAAAGTTTGATGGTGTGACATTTGAGCTTGCTAAGGTTTGGTTTATTTTTTGGGGGAATAATAAGGATATGCTAAGCATGAAATAATTTGTAGGACACTAAAATGGGTAAACTGTTAAAACTGATTGCACAAGAGGAATTCGAAAAGGATCCTTACCAAATCCGAAACAGAGCCATACGATTATTCAAACGTTATGCTCAACTACCCATGGAACCCGCGCCCGAACCGCCAAGAAAAGAATTTTCTGCAATGACTTTTTCGGGAACGCACGATCATCCCTCACCGACACCAGTGGTATGAAAATCGATATTCTTTTTTCAGATGAAAACAGTCGTATTAATACTTTTTTTATTTAGTCTTTCAATGTCGGATTTAATGTGGCGACTGAAAAAGGCCCTTGTGAGGAAGAGGTAGAATACAAAAATAGTCAAAGCAAAAATGTAACAACCTCTAAACAGTTTGATTTTAATCTATTTTTAGGCGTCCGATCAGCATCAGTTGTCTTCTATGTCCGTGGAAGAAGACGGCGACGACGACAACGATGAGGATGACCGTTCCAGTGATATAGAAAAAGTGCCAAGCACTGCTACGCGTCATAAAAAAAGAAGGTATGTAATCTAGATAGAAACGTACATTACGCATAGATTAAAAAGAAGTTCAAACAGAAAACTACGTTCACGTTGAATTGATCATCCATGGAGAATAAACCCCGATATAAATATAAATACAAAGCCAAAAATTCATCTACTGTAATAAATAAGAACTCTTTCCCAACAATTATATTTAAAAAAAAAATGATCTCCCCTCCTCCAAGTTCCGTAAAATCTACCTGTGCCTATGATGAAAAATTCATGTTTGATGAAAAGTCTTACTGTTACCAAAAAGAAACTAATCCACAGCCAGTGGTGACAATGCGTCCACACTACTTGTCACTAAGCAAAATCAAGAAGAGTTTCAAGTCATTTTTATTCGACAAAAGAGACCATCAAGAAAAACGACCTCAAGACGGTAAAACGAATCCAATGGAATAAGCATGTATATAAATGTTGTAAATAAAAAATGATAACAAGATTTTTTTTTTTTTTTAATATTAATGAGTTAATGTATGTGTCTGTGAGAGTGAGAGAAAGTGATAGTGAGATAATTATAGAGTGAGAAAAATACACGGTCAAAATGTACATGAAATGATAAAAAGAAGAAGAAAAAAAAATTAATAGTAAGCCGGACCATTACTATTGCCGTTGCCATGGCGATTATTATTAATGGTATTACTATTATAATTATCACTGTAGGTATTTGAGTTATTATTGTGTCGATACATGTCATAACTATCATAACGATTGTTACGATTAGGCTCTTCATGGTTGGCATACGCATTAGGAGAGTTATTTCCAACATTACCACCTCCGGCAGCGTAATAATTCTTTTGTTCTTCTTGTTGATATGAGCCCACGGTATCTGCGGACATGTCATCTAATCGAATACCGGACTTTCTACGTTTACGTCTTTCTTCTTCCTGATCATAATCTGCTACGGGACCACTACAGAGTAAAGTGATGGCGTTGGACATGGCTAATAACTCGAGGGCCAGAGCAGCAAAGATCACCAGATACAATTTGCCAAAGGTGCTCTTTACATAACTCTGTAATTCAGGTGCACAAGGAGGCTGTACATTTGTTGATGAGCTGGTGGGTTGACAATGATCTGTTAAGACAAAGCTGTCCATGGCAGTCTGAAATCCACAGCATTCGAACTGAAGAAAAAGAGTCAATACTAAATTAAGATGTTCGACTGGAGAAAAAAGTACCTGATTCTGCAAATTGGTTCTGTAGGCGATACTGGATTTGGGCCAGAGGTTTGTGAGATATTGAGCCGAGTTTGCAGCTTTTTGGTAGACTTTGACGCCAATCATGACTTGAAAGACAAGCGCGCCGATAATGATGATCATGTAGATATAGGTGATCATGTTCTTTTTGACATAAGCGCCAATGACACCAAAGATGGCTGCTACACAAACGACTGCGCCGAGAATGGCCAGGACTGTTATTTTGTAAATGAGTACATATTAAGAGATGGTAATATATATGAACATTTTACGTTTGAATGTATTGCCTGGGAATAAGGTTGCACCTAGAAATTTATCCTTCATACCAATCAATCCAAATGCAATAAATGCAATACCGAGACATGCAAATAATAAATTGGTGGAAATCATGTAGACCCTACTTAGTCTAAAGTATGCATGTTTAAATACATATTGTCAATAAACAACTACACACTAAAAAAAAATTATTTTTACCTAGCGCAACAGTTTGACATTGTTTGGATGATGTGAAAAAGTAAATGGAGTAATGTAGAATAAAAAAAAATAATTGAGAAATGAAGGAATGACTTGTTATTAACCTAAAAGTTAATATTATAATATAAAAAGGAAAGGAGATGAAAAAAGGGGGGAAAAGAAAAAGAGAAATATAAAAAATTGTCTGTGAGGCACACCAAGTTTATTTAAAAACCACTATTTTTTTTTTTTTAATTAACTCTATTTGTTATTTTCTATTGACTAGAATTAATAAAAAGCAGTAATCATCTCTCTCTCTTTCTTTTTTCTCTCCCTTTCTCTTTTTTTTCTCCATTCTCTTTCTTTTTTTAACCCTTTTTTCATATTTCTCCCAGCTCTTTTTTTTTTTTCGAAAAAAAAAAAAAAAATTAAGAGTTTATTAAGTGCGAGTTTTTTGTACTACTTTTTTTAAAAAGAAGGCACTTTTTGATGATATTGACGAATCATGTGTAGTAAATGAAATTAATCGACTCTTTCCCTTCGATTCGTTCTCAGCAATAGAGTGACGGGTGTTTTTTTAGTGTTGACGAAATTCACACCAAGTATGGACTTATTCAATCAAGTCGATAAGGACAGTGCATGGAATGACTTTTCTATAGTGTCTAGTTCGTCTATAACCCAAACTACCTGCACTACTACTAAAACTAGAGTGACTAGAAGAAGAGGCATGCTTGATGCCTTCTTCTTCGTGGTGAATAATACTAATGGATGGCCTTCTTCTCACACTTTTCCCCACGGGCCTTGGTCTTGATGCTGGTATCGGTTCTTCACCCATGGTCGAGTCCTCCAAGTCGGGTTCTGTATGAAAGAGATGTTTCACCACATCGGAGTGCCTTGTGGATTTTGGTCCTGCCGTGTCACCCTCTATCGGTGTCTACATGTAATATGTTAGTGTGACGCCGCCCTTTTTTATAAAAAAAAAATCTCTTTATTTCATTTACATTGTTGAGCTCTTCATCATCGCTGTAGATTGAGTTGGTTTCAGTAATGCTAGGTAAATGAGGAGCATTAAAGGAATCCTGCGCTGAATGATTAGATGATGAAGAGTGAGATAACTTTGATCTTGAAGCGATTCGAACTCTTGGTATTTCTGCTGCTTTTCTACCTGCAAATACATAGATTCTTACCCCTCTAGAACCCATAGGTAACGTAGCAACGCTCATATCTGAGATAGTAATGGGCTCTTCATCAGTAGTTTCTGCTGTAATATAAGTCCACGCGTTTCTCTTTGTGTTAAAAACAGATAACTCGTCTAATGGATAGCTGCATAGTATCTCATTATCATCCTCATCTTCACGGATAGAATGGCCACCAAAGATGATGAGTTTATTACCATAGGACACCATGTAGGATTGAAATCTATCTAGAGGACTATCACCTGTAGTTGAGATGAGATGTTCACGTTGTGGGGCATCACCTGGAGTGAGCATCTGACCACGCAGGTATTTCTCGACTTCAGGATGTTCATATTTATACCAGGACCATGTTTGACAATCCAATTTGTAGAGATCGTCATAGATAATGTAGGTGGAATCGTTATCTAATTGAGCACCGCCGTGTATATAAAGAGAGTGACCAATCACGGCACTAGCATGACCGAAACGAAGATGGGGTACATGTCTTATTAAATGTATTAGAAAATTTACAAATCTGAATTAGTCGTCTACCTATTTACCCACTTATAGGAGGTACAAACCAACGATTGTCGATTGTATCATAGACAAATACGTCATTTTCGCCTGGATTTCAAAAATTAAAAGAAAATGGTTATATATATATATATATATAAATAAATAAACGGTTCTTCTTTTTCTTTACCGACAGAATTGTAACACAAACCACCAAAGACAATTAGGTAGCGATCGCCAATAGCGTCCAACGAGTGTTCATGCCTTGGTCTGGGAGGTAAACCTTGGGCATTAGTTACCATGCGAGTGTTGAAATTGGTAATGTCAATCTCAATGAGGCTATTTGAAAGAGTGTATGATTTTAGCAGTCGACCGCCGACTAAATAAATTTTAGTGCCTACGACAGTAGCGGAGGTGATTTGTGGTTGAACTTCAGTCATGTCAATTAAATTTAGTTGATGGGATGACCACACTCCCGCAATAAGATCAAATGAATAACAGAATGGATTCTCGTTCATGAAAGGGATATAGAATGTATTGCCAACAGATACTCCTGCTCTATAATTGAGAAAGGGTGGTGCTGTAGGCATTAAATCGTCAATCGTGCTTACTTTGGCATTTCGAAAAGACACAATGTTACGTACTAACATGCCTAATACTGAAAATCAATAAGACAGTACAATAAACTTCTTTAAGAAACTTACCAAAGTATTTACATGTCTGTGCTAAATAAGCTAATGATCGATTGTCGAGGTAGTTGAGCACCAGATATTTGATGTCTAAGCTTAGATCAAATATGGTACATGTTCTTTCTTCGTCTGTCATCATATGAAAGAAAAGGAAAAATAGAAAGAAAAAAAAAAGATGAGAAACAAAAACCAAAAAAAAGAACACATTTTTATACTCGTAACCCGGGTCGACAATGATGTCATGTGCTTACCCGTTTTGGCAATAGAAGTTCCTTGCACTTTCGAGAAGCTTTTTTTTTTCAGACTCTTTAAACTTTTTTTTCTCCACCTTTACAACTTGACACTAAACTAAATATAGCAAATTTACTTTAATATAGTATTCGAATTTAAAATCACCCTTTTTATCCCATTAAGCAATATGCGTTTCTTGTTCTATTTTTTTTTTTCGCTCAAAATCCAGAAAAGATCTGGTAGTTTCTAGACTTTCCCTGCCCCCCTTGTTATTTTCGTGTCACCTGAAGAAGAAATTTTTTTTTTTTAGCCCTGCTTTTTATTTGTGTACATTTTTCTCCCATTCCACGTATATTCGGGAATAGCATGGTATTTACGCGCTCTTTTTATCCCCAAAGACATCTGAACAAAAACCACCATTTCCCAATCCCTCCTTTTATGGGAAAATTACTGTATGTGTTTCCCCCGATTTTAATCGAGATATCGCATCACCCGTCGAATTTATACATCACAAAAAGAACCGTATCACAGGGCGGGCCCCGGAACTGATTTGAGTAATCCAAACAAAGGTGATACAGATTCACTACCAAAACAAAAAAAATAGAGGAAGAGAAAATAACCAACAGCGTGGTAGAGTCTATAATTTATAGAAGGAATGCACAGAAGATCATTCAGTCCTTCTTTTTTTAATAAAAGAATTAGAGAATTGGAAATAGATACTGGTTACTTTATTTATACCTTTCCAAATCTGTGCAGTGTTCTAATCAGGAGGTGGGAAATATTGATGTCATTTTCTTTCTTGAACAACAGCAAGGATGACTTATCTTACAAAATACAACCGTCTGATCCCCCGATTCAAAAGAAAGAGATCGATCGGTGTTCGGTCTTTCATCATCATTACAGCTCAAGCCCTCTTATGGGGACATCTCTGTATGCTTTTATCGGATTCTCTCTCTCTCTCTCTCTGTCTGTCTTTCACATGAGCCGTAGTACAATACGTTACACGCCATAGGAATACAGACATTTAAACAAATCAAGTTACACATGGGTGCCTTCAATACTTTTTTGCTCATATGAACACCCAAAATAAACCTTATATACTAACGAGCTGTCAATGCATCTATATTTTTAACTTTTTGTTTATTGACACAAAAAGACCATGTGAAGTCTACTTATGACGTAAATGTACATTTTGGCAAACACGTACATAATTTCTTGTAAAAGGCACCATGTGGTTTCTAGGTGGGTTGCTATGTGGGTTGCTATGTGGGTTGCTACGCGAGGGAAAAAAATGATGTCATATTTCTTCTGATATTGTGTCGATCTTTATATGAAACGATCAACCACTTATTATATACGCCAATTCACTTCAGTTATTCTGATTAGAAGCGCCAAGAAGCATCACCCAATCTTCAGGGATGTGAAGTATCCCCTTCTTTTTAGAGAGAAGGAGGCGCTAAAATTGCATTCGTTTAGACGCTTGTTTAGGTACAGCGAGGATTCAAATTTATGATGCAATTGAGAACTAAAAGGGTGGCGGCGATATTATTTGATTTCCACAACCTCCAGTTTGGAACTCGTCTTTATGTAGTTTTACTAATGCTTCATTGTACCACGCATGAAAATTAAGTGATTGTAAACATAAACAGAAAAAAAAAAGGGGCTAGACTTTCTTTTCCAAGTTTGCATGAATATCAAATTCTTACCTGAAGTTTAGCTTCTACCATTCTGTTGGGTTTTCCCAAAGAAAAAAAAACGGATCTGTGTAACATTAAAGACATTTTTTTTTTTTTTTGCCACAGCATGTGATTTAATACAATCAACATGTTGGTGGAATAGATTTTCGATCAGCGACGGAATTAATTTCTCATACCAAAATGTTGAAAAATCGTCAAGACAAGGCAGTATTCTGGCTTCAAATGAATAGTTTAGATTCTAATAACCGTAAAATGTCAAGAAAATAACGAGCTCCCATTTTCGAAGAACGATGTACACAGATAGAAGTAGGATGTTACTGTTCCCGAATACACAACTGGTTTTACTGTCTCTGTCGAACAAACCCAGAACATTTATCAAGAGGTTGTCGGAAGATGTGTTACAGTTAGCAATAAATAGTACTCAAACATGTTTTGATTTGTCAAATGGTACCAAGACAAAACCACTATGTCAACTTCCGAACTAAATATGGTACTCCTTAACCTTAACGGCTATCTAATTGTTTTTTTTTATTCTTATCACAGATACACAAGTTAGAATTATGCCTTGCTAATGAAATGGCTGCTTGTTTGAACATATTTTCTAGTTAACGTTCGCTCACTTCCTACTGAAAATAGTGTTCCTCTCAGATGTCGACGTAACGAAGTTACTCAAGTACAATGCGGAAGAACAATCAAACATTTGAATGTTCTGTAACATTGCAACTGCAACCTTCCAAACCTCTTATCGCAAGTCAACCATAGATCCATCTAAGTAGCATGTTCGTTCTCTTTTTCTTTTTTAACGCTGTTTGTGAGAGATATTTACTTCTTACATTTTAAAGTAATAATTTCTGAAAATAGTGTAATTAAGAATTTAGAAGCATTTGGTAATGTTATTGACATAATGTTATTTTAGCAATATTAAAGTTTCATTGTTAAAAAATATCAATAAATAAATAAAAAATTATCACATTCTAGTTCTAATCTTTTTTCAAATGTGTAAAAGAAGAGGTAAAAAAGCCCATTGCAGATGTGTACACAGACTAACACAAGAATTTATGGTTTAGTATCATGTAAAATCTGTGGAAAGTTTTTTAAGGGAAGACGTGGTATTGCAATTCATCGACGTTTTACTACTCACAGTGGAAGTGATACTGATCATGAAGTTGAAATGGAATCTGAGGGCTTTATTTCTGATACACCCGAGCCCGAATCCAGTAGTGGAGGGGACTCTTTTTCCGGAGGCTATGGAGGAGGTGGTGGCGATAGTGGTGGCAGTTACTCACCACCAAGTGATTTCAGCTCAAACAGTAGTAGTACAGAGTATTTGACAGCATCCAGTAATCGTACAAGATATTATACAGCGTCTTCAGATAGAACACGTACTCTCTCCATGGATCCTTCAGATACTACAGCTAGTTGGATAGAGGAAATGCTATTTCCCGTTAGATATCCAAATGGTATGATTGATATTGAAGGAAGTTCTTTAAATGGTATCAGCGTTTCCAGAGAATTATTTTATGTAGTAGAAAGAGCGAATCATAGACCAGATCGGCGGAATGAAGTGCTTGCTAATTTTGCTGAAATCATTGTCAGAAATCGTTGTGCGCCTACTCCCATGTCAGTAAAACTCCTTTGGATGATATATGGGTTATTCTTGCTGTTGTATTACCTTGCCAAATACATGGCTCTTTATTATATTACCACAGCTATCTACTTTATTTTTTCCGGTCAATGTGCTTTCACGACGAATTATTTTATCATGGATATGGAATAGAAGCACCTTTTATTTAATTAAATAAATCTCTCACACAGTTTTTTTCGATAGATCTTTTAAAGGTCGTGATGGTTCTGCCATTGAATGAATAAACAGACAGCCATAGTATGATATTAGCAACAAATTAGTAGTGTGCTGCATGATAGCTTGACATAGGTAGGAGAGCGGCTTTTTTTATATATACAATTGCTAAAGCTGCAAGGCAACTATGACGTAGATACCATGTTTGGACACCCACAATATTACGTCTCTGGATCAACCAGAACTTCCGTTGTCGTCAAATCTGGCGCATTTATAATACGATGACAAGTTAAACCAGTCACGACTTAATTTAGATAAAGGTCTACATTTTTTTTTAAAATGAAAAGACTACACTTTCTATTTTTTTTTTGGGTCATAAATACCTCTTCGAAAAGGTGGAGGCAGTAATGAGTTATCTGAAACAATACAAGAATAGTCAATGGGAGCTGTATTGGCTGTGTCAGGTATGTTTTTATTTATTGCTGTGTTAGAGTAATACTTCTCACGGTAAGTGTGTAATATCCGATGTCTATAAGACAGTAATTTCAACCAAATATAAATAATCCTTTATTAAGCACATACATTGCTCTGGTATTCTTCAGTGATGAATGTTCCGTATTATATAGTTGAGACATTAGCATAATAACTGGATATATATGATAGAAGATACATTGAGATTTTTTTATAATGGCTGAACAGGTATGTGATAAATTAAATTGTTTTAACGAGTTTTCCTAGTGAGTTTGTTCTTCTTTTGCAATCCATGGCTATTTTATAGTACAGCCTGATTAACTTTATTTGTTGCAGAGTCATATTAGTAACCCTTTTAGTGAGGTGTTGATGGTGAGAACAGACCATGAGCTTTTAACGTCTTGAATCGATTAATTCTTTCAAATAGTGTACATGGTTTTGAAAATCTAATTGCGGCAGTTGTCACAATTCCAGAATCTACTCCCTGGATCAACAAATGATCTTTTTTTAGACTTGCCTTCATTATATCTGGTATTTTGAGTGAGTTTGTCGATATAGGTAAATGCCGTTTATGCCTTGCTTTGTTGAGAGCAAACATCTTACATTGAAGGTCTTTAAACGATGCATTCAATTTTCGCAATTGGGAATAGATACTATCACAATCGAATCCCCCTTTTTTTTTCAATTGTTTGTACAATTAAGAATTCCATAGCTGTTTAGGTCTCTTCTTTGTGAGAAAAAATCTACCAAGATTCAATCTGTTCTATTCTTTTACACAAATCAATTTCTCCAAAGATGCATAATATTTCTTTCATATTTTTGTCTCGTTATTAACCTGGTTGATCTTTTTTTTTATTTAACTGTTGTCAATAACAAACTGGAGCTGCTCCTGATAAATGATGGGTGCTTTCTGTGAATCTTGATTTATGGATTTCTGAACTCCAAAGCAACATTACGACTGCAATCAAAGCATTCATTTCTCTAGCAGTGAGACCGGCTATTGGTAATAGCACTGTCCACGACGACAATGTCTTTGGACACCACTCAATTACCATATTCCCCATCGCTAAAGAACCACAATTAGAAAACTGGTTAGTAAAATTCTTGATTTCCCTAGTTAGACAAATACATTTTATCAGCGTACCTTTTTCCCGAATGGTTTTCTTTTCTTTTCAGTCGAAGCAGGTTCGGTCAAGCTCGTCTTTCTTGGGAGGCTGAAGAGAGCGGGCGCAGTGATGTCTGTCCGGATTTTTATTTACCTGTGTACACCAAGTATACTGCTGACTGATTCATATAAAAAATCAAGTTAGGTGCTGCAATCAGGTAAAAATCTTGATAAAGATTGTCAACCTGTAGGATGCTCTCCTACCAAAAGTTTCTGTATGAGGATGGTTATAATATCTATAATATCTATTTTGACTCTTTTATTACCGTAGCAGAAAGAATACCTGATTCGATAATCCTTCTTGTGATTACAGAACCTATTTTTTGCTAGAAGGGGCAAATGATACATACTCATAAAGCATGTCTATACCAGTTGTATGCCCACATATTTTTTAAAGCTGACATGATGCTGTTTGCATGCAGTGACTGGCGTGGAGGTAGCCGTAAAATGATAGGCATCATTCGGATTCAGCTGGAGAATAATAACCTTCAAAATTCTACAATGATAGGTTGGGTGTTATAGCCAAGTTATCAAGTAAAGATTCATGTACACTTCTTGCTCAGCGTTTTTGTCAGGAAACGTTCCCCCCCAATTCCATGTGACATGATGTTCCAAAGGCTATTGTAAGAAAACGTCTTTTAACCGCACAAGGATTTTAGACGGGACTATTTGCTTGAAAATATAATGTCTTCTTTGGTTAACCCAATATCATCGTTACCAAAGTCGATATCTTCAAATTTAGAAGTTCGTGTGTATTTGGATATGTATCTAATCCACCTGTTACAATCAAAATCATTTAAAGCGTTAGATAGATCATAGATTGATGCATGACAAGAATCCCGTAATTGTGATATGTGCTTTGAGATGGGAAATTGTTCTTGCTAAACTTCCGCCAACCTTTGCTTTTAATGTCTAATCTTGATAAATTAACGTGGTTATCATTGCCCCAAAAAAGGTTGTAGGAGCCCACCTGGCATGTCTCCTAACGTGGTGGATAAAGTGAACACCCAGAATTGTATTTTCAATCTAAGTATGCCACTAGAATCTTAACTTCCGTAAAGGATTGTCTGTTCCCCGATAAACCAAGCGTGCCCACCTTTGTTATACCGAATGATGTACAATCAATTCACTTGGATTATGCTCTCTGCTCCCCTCGGAGTGAGGGGGTCATCTTTTCATAGGAGCTCTGGAAGTAATATTTTTGATGTGCTAGATTACGAGAGAGAAAGGGAGAAAATATAGTTCGATAACATCTTTGTATTGAGACTTGTCAATCAGTTAACAGATGTGGTCTGGACCCATCTTGTGACGGCTTGTTCTATTTCTTATATCAAATGCACTTGGCTAATTTATCATAAGATAACATGATTATCCTTTATAAACATGAGCTTAGTCTCCATAAAAAAAACAGATATCGTAAGAGTTAAAGGTACGATCGCCTATGCTTCAATTCAAAGCCTTTGTGCTACCCATTTTGAAACTGCACTTTTCTAGAGTATTCGATAATAAAATGCAGCAAGCATATGCTAGTATAAACAGGTCATATTCATGCTGCTTTTTTTTTATCTATTTACTATTTAGATCTGTACGCATTTTGCACATCTCCTGTCGTTTAAGTTGGCCAATCATATTTATACTTGGCGATAGAAATAATCACTAAATCGTGATCGGAGTAGCCCCCAGACTTGTCAGTCAAGCCGCAAATATTGTTACATGATCAGTAATGGGGGGCGTTGCTAGGGGGGATTTGATTCGTCCCCTTTTTTAATTTCATTTTTCTTTTTTTTGGATATATTTTTTTGTTGTTTTTTTTGGGGCCATGAATAAACCCTTTTACAATGTCCTTTCCTGATGATGTTAAGCAAAAACGAAATAAACCATGTAATTCCTATGTCTAGTATAATGTTAGGTGTAAATGTGTACTAATAAACCAAGAATGCTTAGGTGAAAACTGTCGTGCCCATCGAAGAAAGTGTAAAGTGACTCAAGGTATAACTTGTGATCGTTGCATAAAAATGAACTTAGCTTGTGTATTCAAGTTTTCTGTCAAACCCACCGTCCTAAAGAAACCTGTACCCGTCTCCAAAAAGAACCGCATGTTGGAACAAGTGCGCATCATGGAACAAGATATGGCTGCCATGGAACAACAACTCCGGTTACTAAATGTACAAGTGCGCTTGGACTCTGGTGGTGGTGGTAGCAGTAGTAGCAGTAGTGGTTACGATAGTGATTCCTCCAGTAGTGCTGGAACAAGCATAGGTGAAGGCTACTATACCGAATGTTCTGAACGGAGCCATGAGCACGGTGTCAGTGCCAAACGAGTCAAATACAAAGACACCAGTCCCTCGCCATCTACTTGTACCGCTTTAACAAGAACAAATGTGAATAACAGTGGTTGGAATCTAAAAGTAAGTCAAGACTCAAAGGGCATTCGGTTTCAAACGTCCATCAAGAGTATTGCTGATGTAGCTGTCTTTTTAACGGAAACTTTACGGTATTTCACCAGTTCACCTAATCGCACACCTAATTACCATGCAGATCGTTCACGGCAGACCTTGGCAGTGACCAACAAAATGCTCCAAGTAGAATATGTGCTCCATAGCTTCTTCCAGAAGAAACACAAGCCTAAATTAATCGCACCTTGTTCTTCTCCTATATGTGATAGTATGACACGTGCTTTTATCAAACGACAATTATTACAAACCTATTTTACGTGCCACGGAACTTGTACACCCATATTACCTTCACCCTATTTTATACCCTATTTTCAATCCCAACCCAACTGTATGCTATCTTCTGCTGCAGCTGCCTTTGTTGCCTATTCACAATGTAGACATGTCGATCAATATACTTTTCCTGTAACTCGTGAAAGTATTGCCGAATCTTTTCGACAAGAAGCCAAAGAACTATTGGAGGATGTTCTGTTTGAAGAAGAGCCTAGTGTAATCACTGCTGCTTCTCTCATGTTGTTATCCCAATGTGCACTTATTACTTTACAGAATATGGAGGCAAGATTGTACATGAATTTGGCTTGGCGCATGGTAGTTCAACTCAAAGACAAGTATATCCATCTGGTTCAACCTCTGACCACACGAACAATAGCAACTACAGAGATTTGTATGGCAGAGGCTTGGCGACGGTTATTTTATGCCGTCCGATACTTGGAGCTTAACTTGTACATGATTTATGACGGGCTAGCTGATTTTTCTTCCATCATGTTCGATAGTGGAATTGGATACCCTACCGTCTTGGCAAGCGAATACCCCAACAAGGAAGTGAGTGGAGCGATTCTTGTGTTTAGTCATGTCGTACGATTACACAACTGTCAAATGTCTCCCAATTCGGATGCTCTCAAATACCAACTCTTTGCGGGTAACCTGGAATCCATTTCGATTCTCGATATTGAGAGTCTTGAAAATCAGTTGATTAGTTTCTGGAAAACATTACCCGCTCAATTTCGATTATCGGATTCTCCTTTGGAATATTTACAAACTGACCGAATTCAACAATGCGAGAATCCTCATGCGATTTATTTAAATCAATTATATTACGCTTATTGGTTGGCTTTAGAAACTCGATTGATGAGATCGCCTGCCTCCACCGATCTCAAAAGTGCCAATATGGAACGCTTTGATGGCGATCGAGCCTTATTGATTGTGTCTGTATGTTGTGATGCTATTTCCAAAATATTTCATGTCTTGTATTGTAGGTTGCCATGCACAGTGGAATTGCATTGGTTGCTGATTGCCAGTGATGCCATGGCCATGTTGAAGGATGCAGCCAACCCGCATATCAAATCAAGAGCACAAAAGAATTTACGTGTGACTTTACGTGTGTTGAAGGATCGTGTACGACATGTAAATCAAGATGAGGCCAATGAAGATTACAATCTATTGAAGAGTATGTTACCTGCTTCTGCTTCAGAAACAAGTATGAGTACAAGTACAAGCTCAGGGAGTTTAGCTGGTTCAGAAGCAGATAGTACCCATACAGACGATGATCCTATATCCGATACAAGACCTCCTGCCGCTTATTTTGGTGAATTAAAGAAAACAATGAATACCTTTTTCTCTGGAACTGAGCAACCACCTCCACCTTCAACTTAGAAACAAAAACTCCTTAATAATGTGTACATAATAATTTCACTTAATTTATTTTCTTTTTTTCTTTGTATATAAAATTAATCGTAATAAAAACCAGTGTTTTACATTTTTATTTGCTTGTCTGGGAGAGAGGGGTAAAATACCATATTTTTTACGGGGTGGTGATGACTCCCTCAACACCCTCCGCCGGATATTTTTTTTTTTTTTGGTCACTATCGACCAAAGAAGCTTTCTTCACAAAGTAATTTGATATCATAGGCTACAGTGCCCTTCACAGGGGACGCATACACAGCAGGTTCCTTTTCTTCCATAGACGCTTGGCTTGTTGTGTGATGTCGAAGATAAATCGGTGTACTACATACTTCCTCCTTCTTCATAAACAACGGTGAAACTAAATTATTTTCTTTTTCGTTTAGTAACAAATAAAAAAAACATCTTCCCCTCACCCCGTCGGCCCCCATTTTACTTACAACTTGTGTCAATCGGTCTCAAAGTAGGTCGATCTTGTGTGACATGCTTGACAGGCGGTGATGGCATACTTACTCCCGCTTTTGCTATTACTATTGGTGCCGGTGCTGCTGTTGCCGGTGCTGCTACTGCTGCTGTTGCCGGTTCTGCTACTGCTGCTGCTACTGCTGCTCTAACAGTCTAGAAAAGGAGTAATGATTATTAGTGACAAACAATTAAAAAAAAGCAAGACGTATGTGTCTTTTTTGTTTTTTTTACCGTTGGTTTGGGACTAGTGGGTTTACAGACTAATCCTTTGGCATTACGGATCATTCTCTTGCATTTAGTTTTAAAGTCAGATTCAGTGGGTACAGATGTAGATTTACGAATATTAGTCTCCATGGGAAAGTCTTTGGATTCTACATCTTTCACATTGGTGGAGGCGGGAAAGATATTGCTAGTGATAGGTTGAAGGGGAGATGGTGATGATTGGATGAACTTTGAAGTAACCAAGGTGTTGGCTTCCGAAAACTTGGGTGTCACCACGCGGGTTGATGTATCCAATATCTCGGGTTCGTCATAAACCTCTTGCAAGAATTCAGCGGGTGGTGAGAGATCCATGGCAGGAGGTGTGACTTGTGCGGGTTGATACATGGGGTGTAATACCATGGCGTTTTGATCTGTGGGTTCAAGATCTTCTGCACTACTATTATCATCCAATGTATGCAGCTCAATCACATTATCTCGATTTTGTGTGGGTTGCACGGGACTGAAAGGTAAGACTGGTGAAAGGACATGATCTAATTTCTCAATCACTCCTTGGTCTTCTGGTAAATACGGTGCCAAGATCTTGGGAAGTGGCATTTGTTGTTATTTATTTAGGTTTATGGGTCGATAATATATATATATATATAATATATAAAAAAAAAGGTAACGATTAAAGTTTCTGGTTTATATTTTTTTTATAACGTACTATTTTTTGGTTATTTGTAGGAAAAAATTTAATCGCGGGCTTTCCTTTTCGTTTTAACAAACAAGTGTCTTTTTTAAAATTGTACACAATTCAGTCAAATTTAGCTATCTATCATTAAACCCGGAGGTCCCGTTATTTTTTATTGTCCATCGTATTTAAGTAGTTCGTTCTTATCAGATAAATATGGGCATGATAATTTATGAGTACACTAGTTGAACATTAGTGGGTGGATTGATTTGCAGACAGTTCTCGTAAAGCGCCTGTCATCAATTTTATTCAGTCAACACAAACAAGGAGAGAATATATGTGTGTTTAAAAACCGAAAGAAAACTTTATTGTCCGTCAAAAACAGAACACCCACATTTTTTATTACATAGGGAAACGGTGAGCTATGTACAACCAAAATATAAAACTGGGCCGTACTCAAGTTGATTTAAATCATTTATTACTTCTGTTCACCAAATGTATACTTAAGACTGTATTTAGAATCGTAATAGAGAAGCTCAAGATAAAAAAAAAACCAGATCATAGCTTGATTTTTATTTTCGATTTCCAAAACCTCAATGTTTGGATTTTAATGCAGTTAATTAGTGTTCAATAAACAAGCTTCTATCTCAAATCGCTATCTTGTTTTATGATACCCTTTTTTTTTTTTTTTTTTCAAACCGTATATTTTCACAGCTGTATTAAATATAATAGGAACATTCTCTTCGTCTCTCTTATTATCTGTTTTAAACAATTTATTCAATTACATCAACACAAGCGGATTGTTTTATGCGTTTAAAAAGCGAATATCGGTAACTATCCATTAGTTTATGCTATAAAAGAGTCCTTTAGGAATCAATTTATTAAAAATCAAGCAACTCAGGACTTTATTTTTTCAATAAAAATCATTGAGCCATTCGTATATACTATATTATCAAATTTAATTGAGCTCGCTCTGGTTGAAGGAATTCAAGTAAGTGTGTTATCATTTCTAAGTCATGTTTAACTTATAGAAATGGTGTGGACGTATGATGGGAAGCTAGACTATTTTTTTTCAAATATATATACTAAGTTCAAGTTATCATGCGAAGGTTTTCGATAGCCTTCTCAAAATAATTTGCGTCAATTAATTTCTCCAGCACAGGTTTTAGGTTTTTTTTTATTAAAACGGTTCGCCCGTAATGCTTTAAAATATTGATTCGGAATTAAGGAAGACTATGTGGGGATGAATATTGCCATGTATAAGTAACATACTAGAATGAACATATAAATCAGTTTCCTAGTTATAGGCGGCATTAATAAATTTTTGGAGAAATACTTTATTCGCTATTTTTTAAGTTTTTGTTATATGGAAGCCGCGGCTTTATGGTGAAAATACATGAACTTTACCTTGAAATCAAAAGAAAGTGTTTTATTGATGCAAATGAGTTCAACTTGGTATGAAGCCATCGAATTGTTCACTTTCCTGCCATAACAAGCATATAAGACTTAAAAAGTGACGTAGTCTTAAATAATTTCCTAACTAAAAGTACACCTTTTTTCTTTATGGAATAGTAGCCTCTTATGTATAAAAATAAAAGTGTCTAAGATTAAAGGCCTCTTTATTTGCGATATAACAAAATAAACTAGCAATAAACAAGTACTTGTTTGCATCAGGATTTGTTTATTGTTATTAAATCAAAAAAAAAGATAGTTCCCAGACCGATCTTTCATGAGAGATCCATAAACAAAAACTTGTTTTGTAAGGAGTTTGCCTATTATACTCAAGGTTATATATGCCTTTTATAGAATATCTTACACCATTGAGAACCTCTTCAAAATCCTAACATATCAGTGGACTATTTCTTGCATTAAAATTTGATAGCGTTTTTCTTTTCTGTTCCTCAGTTTATGACAAATAATTACGACCGATTGTGTTGATTGCTCTTCTTAAATTATAAAGGCTCGTTATACGCTTGTCATGTTGTTTAAAGACGCTGATATTTTAGATTCTTCTGGCTCTACCACAACAATAGCACCATCATGACGATCTAAACATTCATATACGCGAATGATAATAAAAAATAAAATATATTTCAAGTTCGGTCTGACCGATTAATCTGCATTTTTTTTAAAAAAAGGGCTTCGAATCATGCTCTTCGAGCGTGTTCAAAACAAATAGCAACAATCTTCTTATTGTCAGATTTTATTTCAGCAAGTCCAACCATATCTTTGATATATTATCAGACAAAAAAAAAGTACTTTTCCGAAAGAATAGTCGAATGGTTCTGAAATAACTTGTTAATAAATGGTCCTCGCAATCTCCGGAAGATGTTTTATTGAAGAATATAAATTTGCATATTTAGCTTAGTACCTGCCGTTTTACCGCCCTTAGTATTTGTTACTACCCAACGCCCGGATGTCATACTTCCAACCAGATTTTCTTGAAATGTCTTGCTTGTATCTTACTATTTATGTTAGGGACCGCTATTAATTTATTAAAATTAACACCACATTTCCTCTGAAACTAACTTGCGCTGCCTTTGTTTCTCGAAATATAAAGTTTCTAAATGTTTCTTTATTAATTTTTTTTAAACCAGAAAAGGAAGGGAATAGACACACAGTCAATATAGTTTTCTTGATGTGTGATGCCTTCCATGAATACAAGCGATTTCAATCTATCAACCTAAATAATCACAAAACTTTACGGCCCAGTTTTTTTCTAGTCTATAAAGAGTTGAGTGTCCTGCCTTGCAGTTCAAATTTTTTAAACGCTGTCATTTTTTTTTTTTGAAATGTTAACTGGCCAATGACATGACAGCACCTCCTAAGGTTCAACTTAGGCTTATAGTCTGATATGTTACTGCCTAGTGCTAAACTTTGTGTGGCAATATTTGTGTTAATGAATCCCTCTACAAGTAATATATCTAACAGAATCTATTTCGAAATAAACATATTACCAGTTGTGTTGCTAGCGTAAAATGAAAGATCTTTATTATTAATATCCTGAGGACTTGTTTATTGGTAAAACGCCTTGATTTGTTGTCCGCTTTGGATATCCTTGATCGCTGTCACTGTGATTACATTTGTCTTATCATAAGAGATTGAGACATTGGCTTCCTCTAATTCAGAAGGCACAATGTAGGAAGAGATCTTGTAAATAGCGCTACCTAATCCTTGTTTCTCTGTATATAAAACACGAGTAGGCTCATTAGATTTCTATCGTCAAATAAATAAGTTATTAGCTATTTGGTTTTTTTTTTTTTTTAAAAAAAAATGATAATGAAAAAAAAAAAGTACCTCTATTAAAATATCTTCATTGGTAGGAACTTCATATGAATTTTTGTTCAATTTAGACTTTAGCAAAAGATAAATATCATCCGACAAGAACTCATCGATACCAGGCACCTTAGATGCCAACAATGCCTTGATCAACTTAATCTCGTGTGCTGATTCCTCTGTAGGCACCAATTCTTTACCCGCATTGAATCGTTCGATATGATCCCAAGCAGTGTAAGTAGATGCCTTTTCAGAATCTTTGTTTTTCTTGGCTTCATCTGCCACCATAACAGAATCTTGGTTTTTCTTGGCTTCATCTGCCACCATAATGGATAAGAACTGAGCAATCATTTGAGGGTACTTTAAATTAGTTGCTTTGGTGTAGTTGGAAAATTCGGTAGCGACGGTTGAAGGTTCCAATTTATTGTTAGTGCACATGAAGACATGGTAGTTTTGGGATCCGGCTTGTTCACATTGGGTGCTGCAGAATTCGACTTGATCACAGTTACTACATTCGACCTTGTTTTCCTCATCCAATACTCTCATACAGTAATTACAGTGTGTAGTCTATAGAACCCGATTGTTTTAGGAGTGTCAATGTTGACAAATGGATAATAATGTTTACCTCTAACTGGGGATGAAGGGCAGCAATAAAGGGAGTTTCTGTGTAGAGGACATCTTCGACAGCGAAATCTTTAGTAGCGGTTAATCCACGTACAGGTTTATCTGATTCGACGGGTAATTCTTGGAATTTGACACCTAATTCAGGAGGAGGGAAATGGTTGTAAAACTCAGCTTGGCGTTTTTGTTGCTGTGAGAGGGTTAGATGAATATGATTTGCCTTCTTTTTGTCACTTGTTAATTTACCTCGAGGGCCATGATATTCACGACAATGCGGAACACCTTTTCGGGCAAAGTCTTTTGATAAAGCATGATAAGTTCCAGGGGAGCAGGGTAGACACGAAGCGCTTTATAGAAGGGCTCAACACTTTGTTCATAATAGGCTTCACCTTGACCACAGAGTGTTTCTCCCATCGAAACCTGTTCCATGAAATACGCTTCTTTGGCTTCAGGAGTCTCGGGGAAGTTTTCTTTGTTGATAATTTCCAGCACGTTTTTCACAAGTGCCTCGACAGTAACTAATTCTTTTTCTTGGCTCACCTTTGCAGCCTTGGAAGCCTTCTTACGCTCACGCTCTAAATAAACACACACACACACGCACAAATCAGCTTATGGATAGGTTACTTTTTTTTTTCTTCTTTTTTCTTTTTTACTCAATTGCTTTTTGAAGTTGGGGTCAGTTCTACGCTTTTGATCAAAATAGACAAGGTAGCCAATGCCAAAAGTAGCCACAATGGCAGACGAAATAAGCGCAATAGTTGTAGGCTTCATGGCGTTACAAGTACAATGACAACCAAAAAGAAAAAAAAAGCATGCATTTTTTTTGTGTTAGTTGAGATAGGATTGTCGGGGTTAAAGGGTCGGGGGGTAAGATTTTTTTGACATTGTGGTTGGGAAGGATCCTATTTTCTTAGAATAGCAATTGGTACTTCCCCCAATAACCTATCCGTGCTCAATCCCCCTAGTCAGCTATTCCAATCTATAAAATCTGCTATGCATTTTCTTGTATTTAACGTATACCAATCAACGTTTTATCATTGACAGAAATACACACAAAATGAGGAAAAACAAGGCAGCCACTGTGACGTTGAATCCTCTTTTTTTTTTTTAAACCCGTATCTTTTAATTTATTTTTTGCACGTAGTTCACCCTTTTTTTTATATATACATAATCAAAAATAAATAATGTTTAAACGTGTACGTAAGGAGCTGGAAAAGCAGCAGATTCAAGACACAGAGATCGCCGCCGATGACAATGAGGAAAGATTAGCCGGTGTCTTTTCCGATTCGGGATCAGACAGTGATACCGATAATTCGGACGATGAACAAACAAAGCGATACAAGAAGAAGGCACGTAAAGCCTTGATCAAGACTGTCAACCAATTGGCCAAATTACAAGGCTCTGGTGATGAGGATGAGGAGTCCGATGAAGAAGAGCCCGAGTCCGAAGACGAGGAGGTAGAACCCATGGAAGAAGAGTTAAATTCAGAGGATGAACTCGAGGATACTTTCGTATGTGACGTCTGCCCCGAAAAGAAGCTCAAGAACGTCGAGCACGTTAATATTCATTTGAAGAGTAAGGATCATATTAAGAGAGTGAGATTTTTGAAAAAGACGGGTGGTCTTCCCCAACCTGTCCAAGAAGAAGAGTTATCGGAAGAAGTTCAGGCTAAGATTGCTGCAAAGAAGGCAAAGGCTGAAGCCGAAAAGAGTGCTAGAGAACAAGCTTTGAAGGACAAAAAACAATCCAGGGCCTTGAGTGCCAAGGAAAAGGCAAAGGCTCATCGTAAGCTGGTCAAGCAAAAGAAGTGGGAACGTGAACAGGAAAAAGCCAATGCTGCTGCCGCTGATGCTGCTGCTGCTGTTGTTGTTGAAGAAGAAGCCAAGGAGACACCTGTCGTTGCTAAGACTGTTGCCAAAAAGACCGCTGCCAAAAAGGCTGTTACTAAGAAGACAGCTACTAAGAAAAGTGCAGCCAAGAAATAAATAGAAACTTTGTAATATAATAGAAATTTCACACACACATTATACATAATATAATTCATACCAATAAAAAGAAATGAAAGATAATTTATTTTTGTATATTTATTTACATTAAAGTGGAGGAGTTGAGACCACCTTCGATATCGGCCACAACCATCTCGGTAACCAATTCATCAAAGGTAACCTTACGCTTCCAATTCAACTCGGTGTTAGCCTTGGTAGGGTCACCCAATAAGAGCTCAACTTCAGCAGGACGGAAGTACTTGGGATCGATACGTACACGAACCTTACCAGTCTCAGAATCTTTACCGATCTCGTTCACACCCTCACCTTCCCAAACAATAGTGCGGCCAGTCACTCTGAAGGCCTTCTCAATAAAGCTTCTGACAGTATGAGTCTCACCAGTGGCCAAAACGAAATCATCGGGCTTATCTTGTTGCAACATGAGCCACATACCTTCAACATAATCACGAGCATGTCCCCAATCACGCTTGGCATCAATGTTACCCAAGTAAAGACAGTCTTGACGACCGAGATGGATATCAGCAACAGCACGGGTAATCTTACGTGTAACAAAAGTGCGACCACGACGAGGAGATTCGTGGTTGAAAAGAATACCGTTAGCGGTATACATGTCATAGGATTCACGGTAGTTGACAGTGATCCAGTAAGCATAGAGCTTGGCAACACCATAAGGAGAACGAGGGTAGAAGGGGGTAGTTTCCTTTTGAGGAGTTTCGGCGACCTTACCATAAAGTTCAGAAGTAGAGGCTTGATAGAAACGAGTACGATCGCTTAAACCACAAGTACGGATAGCATCTAAAAGACGAAGAGTACCAAGGGCATCCACATCACCGGTATATTCTGACATGTCGAAGGAGACCTTGACATGAGATTGGGCTGCCAAGTTATAAATTTCGGTGGGTTGCACCTTGGAGATGATGTGGACCAAACAGGTTGAATCAGTCAAATCACCGTAGTGAAGGAAGAATTTCACACCTGAAAAAAAATTTAATATTAGAATTTAGCCTTTGTTTATTTATTTTTTTGGTTGGACTTTTTTTGTCATTACCAGTTTCATGTCTGTCTCTGTAAATGTGCTCAATACGACCTGTGTTGAAAGAAGATGAACGACGGATAATACCGTGAACTTCATAACCCTTCTCTAATAAAAATTCAACTAAATATGAACCATCTTGACCGGTAACACCTGTCAAAAAAAAAAAACAAGAAATCAGTATTCCGTTGCTGAAAAAAAAAAGAGTGCAGAAAAAAAAAAGAGATTACGAGAAAAAAGAGATGCGCATGGCCATCATCTGTTGAAAAAGATGATCGTATGCCTCTTATTTCGCAATTCTTTTTTTTCTTCTTCTCATCTTTTAAACTTACCAGTGACGAGAGCAACTTTACGAGCTCTGTAGTCTTGAACAGACAAAGAAGCAAAAGCATTATTGATTCCAGTGACAGACATTTCTTATATCTAATAATACGATAGGTTAACGAGAGAAAATCTTTTGTATAGAGTAGGAAGGCTTACAAAAAAAAATGTTTCTATTTTAAAAAAGAAAAAGAAGCCTAAACAAGTTTCAATTTTCATTATCTTTTTATAGATTTTTATTATTTATGAAAACTAGCCAATGATAAGCACCGCCCTATGTCATCTCTGTGGACGATCTTTTTAATTTCAACACCAGTCTTTTAGACTGGCACACACGTTTTTGCAGTGATTCTTCTTATGCATCTTGCGGAACCGAACTTGGTTGCAAGGGGATTCTGCTCTTTGATGCGCAGGGAGGCTCAAGCTTTTATCTTAAAGGTTTTTGAGTGGGGTTGCCATGTTCGGTTCAGCTGTGTGGAACTGCATGGCTGACCCTCTTTTAAGTGCGGCGATCGTAGTTCACAGCTTCGTCGTTGCTTTCAAGAGAGTAATTTATACACTGTTCATTTTAGATCCGGAAGCAATCTTATGCTTGGTTTATGGTTCTGACAAAGAGGAAAATTCATCTTGAAAGATTTCGCCTCAGAAGGTGGATCGGTAACATACAATCAACTCTTTATCATGTAAACACATGTCAATATGAGTTTTTTTTTTAAAAAAGGCCTTATTTTTCAGTACAGCTTTGTCAAAACAATTAGGCTTGGATAGACAATCTTCTAATTTTTTCATCTTAATCATTTTCCTGGAACCGCCTTGGGTCAAACTTGAGATGCCTATCGCAGCTAACATTGGCTGTCAGAAGCGATTGTAAATCAATTATTCTGTGATTGGCTTGGACAGGCTTGTAGTTATTCAATAATTAGGCTGGACATATTGAATCGAATCGAGTTGTTGATGGAGTCGATTATCCTATTCATACGACACGTAACATATTCGATATGTGAGGTAAATGGCATTCGTATAGTGTGAAGTAGATGCTGTCAACCTCGTTGAACTATAATAAGAGTCGTCATCGCTATTCGGACACGGGTAGGCAGTTGGACCACACGCAGAATAATCTGCCGATTGATTAGCTTTGACGACTCATTTTACATTGCCTTATTGTCTCATTCATTAGTTAGTGTTTTTATCCCTCAAGGATATTCTATTGACTGGAAGAAAAAGAGAGAAGGCGTTTATTTATCAGCACTTGATTAAAATCGCAAATTTATTTTTACTTCAAACATGATTGATATTAATTAGCAGAGTAAGGATCGGATGCTCATTTCCATTTTTCTGTTTGTATCTACACCTTCTGTTCGTAATGGGCCTGATTTATTTAGCCTTGAAGTTCCATTGACAGCCGATGCAGCAGCATTCAGTGTACTACTGGAAGTCTGTAAAAAGTATTGCTGGGTTGGATGAGTCACACTTTCAGTCGACCTTAACCTCATGGAAGCAGGCGGTGTAGATGAAGGGGAAAATCGCTGTTGTAAAATATTACTGAAATGTTTGTTATGTTGAAATGATAAATTGTTGGTCCCCTTGGGATGATTCGTGACAGGTGCTATATTGAATTTGGGGGAAGCTGGTATAATAGATGACTGTGAGAATTTCCGTGCATTTAACAATGAGCTGTCTTTAAAGCTTTTGGGTTCACTCTTGTTGAAGTTAGCCAACTGATTATGACTAGGTGATATGGGTGATAACGGTGCCAGTGGTGAAAATACCGCAATAGGCTCCATATTATTATATATTTCATTTGTCTTGAATAGATCTTCCGAAGGTGGTGAGGTAGACACCACCTCATACTCATGCTTTCGAAACTGTGCTACAATATACTGTTTGGAAAAACTAGTAATATCATATAAATTGGCCCCTAATCCACCTCCAATATACACTACCACCTTGTATAATTCATACTCACCAGATCGTTTCTTGATATGTATCGAATCTGAAAAGGATCTGGATCCATTAGCTACAGTATTTAATACACTATAATCTGTGGTGCTGAATAAGGTAGATGTGCTCCTTTCTGTTGCTGGTAAGGTCGCATCACCTGTCATTGTATCCATCACATTGTCTAGTAAAAGTCGATGTAGTCGTGCCAACCGATCTATATCTTTCGGTGAAATGAAATCGTAAAAGGATCGATGTGCAAGTTCTTGTGGATAGTATCCCCAGCATTTGATGGTATCAGCTGATACCTTTGCACAACACACCTCCATAGACATGATGATGGTGAGATCACTTGTATCTGTCATAGTATTACTACTAATAGTAGTAGTATTATTATTATTATTTTGGGGTACTGGTAACAGAGGAGTGGTTTCAAAAAGGTTTGTGGTGTAATCAAATAGTAGTGGTTCTCGTATGGGTTGTGAAGTAGTTGTTAACTGTGGTATCATGGATTCTAAAAGTAAATTATCATAGGTTAAGGGTACACTTGTTGCAGTTGCATTTGCAGTTGTGGTAGTGTTGACGATAGGTGGAGGAGATTTATCATCGGATTGAAAGGACTCGATGGGCTCGTGGATGAATGAAATGACTGATTGAGGTTTAGTAGATGGAGAGATCTTTGTCTTAAAGGGAGGTACTTGAATGTTGGGAACTATATTTCGGGTTGGGTTCTTCAAAGTGATGGATGGAGTTTGGATTGTCCCGTATAGGATCTCATAGGTATGCTCGTTGGATGAATAAATTTTCTTTTCGCGAAGCTTGGGTCGCCCACGCTTCTTATGTTGCATGTCTTGACATGTATCGGTCTTCTTTAATGTTACACACCGTTGACATGGCCGGGACACTATAAATGCCTTACAATTGAGTTTTTATATTCGTATATAAATTTATCCCGGTTCTTACCATCACATGCTAAATGTGCTGTTTTACAATTGATACCTATACCAGAAAGAAAAAATCAGTATTTTCCATCATGAACTCATTCATCTTTATAAGCTTACAGGCACTTGGTACATGTGACTTATAGCCTCGTTTGGCTGGCATGCTACTAGTTTTCGCTTCAGTACTCTTTGGGATATGGGTAATAATCGAACAGTGATTAGCATTTCCTCGCAAAGTACAACTTGAACAGGGTACGACAGCTACAAACAAAAAGATTAGCACGAAAGAAAGAAAAAGTGGGATGAATGAGTGCTTACAATCACATTCCAGTTGTTCTTTTTTACAGTTCTCACCTGCAATGGAAAAAAAAAAAGTTAATTTATGGGGTAGGAAAATAAAGGGTGGGAAGATTCTATTAAACTTACAGGCCTGTCTGGTCTCTTTCTGAATTATATTTGGCATATTGGTTGAAGGTGAATGGTTGCTCTCTTGTGGTGCATTATGGTTCATTGGCTACTGCAGAAAAAAAAAAAAAATTCCCCCTTTCTATTTAATATGTGAAAGAAAAGAGAAAGGTAACCTGAAATTAAATATTTTTGGTGTGAAAATTTTAAAAAAAAAAAAGCCTCCAAATTAGGTCAAGCGGGTTTTCTCTCTCTTTCCCTGCACTGTATATTAAAAAAGGTGTGCACAAACAATATTTAGATCAGACCAATTAAATATTACTCTTGTTTCTTTACCCCACATTCATTTTAATCTGTTTTGCAAACTATGTTTTGCTTCTCTATTAAATTCTTGTAAATTGATTAACCGACTACCCATGGAACCATTTAGATTTCCCGCTCCACTATTTTTCGAATTCCACTCTCTCCCAGAGTATTAATAGACAGGGCTTTAACGGCGTTTATTCAATTTAAGCAGAATAAAACGGAAAGAGATTCAAATGGTAATTTTCACAACATCTATCCAAACACAAATTACAATAACTAGTTAAATAAGCTTATTCGACAAAAGCTTAACGACCCAACATATTATTATAGCTGAAAGAACGATAGTTTTTTTTTTTTTAACATTTAACCAGGCATCGATCAGTTACACAGAGAGGCGACCTCCTTCTACACTTCTGGACATTATATTTTCATAAAAATATCTTTGATCTGCCCTTTCCTCTAATAGCCAATGGGATCTTCCAAAACTTAGAAAATCGCATTTAAAACCTTAACCTTTTCCGTTGTACGACACTTTTCTTGTTGAATTTGTATTTAAGTGTTCTCGGAGCCCAAAACCAAACAGCCCATTTTCTACACCTAATGATCAATTACTGTATTCACAGCAAAGTCACTGAAAGGCTATTTTGTATCGCCTTACGCACATGCAACATTTGCTTTAAACAGTTTGTGAAAATCACAACAGCCCTACACCAAGATATTTTACATCGATAAATATTAACTCAAACTGCTCTATCAATTGACTAATGCTAAAAGACAGCATCATTTTATAAGAGCATCCCATTAATGAAATAATGAAACGATATTCAATGAATCCAGTCTCATAATCACCCTCATATTTGTTTTTTTATGATTAATAGAGTAATTCATCTTTACAAAACTATTCATCAGTAAAGGGTATGAACGATAAATTTGACGGTTGATTTTGTGTCACTCCAAAATTGGGTCGTTACAGCGGTTGTGCGGGTAACGATAGAAACCAGTCGTTTCCAACGCGGATTTTTTAAAATCCTAAGTTTATCTAAGATTCAATGAAAGTCACACGTCTTAATGAGAGGTATAGTAAAATGACAGAGAACATCTATTTTCTACGTACTTTTTTATGCGCCTGTTTTTTTTTTACGTTTGTGAATACGCCTGTTTTCTTGTATGTGAAGGCTCGAACATATGGATGATTAAATAAGCAATTAAATCATCCTGATACAAGCCAGCTCTTGTTTATCAGCTTATATAAATAAAACGCGTTCACACGATCTTCTGATTGAATAAACAATTGAATCATCCTGACACAAGCCAGTTCTTGTTTATCAGTCTACAAATAAAACCCATTTAAACATTTTTTTCTTTCCCTTCTTCTCTTCATCTTCTTTTTTATTCATATTCTGTATAACAACACCTTTTAAAGAGAAGTAATTAAATTGGGAAAAGGTTAGTTAAAAACAACCTGACGAACAAGTTAGTTCTTTCTCTCTCTTTCTTTTCTTTTTTTACTCGATTGGTGTTAACAACAGATCTGGAATCTATCAAACAAAGTCTCGCATTCTCAAAAAAGGAGGAGAACAGAGGAATGTTTTCTGCCGGACGATGGGATAGATCTAACCAAGCCTTTATCGCCACTAGTTTTGTCGCCTATACCAACATGTTCGCATATATCCACTGTACCTGAAAAACAGATATTTGTAAAAAAAATCGAAAAGGATGATAACTCCGTCTCATTGGATGAAAATTTATTCACTTTATCGCAAGTTTGGCCAAAGCATATATGTTTGATCATTTTTAAGAAATTAATGTTTCTTTCTCTCTTTAGGATAACAAAAAAAAATGTTTTTAGTATAATTAGAAACTCTATAACACAAAAAATGAGCGATGTTTCTATATACTACGACACTGAAGGAAACTGGATTGATGAACAGATAATATAGTAGAGTTTGAGGAGTTACCTAAAGCAGAAGAAACACTCCTAGCAGCCATATTCAACATTAATCACTTCCTCCCAAACCAGTAAAAACCGATTGATGCTGCATTGAATGGGGATGATATCTTTTTGGTCTTTCCAAAGGGTGAACAAAGAAACATCTGCTACCAAATACCGGTTTTCATATCATTACCCCAAGATGACAAATATCTTATTTGTGCTCGATTCGCTCTTTATTTATTACAACAAGACGATCACAATTTGTCAGTACACAAAATACCAACATTGTTTGTAGATTAGCAAGTCTAAAAGCAGCTTCAAGAAAAATTGGGTCTCAATGTAGTGAAGCAGGATCCTGATGACATCCAGGATTATGAACTAGACCTCCAATTGAGTACAAAATTGGTTTATAAGGATCATCTTTATAGAAAATTTCGAGAATAGCATTGAGTAGTTCATCAATGGCTTTAGTCTTGTCATAATCTTGATGGTAAAACATGCATATGAACGCTCTCTACTAATAGTAGTCATTGTTGTGAAGGATACCAAGATGGCCTGAGCTTTAGAAAAAAATGGACACGATAGAGGACACAATAGCCTGGGAATTAAAGATAATAGACCTTTGGAATTAATATTTATGTGTTGTTACAGCGAATCTAAATCGACTTGCTATTATATAAGATAGAAGTATATTTCTTATAAATACAGCCCCCCCCCCTTTTTTTTTCTGAATAAATAATACCTCAATTTCATCTTCTGACTGAAATTCTAGCTCCTAATAATTTGTAATCGACTCCTCTGTTCCCTTAACCTTCACACTTTTGGTTTATTCTAAGTTTATACTTTTCATATAAGAATCAACCAAAATTTATATTTTCCACACTCGACTGAAATTTTTTTTTAAAAACACTACTTAATTCAGGATATTCTATTACCAACATTGTTGTCTATGAGTGTTATTATTTGATGTAACTGTCGACCAAGGATCGAGAGAATGAATATATATAACGTTTTATATGTTAAATAGTGCTATTTTATCATATCATAATTTGCGTGTCAAAATAAAGTTATTGGAAATAAACTTTCTAGCAAGAGAATACTTTTTCGAAAAGGTGCGGCAGACGCAAGCACATTTATAAAAGTAGTTAACAATACAATGGATTATGTAAAATCAATACCTTGTCTAGAAGAAATGGTCATTTTCATTATGAACCGGAGGTAACTAGTCCAGTAAAACCAATGCAAAAAGCGTTGTTGACCAGGCTGTCTTTTGTAATCAATTTGTGATTGGCTTCATCCAATCAATAAGAGCCATTTTAAAAATTGAGCAAACGACTTGATAAATTGGGACCTTAGTCTTTTTATTCTCAATTAAACGTCTTAATGAGAGTAAGTGGTCGTTAAAGAATTTGCTTTCAGTATTACTAAACTAATGTTTACAAATTTACCTGTAGATCGCGATTGAAGGCTGCTGTCACGGCCAATTAGATGATATTTACGGATCGATTCGTCTTGTTGAACAACGAGATAATTGCAAAATAGATCTCGTATTGATTTGTGGTGACTTTCAAGTAAATTCAAATAAAGTATAACTCATGACCTTATATTCTAACCTTAACACGTAGTCTATCAGAAATGAATCGGACATGAACTGCATGTCAGTTCCAGCAAAGTACCGAGAGCTTGGCACTTTTTGGAAGTACTATTCTGGCCAAGTCCGTGCACCTTACCCAACCATTTTTATTGGTGGTAACCACGAGGCTAGTAATTACTTATGGGAGCTTTACCATGGAGGCTGGGTTTGTGATAATATCTACTATCTTGGTCATGCAGGTGTTATTAATTTCGGGGGGCTTAGAATTGGTGGATTATCCGGGATCGCCAAAGAAAATCATTACAAACGTGGGCATTATGAAGTTTCGCCATACAATCCATCAGACATCAAGAGTGTTTACCATGTTCGGGAATACGATGTTAAAAAAGTTTTGCAGTTAATGGAACCCGTTGATATTTTCCTGTCGCATGATTGGCCCAGAGGCATCGAAAGATACGGTGATCTTCAACATTTGATGAGAATTAAGAAATATTTTGTAAAAGAGGTAAAACACAAGTATACCAATTGGACCGGGACCAAGGGACTCAATATAATTATATAGATTATGGAAAACAATTTGGGAAGTTACCCTAATGAGTTAATTCTTTCAAAAGTGCAGCCTGCATATTGGTTCTCTGCTCATTTACATGTGCATTATGCTGCCGTCGTTGACCATGACAAGTGGAAAAAAGGCGAATATCCTCTTGCCACACAACAAATTTTGAATGGCAACAGAGGAAACCAGTATCAAAAGCCTGTAGTTGATAATCCCGATGAAATCGAAATATCGCTAAGTGATGATGACGAGACACCAGAGATCAAGGAAACTGATAAAAAGGCTGCAGCACCGAAGATCACAAAGTTTTTGAGTTTAGACAAGTGTTTACCCAGAAGGCAATTTTTGCAAGTCAGTATCAGTCGATCATCGCTATATTATGTATGCACAAACTTATATATTCGTTAGATTATAGATATTCCTACACCAAACGATGAGCTTAAAGATTACGACTTTTATTACGACATGGAGTGGTTAGCTATCACTAGAGCAATGCAACCTTACTTGAGTACCTCATTCAATCAAACGACCATCCCTGAAGATGATCATTTACGGACTATGATTGGAAACGAACGTGCTTACCTGGAAAATAAAAGACAATCTGGAGAACTTGACTTAAAGATACCTCATAATTTTGAAACAACAGCACCCCCATTCAATCCGAATGCACCTTCAAGTCCGTCCGAAATTCTCCAAAACCGTAAGTGATGTGTGATAAATTAAAGGCTTGAGTTTAATTGGTTGTTATAGAGTCTCCATTTTTAAATCCCCAAACTGTTACGTTCTGTGAAGAAATTGATATGCCCAACAAAATTAACGTAAACTGTCCGGAGGGGCCAAGCAATATTACGCCGTATGATGCACCTATCAACGATGTTGTAGTTACAGAGAATAGCATTCAGGTAGAAGCTACTTTTATCGATTCAAATCTACAACCCACAAAGCGATTAAGGACAGAAGAAATATCATCAGAAATTTTGATTGATGATGAATTTTTATAAATTGTATTAATCATTTATTAAAACTACATTAATTATTAAATTTATACAAAAAGGAGGCTTTTTGTTAAAAAAAGGTGGGAGGGTGAAATGGTATTTCTATTGAGAAAGTTTTTTTTTTTTTTTTTTCTTTTAGAATTCATAGCCTTCGACTTTAAAGAGTTCAGCGAAATCAAAGTATTGGGTCATCAATTGTTGTACAGGGCGAGGTAAATTCATTGAAGTTAACATATTCTGCATCTTGGAAAGACCTTCTCTACGGATCAAAATATTAAGGTTACGAGCAATTTCACTAGGATACTAAAGGGAATTTTTTTTAATACTTCTACTTTGATGAATCTAACGTCACTTACCACAATTTCATGGTACCAGCGCTCATGATATACAGTTAATTTAACGGCAGCCAGGAGAGCTCTTTGAACATTTCCTTCGGTCACGTATATCTCCAAAAGCTTCATCCATGCCTTGGCCGAAAATTTATGGTCTAAACATTGCTCATAGGCTTCTCGAGCTTCAGTTTCATGCCACAATCGAAGCGCAAGATCACCCAACAATTCCCATTCAGTACCGGTTTTACGATAAGGCATCTGTTGGGCACGGTAATGGGCTGATTCGGTTCTCCAGAAGGTATAGATACGTAAATCTTCGTACAGGACCATGAAAAGGTTATCTAACCAACGTTCACAAAGACGTTTGTTACTGAAAGAAAAGTTAACGCCATCGCTAGGATGAGGTGTACTTGTAGATGCACTTTCGGCATTCTCAGTCTATTCCCGATAAAATTGAGTTTTTCTATAGTTCAGTGCTTCCTTATATTGATGTTTACCTTTGATTTATCCTCTGCGACTTGGTCAGGACGGACAAGTGGGGTGTGATGAACTTCAACGGGAGCAGATCCTTCATCTTCTGCATTTAAATCGACACTATCCATTTGATCTGCTAACTCATCTGTGTTTTCCTCCGTTTTAGGCTTATCTTCTTCAGATTTCACTGATACATTATCTTCGGATGTAGGCGCATCCTTTTTAGTATCTTCATTTTCAGCAGCGACTGTATTTTCCAATTCGTTTATTGACGAACTTGATTTTTGAGTATCTTCCTTTGCCTTTTGCATGCGATATTCCTCTTCCATGACAAACACATATGATCTGCATTTAAGCAAGTCATCCCATCCGATTTTACTAGCCAGTCTTGTCAAGAGCGCGTATGCCTTTGCAAACGTACCGTGCAATGCAGGTGCGGGAAGACGGGATAAGTTGGGATCTGCCTCATTTTCTCTTCCAGCAGCATCTTCTTCCATAATTCCTGAATTCATGATCTCCAACTTAATGGGTAAATGTGTCTTGATAGGGGCCGGCATACGATGCATATCACGTTCGCTGTAAGTGAACATGGGACATGAGTTCAATGTCAAGAGCGCATTTTTATAATCTTCGAGGTCGATATAGACTTCAGTCAACTTGGCCCAGGTCAAGAATTCTGAAGGTGTAGTATTTACTGCGAATTTGGCAAGTTTTAAAGCCATGTTATATTCACCCTGCGTAAATTTGCATGAATTTAGATACATTGACAATCTTTTTCTTTCTTTTTTTTAAAAAAAAACAATTTCGACATACCTTACTACGAAGAAAGTCTACTTGGGCATGTAATAGTGGATAGCTCATGGGCATACGTTTCAAATCATCATAGAGTACTTTAACAGCCTTAATTTCTTCATTCTGGCCAATAAATGATTGGGCCAATAAAGCACCAATCTCAGGGTCTTTCTTTTGTAACTTTTCATAGAGCTCGATTGCAGGACCAAAACGGAAACTATCTCCAAAATACTTCATCACGCCCGATGTTAAATGGTTATGTACTGTAGTAGCTGTTTGGATTTCAGGATTGCTACCTAATTGCCATCCTCTCCAAAAAAGAGCTTCTACGGCCTCTATAAATCGAGCTTCTCCGGCTAAGTTGTTGATAGGATCGATCTTACGGTAGCCGGCTAATCTGTAATAACTATCATCCGAATAGAGAATGGCACGGAGGACGGCTGATAAATATGTCTCCTGCCAAATGGTTGCGGTTGCTTCGTGTCTACATAAATTATATTTAATGTTTCACAGAACAAAAAAACAAATCGTCTTATTTTATATGATATACCTCTCGCCTCTTACATCAACATAGTAACTTTCGACACCACCAGGAATCTTTACTTCAACACGAACATCAACACGGGAGAATGCATTGAAGCAGCTAGAAACATTGGTTAGTTGTAGATTATAAAAATGGTGTCATGAGAAAGGCTTTACCAGTAAATGCCAGATCGAATTCTCCAAGCATTTGATTTCGAAAACCAAGATTGGGTATCATCCTATATCTCAATGTGAGACGAGTTTTGATATATGGGAGAATTTTTTTGAAAGGCCGGAAACTTACCAAGGAATATGTGAGCGAATTCAAGTAAGCAGCTAAAGTAGCAGATGATGAAGCGTCCGCACCAGAAACATAGTGGTAACTACCGAGCTATTAAGAAGAAGAATAAAATTATAGCTTTCGGAATTGCAAAAGAAAATAATCAGTACCTCTTTCATTCCAGGTTTGGAATGTGCTTTAATGATGTGGCATAAATCAGGAGGACCTAATTCACGGAATGTACCTACAGATGAAGTAGAACGCGTGAACACACTGTCTGGCTGACTTTGAGGAATAGGTACAATGAAACAACTTGTTTACCTAAGGCGTCGGTACGAGCAGCAATTGATTCACCAATTTCTGTCTCAAAAAACTCTGGGATATCCTTAAGAGTGTCTGCCATGTTTTATGTATTATCAATAAGGAACGAATGAAGAAATAAAAAGAAAGACAAGAGGCGGAAAGTTAAATTAACTAACATTGGGGCGGTGATAAAAATGGCGGATGCACTTTTAATTTTCTGGGTTGCGTATTTGATTGGGTGATACGAAAACACAGGTTTTTATATGATAACTATCAAATGGAAGACTTAGGCCCTAAGCACATTCTTCGAATTCGTAACTTTATTTCAAGCTTATTTAATGCACGCGCTATAAACTAAACTTTTGGATACATTACGTGTAGGCTTCAACCGCCCGAGAGTACCGAAAATAATTACCTAATAGAGTAATCAGGGGACTCATGTTGATGCAAAAAATGATTTAGACGAAGTAATAAGTCAATGTTCAGACATTTACTGCACCTACAATAAGAAATTTTTGGTTAAATATTTGATGAGTTATAAAATTAGTGAAAGAAAACTACCTGCATTAATGAGCCAAAGCGATAAGTTTGGTGGATGCTTTTAGTTGAATAAGTTTTATGTTCAAGAACAATGGGCGTTATGCGTTAAATAAGAAAACAAATTATTAAAGGATCGTAACGTACTTTCTATAGAGATCCAATGTCCTATAATTAGATTTTGTTGTTCAGCTTATCTATTAAAAGGGTTTGCCGCTATACGGATGACTTACTGAGAAGAATGGTATCGCCTGGCCTAATCAAGTATATCACACTCATGGCGTTATCACTAAAAACAACTAATTTTTTCTTAAAAGAACTAAATATTTTTACACAGAATCCAAATTTGACAGCTTCTTTATCAATTGGACTTTAAGAGCTACATTATTTTTCCAAAAATTAGAAGTTTATCTAAACGGAGACGTTACGGACAAAGAGAAAAGAAAAAAGCGGATCGATTTAACCGAAAAGCATTGACCGCACTAAATTCCACCTTTTTTATATTGTTTTTGATCAAAGCAAGATTTGATTGTCGTTACTAGAAGCTTGGCCTTTTTTATTATTATCTGGATTATGACCTCAATAGTTCTTGTGCTAAATGGTCATACCTGAAACTTTAGTAAATGTACTTCCAAATGTTGATATATGTTACACACACTGAGAGTCAATGCCAAACAAGTGCATCAATGTATGGGTAGTGATGACAGACACTTCAAAATGATGATGGCTATTTTAATAATAGATTTTACACTTGCTTTGGCGGTATATTCATGATTTTATAGAATCTAAACAACCATTCAAAGTATCATTTTTCTTTAACATTTCAAGTAAAAAAGGATGTTGGGAGAGTTATTTTTATTATAAGTGAAATAAATTAAAAAGTAGTAAATATATGGTACAACGTAAAGTCTTCTCTCCGTATATGTATTTTATAGAATGCCTGACAAGTAGAAAAATTAACCTGTGTGACGTTCTTTCTTCTTCATTTTCTTTTCGTAAAGCTCCAAGTGTCTACCCCTGGACACGATATTTGGGTACCACCATTGTGTGATAAATGTAATGATATAGCGCGGTAAGAATGCAATTACCAGAGTGAGAATGAAGGTCATCCAGAAAGAGCATGACCCAAACACCATTTTTGCCATACCAAAGAGCGAGACGGCAGGGAAAGCGCCATAGACCACTACCCACAAGAAGGCTAGTAAAATTTCAAGACCAACAAAGAAGAATTGCCACCAGGTCCAGTAATACGTATTAAACCCAGGCATAATATTGGCCAATACGATGGTCGTAACAGCAACCGAGGTAGAAAGTTGGAGCATAGATTCAGACCGTCCATGAGGGTTGGGGTTTCCACCAATATAAAGAAAGTAAAAACCATAAAACACCACAAGGGATTGCCAGATGCCATCAAAGAAATATAGCCAGAATCGGGATTTGGTATATAGTTTTCTCTCAATACCAATGGTATAGATGGGCGGTAAGTGTTTCAAATAAGGCGATGTTATATCTTGATCAGTGGCACCTATAATGGGAGAGATGTTTTTGTTTTAATAATCACAATTACCCAATATATATATATATATATATATATATACATTATATATATATGTATATGTATTTATATTTACCAAGAATAACTACTGGAGCAACTGTAAAGATAATATTGTATAATTGAAGAAACGAATAATCGTAAAAGATATTTCCTGACCAGCCACTATAAATTTGATACCACAACGAAGGGAATACCCATAATACGTTTTTGAAGAAGAAAGTAAGAATCATTTGTGATATACGGGAATAACTCCAATGGCCTTGCACTAGTAATAATTTGTGAAGAAATCTAAACTGAGCAATGGCATAATCTGCAGCCATGGATGCTTGAACACCTTCTTGGCCGGCAATACCCACACCGATATTTGCTACTTGAATCATACTTACATCGTTAGCGCCATCACCTACAGCCAAAGTTACGACATTATGATATTTTCGAACGAGTTGGACAACAAGGGCCTTTTGAAGAGGACTGACTCTACAGCACACCACACTTTTACAGCGAATGGCAATCTCCAGCAGTTTTTCTTTTGATTCAGCAGTTTCAAAAATATGAACTAAGGCGGACCCTTCAATGATGAGAGCATTTTCTGGAGGTATGGTACTGTTATTTTCAGCGTTAGTTTGATATTTTTCTCCAATACTGTCCAGCTCGTTACAGGTATCTACGAGATTTTGTAATACTTGTTCGGGGTTATCACTACCACGTACAGTCCAAAGTTTCATATCGCCGTCTAGTAAGTTACTTGCGTATCCAATATTGATAGCTGTTTCTAATTTATCACCTGTCAACACCCAAACCTTGATACCTGCTCGACGTAAATCTTCGATGCATTGAGGCACACCTTCTTGTAACTTATCCTCGATACCTGTTGCTCCCAACAATTTAAGATTGACTTCCATCTTTTCTTGAACTTGGGCAATTTTTTCTGATCTCTTTTCAACAGCCGTGCTAGCCTCCTTCATTTCCTCTTTCCAATGGTTGTATTCGGTTTCATCCAAGATACGGTATGATAACATCAATGTTCTGAGACCATTGTTAGAAAATGCCTCGACATCATCAAAAGTTTTGTTGACAATATCCCCATCTTGGCCGTGTTCATCCAATCGTTCCGAGATGATGTTATCGGCACCTTTACAATACAAGACGATATCGTTCCAAGGAGCTGGACGACGTAAGATGACGCTCATACGTTTTCGATCGGAATTAAATTCCAAGACGTCAAGCAATTCAAAATCGTATTCGTGGCCTAAAATATCGACGGTTAAGTTTTGACCTTTTCGTCTGATGAACGCAAATCCAGCGTTTTTGGCAGCGTTGACGAGAGCAGCTTCGTCAGGGGATTCTGCTTTATAATCCAATTGAGAATGAACGGTGTGATCTACTTTATCTTGACTATCTTCTTGCATGATGGAATCAAATTCTTCACCACGACTCTTTCTACGATTCTTTTTCAGTTTCTTCAAGTGCAATTTTCGAATTTTTTTATTGAAAGATCTCGAAAATGAAGCATTTTTTTTGTCGCCATGGTCTTCGGCCGAGTAATTTGTGGCGGTATCGTCTGTTTTCTTTTCGACTTTTGTTTCATCGGATTCGGCAATTTTTGGCTGTGCCTTGATGTCTTGGTCGTCTTCATCTTCCGTGTCCTCCATCACTTTACCATCCTTTCCAATTCTTTCGATCACAACAGTATGACACAAGGCCAGCAGCATAAAGAACTCTTTCAGGGTACGTGAATCTTCATCCTCTACACTATCGTTTTTAAAATCTTTAAATAATTGAGGATCCGCAAATGAAAGACGATCTGGATCCAAGGACGCATACTCGGGTTCAAATATAGATTTCAATTGAGTTTCATAATCCTGAATGATTTCCAAACGTTTTTCCTTATTTTCATGATCCGCGTGTTTTTCATCGTTACTAGCAAATGGATCTTCGTCGGTGTTAATCATGTGTGGCGATTGACTAGGTTCTGCTTCTTCTTGATGTTGTGTGGCATTTTCTTTTTCTTTACGAAGACGAGCACCTCGTGCTCCCTCAGATTCAGGGGAGAATCCATTATCTCCGTATCGTGTACCATTAATGGTACATTCACGAAATTCCATAATGTTACGCGTAAGTGTTCCTGTTTTATCGGAAAAGATATATTCGACCTGACCGAGATCATCGGATAGAGTCCACTACAACCAAATAGAATTTTGTGAATTAATGTAACCGTGAAAGGATAACAACAATGAAAAAAAAAAAACTTACGGTTTTGGGTACACAAGGTTTTTTAGAGATAGGGTCCCACATGTCGAGATCGTTCCAAATAAAATAAGCTTGGAAGGTCTTTACGAATTCAATGGATACATAGAGGGAGATTGGTATAATGTTTTGAAAGATGATGAGACTGGACCAGAAATTCAAAAAGCCTGCATAGGCAGGTGAATCAGTTTGAGCGGTGTAGAGCATGGGAGAACCGGAGGCAATATCCCGGGCTCTCATGACACCTGCCATAATGGCACAGACCAAACAAAGCAAAAAGAGCACACCAAACGCTATAAAGATCTAGACAGACTAAGAGTTAATTTCGACTATGATATGTTTTCAATTGAATTTTTTTATGTTAGTTGTTACCTCTTGGTTCATTTGCTTGTCCATTTGACTTCTTTTACTGGGAGTCTCACCTGAATTCAGCATAATTTTGGTATCTGTGCCAGTAAATAAAACGACAGCAATGGCCCATTTTGTATTCCGAATGACATGACCACGCAACAAGATATTCTCGATTTCGATGGGTGTCTTGTTTTTCTCGACCCATTTATCGCCATGCTGTTCCAGCGTGACCAAGGTCCCGTTAAACTTGTAAAGATCGGGCGAAGCAGCACCGGCCTCCAAATAAAAATGACAGTCGTTTAAACAGTCTGCCCCCGACTGAATATGTTTAAACTCTGGTATACTGTTACGTGGCTTTAAGTTTGTTTCGCCATCCAAATCTTTGGTTTCGACAAAACAGACACCTTCGTTATCGGAAGACGATAGTAAGACGGCATCCGCAGGTAAACTATCGCCATTGCGTAACAAGATAAAATCACCTACACGAATATCTTTGGACAAGGATGGGTGAAAGACATCGGCTGCGTCTTCTTCTAATGTGCTGTTTCCTTCTTTTTCGGGTTGATGTGTCACTTTGTTGCTGCTGAAAGGCGAGAATTTAAAAAAATGCTGCTTGGAACTGGATGCAGGAAAATTCGTGTTTTTGTAACCTGTCAAAGTATGGGTGATATTTTGGTTGTATTGTCGGTCGACAATGTGACGTTGAAAGTCCTCAAAGGCGTCTTTGGCGGCAGTGATAAAGACAACGGTACAAATGGGTAATAACGTCAATGCAGGTGATTTAACACCAAATGTGGGCAGCATTTGCAGAATGGCCATGCCCAAAAAGTACATGTTGGCTGGTCTTCTAAATTGTTCGAACAAGTTTTTGGGAACAAATGAAAGGAAGGTGTATTTGGACGTTCTGATTTTGTTGGAGACGTAGGTATAGACAGCATTTCCATTGGCTTTTAAAGTGTAAGAAGGAAGGGGCAAATTAATGAAGACTCGACGTCCGTCTGAGGCAATCTTTCGTAACTTAACCGTGGTATCTGTGCGTGCAAGATTAAGGTTTGAAGAAGAGATTGGACGATGGGATGATGGGAGAGAACTGTGTGTTGATAAAAGTGAGGTACGACGTACTTCTTCATAGATGCTGTCTCGTCGAAGTTCCTGTTCGTTACTGCTATTTTTTTTCTTTTTTTTAAAAAAATGATGCCATCGTGAAAGCATCGTTGTTAAATATACAAACAAATGTAGATCCAAATTAGGAAAAGGAAAGTAAGAAGAAGAAAAAAAGAAAAAAGTGAGTGGAGATAAAGGACGAGGTGATTTTTTTCTTTTTTCTTTTTTTGAGTAACAATAGCTCTTTTTATGGATACAGTGCGGCTGGTAAAACTGTTGTTGTATGACAGAACTTAATTAATTTTTTGGCTTAGAAGTGTCGAGTTTAGATATTAAGACATCTACGTTGTACCTAGGGTTTTGAATTCATCGCAAAAGAAACATGTCTTGATTTTTTTTTTTATAAAAAAGTCACGTCTCAAGTTATGTTATGACATCCAGCAGCGAAGAGTTTCAGTCTCTGTAAGCGTTTTTTTTTTTCTGACAAATATTGTGATACGCTTTACATGTTTGGGTGGGTGTTTTGTAGTTACACCATCTGCAGATGGATTACAGAACGAAGCAAACTAAATAGCTCCAATTAATCTAAGAAGATAACAGGTCTGCACAATTTTTTTGGTCAAGTTGATTGACCCATGGATCATAATGCTCGTATCCCACGCTTATTAAACATGCTAATGTTATTCTTTTACACTTGTATGCCGAAGCTTTGAATTTTCTGATTGTTAATCATTTCTAGTCCAATCGCTCATATTGGGCCACGTCGAGTGATCATTATAAGTGTCACAGGTTGATAAATGAAGGAAATCTGACCCAAATTATTATAGATGCAGCATGTGACAGCAAACGTCTTCGGTGATCTTTATATAGATACATTTGCCAAGCAACAAAAACTAATCAATTGTACCATGAGAAGTAGTTTTAATGAGTTACTCACGTCCACAGTCATCCCCATATGTAGAATCACAACCTAGTGGAACTCACACACTGGGAAGTATTATTTTGATAAATTACAGAAAAAATGATAAAAATAAACTTTTCCAGGTTCATTGTACGACTTGAAGAGAAAATCCAATAAGATTTCAGAACCTAATTCGTTCCGTGGTAAAGCTTTTATTTGAGTTTCTCATTCTATGTTGGAATACTTGGTATCAATTGATTCTACTTTCGTATTTACTTTTATCTGTTTTTAAGCTGTATCTTTTCCCTCGGTAGTATGAAATGTTGAATTTCTCTGTTTTTTCCCCCGAGAATTGCATAATTAGAATGATCGTTAGGGATATTTTTTTCATACAAAGGTTTAGCTGTCCTCAGTTGCGTATATGGCCCTGATTTATTACATATAGTGAACTACACTTCAATTTCTGCTGCAAATTATTTTCTCCTCTCTGTACATCACTAAGCTGACCAAATGTCCCACCAAATTATTCTCGATTTTTTTTTAAAAAATAGAAACAAAAGTAAGAAGCACAACATTGAACCATCAAAAGCAGAAATGTGATTTGTTTTTTATTATTATAATGTAACGAGAGATGATATAAAGGGAGAGTAATGTCAAATTAAACAAGCAAGACAGAGATACAGACGGCGACAATAAATGTCAAACCGTAAGCCATTTGAGTGGTGCTACCTTGACTGGCGGAAGTACCTGTGGCGGAAGCAGCAGGAGCGGAAGAAGAGACTGAGCTGGTATCTGAGCCATCGGCATTGACACACATGGTTTTGTTAAAGCTAGGGGCAGCATCAACTACAACAGCATCCACACACTAATATATATATAATATGATTAATTACTGATTTTCTATTTAAAAAAAAAAAAATCATACCTGGTACAAAAGACCATCACCACCATTGTAAACGACCTGAAGTGTGACATTGGTATTAGGCTTGATATCGTTGAAAGCTAAGGGTAAACAAGCGGCTTGAGGGTAAGCTCTTCCGCCTTGAGCAACTTGAACAAGACTGGAGGTATTTGAGAAATCAGCGACGGTAGGGCTATTTTTAGCAAGAGCGTTGACGATGTAGGTATAAGAGGTATGACCGGAATTGATTTCGATGAAGGCACCGTCTAAAGGAATTTGAACACGTTGAGCGCTGGGTGTATCGAATCCACCACATGGAGCAGTGGCTTCCTTTGTATCATCGAATCCTCGGCTGGAAGGGTAGGTTAAAGTAAAATGGGCAGAAACAAGCGTTTGGAAACAAACAAGCAAAGCTACACAACAAGCAAAACGAACACCGGCCATTTTAATTTTTTTGTAGTAGAAGTTAAAAAGAAAAAGAAAGAAGGGCTTCCTTTTTTGACTTGAAAATCAAAGTTCGGGTTTTTATATGTTTTTTTTTTGAGTGGTTTTAGCTTTTGCTGCTCGATTGATTGGATTGATTCAAAATTATCTCCTCCGCTCCTCAGTTCCTTGAATTTCTATTTCACCAGATGTAATCGATCAAGTGTGGTACAGGCTCAACATTGAGGTTTTTCTTTTACTCTTTTGTGTTATTCAAATACAAAACAAAAAGAAACTGCAGGAAATAAAGACCCTAAAATCAAATAGGGAACTCTAGATAAATTAGCATGTATCATGCAGTCATAAGCCCTGGTGGTGGTGATGGTGGTGGTGGAATCACTGACAGGAGACACCCCATAATGTGACGGAGAATGATTTATCCGAATAAAAAAAGCGTTCAAAATACGTCATCAAGCCAGTGTTTACGGCCGCGCGTTCTAGCTTCACAAAGTCACTTTTTTTGAGAGCTGTTTTCGGCCTGGATATTTCAGACGCGAATCTCCACTGCAGGACACTTTTTTTTATTTTATTTTTTACTACAAATTTTAAAAAAAGATGGTAAATCAAATGAGCAAAGAAATAGAGAACCTTTCCATTGGCTTGTAGTTTTTGACATTTACTTGTAGTTTAGAAATCAATATGATAACGATGTTTCGACTTGGTCACCTCAAGGTCGTATTCATCAAGTTGAATATGCTGTTGAAGCAGTAAAGCAAGGTTCTGCTGCCATCGGCTTAAGAAGTAACAAGTTTGCCGTCTTACTTGCCCTCAAGGTAAATTCACTTAGTTTCAAAGCACTTACGCATCTCACTAACGCACATTTTTATATTAGCGTTCTTCTGGCGAACTTGCTTCGTATCAAAAAAAGTTGATCAAGGTTGACGATCATATGGGTATTGGTATTGCTGGTTTAACCTCTGATGCTCGTGTTTTAAGGTAATGCATGGCTTGATTCTAGATGGAAAATATGCATGCAGTAAAACTAAAAATATAAATCTATAGTAACTTTATGCGTGCCGAAGCCATGAAGTCAAAGATGTTGTATGACAGACCTTTGCCCGTTCAAAGAATTGTAAACGCCATTGCTGACAGTAAGTGAAGGACAAGCATGTGTGAGTTTTTTTTACTTAATACGGTATTTTTTCTTCTTTCACTTAGAGGCACAAGTCAACACTCAACAATATGGACGTAGACCTTATGGTGTTGGTCTTCTTGTAATTGGTCATGATGTAAGCAAGGAAAAGGAAGTGTGCGTGTGTGTGTGCTTAGAAAATTAATCATGCCGTCATATGTAGGAAACTGGACCTCATCTTTTTGAATGTTCTCCTTCCGGTACTAGTTTTGAATATTATGCCATGTCGATTGGTGCTAGATCTCAATCCGCCAAGACATACCTCGAAAAATACCACCAAGAATTTGCTGAAGGTAAAACTATATATAATGTGTATGGATATCAGAAAGCATTTTATGCTTAACCGCGCTTTTGTGTAAAATTAGCTCCCTTGGAAGAACTTGTTCGTCATGGTCTTCAGGCACTTCGTGATACATTGCAACAGGATAAGGATCTTAATATTCACAACACATCTCTTGGTATTGTTGGTGAGAACCACGCCTTCGAGATCATTGAGGGAGAGGCATTGCAGAGATATTTGGATTTACTTGGTGAAGATACAGGTAGAACCAGATTGCCTGGTGGAGGAAGTGGTAGCAGTAATGCTGCCACTGCTGCTACAAATGAGGAAAGAGAGGATGTTGAGCCTGCTGCTGCTGTCTTATTCGAAGCTGCTGATCCAATGGACACCAACTAAAGAAAAAAACGAAAATAAAAAAAATTCACACATGTTTATAAAAAAAAAGATCAGATAGACACCAATCTTTTTAAAACAATTAAGCCTTCTATGGCTATTGTTTTACAAGCGGTCTTAAGAGAGTAAACTTGAAATATATTAAGTACATCTGTAACTACTCTCTCTTGACTTATTTAATATGTACCGTTATATCAAACTTAAGTCTGTATTTTCGAGAACAAAAAACTGATATTGCTTGAATTTAAAGTATCCTTGGTCCTAAAACAATAAGAATCTCCTCCCTTTCAGACACAGTCACGAATGGTCCAATAAACGGGTGGAGAAGCGAGGGAGCCTAGGAAATTCAGGGAGTTTCTATTTTTCTCTTTTTCTTTTTTTTTTTTCAACTACGAATATAATATGGTAAGCATTGAGTTATTTTTTTAAAAAAGAAGAAATGGCATGCTAACAGCAATGTGTAGTCTTCAGCTGTTGTTATGGGGTTTGTCATTGCCGGTGCTGCTACTGCAGGCCGTCTTGGCATCAAGGCTTTCCAAGAATACCAAAAATTACCAAAGACACCCAGAATGTCAAAGTTTTACAAGGGAGGATTTGATGCAAAGATGAATAAGCGAGAGGCTGCATTAATTTTGGGCGTTAGAGAGTCACAAGCAACAAAACAAAAGATCAAGGAAGCACATAGACGTATCATGTTACTTAACCATCCTGATCGTGGAGGATCTCCCTTCTTGGCTTTAAAGATTAACGAAGCCAAAGAATTCTTGGATACAAAAGTGAAAAAGTAATTCTGATTACGACACATATATAGACGACAACGACGTACCATACATCCACCTACACCTACACCCACCCTCTTATACATATACAACTGGACTTCCTCTCTCTTTCTCTTTTCCCCTTTTCCACCCACTGTTTATTAATAAAACACACCTGCTTTTTTTTATTATTGATACGATACATGAAATATTCACTTGTCAAGACTGGAAAGTGTGAGGATAATGGATACAATAAAGTTTTATGAGGGCTATCCAGTCAGATGTTTGTAACAGTGTATCCATCGGATACGATTGGTTGCGAAAACCTTAAATTTCTCAGCTGTCATGGCAACAAAATGGAAGGGATGTTGTCATTCTACGGAGTGAGGCGTCATTACAAATACGGAGAAATAGGATATCCTTTGGTACTAAGCAAACAATGAAAATATACAAAAAAAAAAAAAATGCATTACTTAAAATTTGTCTGTGACGGTTTAAGGGTGAGGGTGAGGTGTGAGCGGTGGGGGGTTGTTAAATAAAAAAAAGTTTTTTTTTGGCGCTCCTCTTTTTGTTATTTCAAATATATTAAAAATGGTTGATACTAAGACTGCCAAGCCTGCTACTGACGCCAAGAAGGTTGCCGAGACTGTTGTCCTCGATGTTTCTGACAGCAATGTCCAAACCAAGTACAAGGATGCCGGAAAGATCGCCGATGGTAATTAACGTGGGAATGACGCGACTTTTCTTTGTTTATATTAACCTTTGTGTTGTGAATAATAAAATAGCTGTCCTCGACCAAGTCATCAAGCTTTGTGTTGTTGATGCCAAGATTGTTGACATCTGTATGGCTGGTGATAAGCTTCTCAAGGAAGCCACTGCTGCCATCTACAACAAGAAGGGAAAGAACAAGGTTACCAAGGGTAAATATTTTTTTTAGTGGCTGAGTCTCCCCTTTGTATCTAAAATTTTTTTTTCTTCCTCCTCTCTTAGGTATTGGATTCCCTACTACCGTCTCTGTCAACAACTGTGTTGCTCATTTCTCCCCTCTTCCTTCTGACCCCGAGGCTGCTATCACCTTAAAGGAAGGTGATGTTGCCAAGATGTAAGTATTATTTATTGCGAGAGAGAGAGAGAGAGAGCTGTAAACTAATTGAAAATTTTAAAAAAAGTCAATTGGGTGCTCAATTCGATGGTTACTGTTCCACCGTTGCCACCACCATTGTTGTTGGTGCTAAGGCTCCTGTTACCGGTGCCAAGGCTGATGTTATCAAGGCTGCCGAAACCGCCTTGGAAGCTGCCATCCGTTTGATCCGTCCCGGAAACAAGGTAATAAAAAAAAAGAGGAGGGTAATGCATAAAATACAGGATATTAAATATTCGATGATGATTAGAACATGGAAGTCACCAAGACTGTTGACAAGATTGCCGAAGCCTACGGTGTCAAGGCCGTTGAAGGTATGTTGTCTCACAACCAACTCAAGGATAAGACTGATGGTGAGAAGCAAATCATCTTGAACCCCTCCGACAACCATCTCCGTGATTTCAAGCGTATTGAATTTGCCGAAAACGAAGTGTATGCTATTGATATCCTCATCTCCACTGGTGAAGGTAAGGTTCGTCCCTTGAAGACCCGTACCACCATCTACAAGAACACTGGTATCCGTTATCAACTCAAGATGGCTGCTTCTCGTGCTGTTTTGAGCGAGATTCAACAAAAGGCTGGTGCCTTCCCTTTCACTTTGCGCGATCTTGAGGATGAGCGTAAGGCTCGTATGGGTATTGTTGAGGCTGCCAAGCATCAAACTGTTTTGCCTTATGATGTCATGTATGAACGTGATGAAGCTGTTGTTGCCCAATATTTGTCTACCGTCATGGTTACCAAGAACGGTAACACCTTGCTCACCAACCCTCGTTTCGATGCTGTTGAGGTCAAGTCTGAGAAGTCTGTCAAGGATGAAGAAATCCTCAAGCTCCTTGCTACTTCTTACACTGCTCCCAAGAAGGAGAAGAAGGAGAAGAAGTAAAGAAGACCAAAAAAAGACAAGAAAAATGAATATATATAAATAAAAACTGTACATGTGTTTATTCTCTGAGTTTACGGGAAAGTCCCAATGATGATCTATGTGGAGAGTATGAGTTAGCTAGATATGTAAACTTTTTCTACAGACTTTACGTTTTTGATCCGTGGGTAAAGTTTAAAATGAAGGCATCTTCCATAGCAGATTGTGTGACAGAGGATTCAGAAATGTCACTAAAAGAAGATGTACTTGAATGAATGGCACTTTGATTTTCGGATGAGGAGGATGAGGTCTTAATGATGTTGGAAGAAGTATCCTTCTTGAGATTTTGAATAGATTGCGAAATTTGTTGACGGCTGCTTGTTAAATTACTTGTACTACCTGCCGATCTTCGTGGTAAAAACGCAGGTTCTTCCACTTGTACTTGCATTCGTTGAAAATGCGTACTAAATTCCTGTTCTTCGTCATCCGAAAAGCTTTTTGTGTTGAGTCGGCTGGACGAACTTTGGTATAGACTTTGTGACGGTGAACGAGTCATGGGTTGTGGGGAAAGTGGGGTTTGTATAGGTGAAATCGAGCCATCGTAAGGTTGTTGAAATGTATCCGAGTACCGAACAGAAGCTATAATAGAAAAGATAAGTGAGTCCTTTTTTTTTTAGCCATACGTCAATCCGAAAATTTCGCTTTACGAGGTCTTTTGGAAGACGGTGCAGGACTTTTTGCGCTGTTTCTGCTCATGCTATTTGTATTCACGTTCCTAAGCTGTTGGTGAAGACCACGAAGCTGAGTTTCGTAAATAAAAGCCGCATGACGAACGATATAAGAAGTGGGTACACCTAATTCTTCTGCAATAACCTTCCCTATTATTGTTAACATGCTTTATTAGCTACATTTTTTTGGGTTTCGTCATTGTCTCTATCGTTGCTTACAATCTGTATTCTTTTGACTCATGTATTGCCATAGTTTGTGCTCCATTTCGTCTGTCCAAATAATCTATTTTGTTTTTTTAATGAATGGCAATTTATTTATTTTTACATGTATTATTGTTACAGCAGGTGGTTCAATGAAACCCTTGGGTCGTTTGCATGGGATTCGAATTACAACATGAAAGTTATCTGGACTCATTTGGTATATATGTATAAAAAGATGTATTTATAAAAAAAAGAGAAAAAGATTAATGGGCAAAAACAGGTCACCAATTAAACAAAGATAAGGTATCATAATTTATTTTTTATTTTAGATCTTACTTTCGCTTGCCTTTTTTAAACGATCCTTTGCAATCAACATCATATCCGTCATACCTGTGAAAAGTTCATTTTCTCTATTGTCAGCATCGATACGAGCCTGGATGATGGGAATTATTTGAGAACGAGGACGGCCAGCAACAAACACGACAAACTTGAATCCGTACTTGTCCTCATAAGCTTGGTTTAAAAGAGAGAGTTGATGATTGATCTTTTGGTCCTGAGTAGAAACAGCATCTTGCTTGGATTGGTACCCTTGCTCCTTGAGAGAACTTGCCGAGAGTCCGGTTTTAGCAGCACCGATACGAGGATGGGCGTTCATGACCTCGATTTTCTCTTCTTGGGTGAGTTGATTGCCGAAACATACGGTTTGAGCATAATCGATGAGTTGTAAGTAAGAACTATAAGGACGGGCGTCTAAAAGTCGACTGGCTAATGGAGGTGCTGTCTCAAAAAGTGTATTCACGCTTTCAATAAACTTTTCGGCGCTTGTCTTATTTAATTGTTCGATGGAAGGAAGAGACATAATTGGGATTTATTATGAAAAAGAAGGGGGTATATTTCAAAAATAGATGGTAATTTATATACCCTTTTCCAACTCCAGTTTCCTAATATTTGATTGGTCAGTGTAACCCCTCATCAAATCTTGAGCCTTTTAAAAGATAAGCACACGGACTTTAAGGTACTACCTGCCTGTCAGAAAAAAAAGCAGTTTATCCCTGAAGGCTGCATTTAAGGTAAAAACTGAATCTTTCAACTGTGTTTTGGTTCAAGCGCGTAATTATTGGTATAACTGGTACATTTACAATTTAAAGAACACTGATGTAATATAAAAATAAAAGGTGTGCACTAAACGTAATACGTTATAAAAGGGACGGTTGCCATGTAGTAGTTCCAAAGCACTCGTCACGCGTCAATTCAACACATTAAGTTTTATTTTAGATAGATTTAACAGTGACTTGAAGACAATAACAGCTAAATGATCACTTTCTTCTTTAACAACAATTCAAGCTGAGTACTATCTCCAAATATGTGCAGTCCCCTGATGAGACACATTCCAAGCTTTTATCATTAATATTGAAAGTAGGTATCAAGAGAGTAGACCTGCGCTTTAGACCTTGACAACTTTATACATATCATGATAAATTTCAATCACATGGACGCACGTAATTTCAACCGGAGGGCTTTTTTTGTTTGTTTTTCTTTTCCTTTTTAAAGAACACAATGGGAACACCTCAAGAGAATTTTGATCAAGGCGTTAAACTTCGTTTAGCCGGCAATGAAGCGTTTAAAAAGCAAGATTATAAAGGAGGTAAGTTTCAAACTGACACACGTCTTCATTAAAATACTAAAGGCACACTTTATTAGCCCTGACCAATTACTACAATGCCTTACTTTATTTAAAGGCAGTGGGAGGCCAAAAGCTTAAGGATCAATACAAGGTTTCCGGCGACGAACAATTGGTCATGATTTACAACAACATGTCGGCTGTGTTTGCTAAACAAGAACGATGGGATCGAGTTTTGTTCTATGCCAAAAAAGCCAATGAGCTGGATTCCCAAAACACGAAATCAAAGTTCCGAATGGGTCAAGCCTATTTGCAGTTAGAGGATATTGAGAAGGCCAAGGAATTATTGGAAGAGGTACTGGCCTTAAACCCTGAAGGTAGAGTATTTACATTTTTTATAAAAGAGACGGGATAAAAACCTAATTTTTTTTTTTATGTATGTGTATATGTTAGACGCACTTGTTAAAAAGGAATTACAAAAGGTATCCATAGCGATTAGACAGATGGATGATAAAGAAAAGTTGATTTACAGAGCCATGATGACCAAACTTTCACAAGAAAAGAAATAAAAAGAAAGTTTTGATATTTACAAACGGAATGATAATTATAGGGAAGGTGTATAAGGGGTTATGTGTGTCAAAAGAGGGGGTTTATGTGTGGGTGATCAGGTAGGGTGAATTTCGGTTAAAGCCATAATCATGATAAATACGACAAACATCATAATCACGGTGGCTACAAGGTATCCTAACCAGCCATGCCCAACCCAAAGTAACCTCTTTACAATCTGTCTCTGATTTCTAAAATAACTGAACAGCGAGTAGATGAAACATGTGAACCCTAGCCCAACAAATATATATGATACGATCTTTGCATTCAATGAAACAGGTTCACTTGTCCAAGGTAGAGAATAAGAAGGTGCGAAATTCTTTGTGGGCATATCCAACAATGTCATGAATCCTATTGTAAAATAACTGTCAGTGTACATGCATTAAGTAGTATATAAGATATTTAAACTCACCCACAAGTGAAAGTGTGGTGCCTGTTCGGATCCATGTAAGCAAGTTTCGCTCATTAGCAAGATGGTCTCTTGGGTCAGGACCGTCTACAATAGTATGTACAGAAAGGTCCAAGTACTTGAACACGCTAGAGCACTTTTCGTCATTGCAAAGTATAAAAGACTCGGGTGCATTAAGTTCAACGTCCATTTTTTCTTATTGTTACAAGGAGAAAAAAAAAAAGAAAAAAGTAAACAGAAACAAAAAACTATTTCTCACGATTCTATACACAGCGCAGGATAAATATTTAACCAATCGTGTCCCTTCTTTTTTTTTCATGCAGTTGCTTTTTTATAAGCATGTACATAGTAACCAGATGATTGTAAAGCCATTGAACCATCATCAGAAAGAGTCCTTACATTTGAGGGTGAACTGCTTCTTGATGTAAATCTCCCTTTTTTTTGTTAACTATTCTATTATTGTATACGTATAAAACTGATTATTTTCATTCTCTCTCTCTCAATCTCTCTTTTTCTTTTACTAATTTCTGCTTGCAACTATGAAAGGCCTGATTAGGTCTTTTGGCATTTTACTATTGGTCAGTTCGTGTACCGTTGATGCTGGCATTTTCATCAAGGCAAAAGATCCTCGTATTATTCAAGGTAACACAAACATAACACAAACAAATCATCTTACACTTGACACATAACTTTATTAGAGGCCGTCTGGCTCTATTCTAATTCCACCGCCATCACTTCAATTGCACCCGATGTACCAGCAAACCGATTTTCACTTACAATTGCACCGTTAGATCACTTACCTATGCCTCCCGTAGATGGTGCAAACGGTGTACTTTATAATCGAGAATATTCATGCTCATCTGACACAATTAATCAACCCATTCCTATTCCATTTTACGCCGATAGTCCCAAACTATCCAAAGTACCCAAAATTGCCTTGATCAAAAAACAAGGTGGTAATTGCACCCTGCTGGAAAAGATAACCAATGCTCAATTAGAGGGTGCTCTTGGTGTGATTTTGTACGACAGTGACGGATCAACCACAGAGCCCCAAGATCGTAAAACGGTAAAATTAGAATATACTATTTCCATTCACTCTTGTTCTCCTAAAAAAAAACCGCTGTATATTTAGGGAGTGCCATCAGTCAACGATATAAAAATTCCTGCATATTATGTTGATCATAAAGTGGGCTTAGAGCTCTATTATCAGCTCCAAAAAATGGCGGCTGTACCTCTTGCCACAATCCCTACTTTTGATCATTCACATTTGACAACTCGAATCTCTGTCAGAATTGCTTTGATGCCCGCTGATAATATCAAACCAACCGCTTGGGAGTTGACCTTATTAGTCATGCTCATCCTCTTGGGTACAAGTGTCATGTTCTCAGGTACATACTTTCTTTTCTTTCTTCATAGCAAATAGTGTATCTTATCTCATATTTTACCTTATAAAAAGTGGCCATGCATTTCTACATGTGGAAGAGAAATCAACGTCTCCAAGAAATGGTTGAGCGACATCGAACTACTGCTGCTGCTGCTGCTGTATTACCTATGGGCAAAGCCTTACTGACGATCACTCGATTATACCAATTTCCCACACGCACGATTAATACCGTACTGGATGAAGAAGAAAGGAAAAGGCTTGAAACTGTTCTATCCGACGAAAAGAAACGCGAAGCTCTCAAGAAGAGTACAGCATTAAATACCAAGCGTAAATCCGTCTTTAGTAAACCCAAGTTACTGGGTAAACAAAATGTCATACTGGATGCACCTGTCAATAACATGTGCGTCATTTGCTTGGAAGCATTCAAGATGAATGACGAAGTGCGTGAACTACCCTGTTTTCATGAATATCACACTACTTGTATTGATCCTTGGTTAACTTCCAAATCATGTGAATGTCCTCTTTGTAAATTCGATTGTTCAGATCCCAAAGAACAAGAAAAACCAGTGTCGGATCCCGATGGTTTGATTGCAGCTGAGTCTGTTCCTGGCCTGTACGGTAAAATGTTACGCTCTTACCTTAGATTTAAATCGAATAGACGCAACAGACTTGGTCAAGTAGGTGTCACTACCCGCCCTGATGTGGAACAACAGTATGCACGAACCGTATCACGACAACCAACCCTTGTATCCTATTCGCCCGGTTTACGCGATTCATTTAGACCATTAGAACCCGTCGAGATAACAGAATTACCCATCACAACCCTAGCTGCTATGGATGAACACTACCAAGCTTACGAAGATGCACAAAATAATGACGAGGTAGAAGATCATGTATCTTATATGACAACCGATTTACCACGTCAAAGCACAGCTACTGACAGAACAGCTACTACCTCCTATCATCGAACCAATACGTACACCGAAGAAAGTCAACCACGTTATTCGGTAGCTACCACTAATCGCGATGACACGGACACAATTCATACAACAACGGCAATTAGTATATCTACTTATGCACCTACTTCAGATGGTGGATTACTACCAGATATCGACGTATCCTCTATTTCTTTGTGTTCCATCGACTTGGGTGGTCTGTCTGAAGATTTCCATAATACTTTTAATTACCACAGATAATCACTTATTTTTATAATTCTACTACAATTTACACTGTAATCACAATATATCCATATTGTCTCATATAAGCCCCCTCCCTCCTTTTTCTCTCTCTTTTCTTCATTACAGTAAGTACTTCGTACAATCCGTCAAAGTTACCTATTATCTGTTACAGGCTCTTCTTAAAAAGGACTCATGGAATGTCTAATGTCAGACGTGACCATTGCATCTTTCTAGACATTACAGCAATTCCGTTCTCTCGCATTAGGATGAGTTTTTCTTTTGTCGCACATTCCCGTTAAAGGATGAGGTTGTGTATTATACTTCTAATAAAAATGAGGGAGATCTATATAGTAAATTCTATAGAAAATGTATCTAAAGTTGTTGGTTCACTTGCTCGAGAACGATAGCAACACCGTCTTCATAGTTGGATAAAGTGACGATATCTGTAAAACTCATATTAAGAAACATCCCTTTCCTTTTATTTTTCCTCCTTGACTTACCAGCAATATCCTTGACTCTTTGATGAGCGTTTCCAACAGCAACACCGATACCTATTAAAGGATTGTAAATAATTTTTCTCTCAGAAAAGTTTACCCGCTATTTACCAGCGAATTCGAGCATCTCCATGTCATTTGGCATATCACCAAAGGCAATGACTTCTTTAGGTGTGATATTAGCGACATCACATAAATCCTGAATAGCTGTTGCTTTACAAACACCAGGAGCAGACACTTCGACAAAATTGGGGCTGGAGAAAGTATAATGAATCAAGTTCTTCCATTTAGGATCGGTCAAGACGAATTTTTCGAGGTAATCATAAAGTTCTCCTGCAGGCCAGACACGATGTAACAACATGAGCTTCTCAATTGTATCCTTCTCATTGGCCAACTGATCCAAATCATCCACGCGGTTATAAATCTTGCCAACCCAATCAAAACGCTTTTGTGCATAGGCTTCTTCACAACGGAAATTGGCTCCACTTTCGCCACCGATCAAGATATCGTCAGGACCGAAATGGGCTTTGACTTCCTTAATTAATTCACGCACAGCAGAGGGAGGGATAGAATATTTACGAATGACGGTCTTGGTGTGATAGTCGATCACTGTACCACCGTTGCAGCTGACAACGAGAGGATGCTTGAGTTTGGCTTGGCTAACTAAAGGAAGGATGGAACGGGGAGGACGACCAGAAGCCATGACAATAATGACACCCTTATCTTCTAAAGCTTGAAGTGATTTGATTGTACGTTCACTCATGGTACCTGTATAACTGATCCATTCACTTATTAAGACGATACCACATAAAACAAAAAGCTTCTTACCCGTTGACACCATGGACAACAAGAGTACCATCAAGATCAGATGCAACCATCTTGATATGGCCATAACTAGGCTCGGCTTTCTCTACACTGCTTGTCATTATTTTAAGAAAAAATGGGGGAAGTTCTATTTTTATAAAAAATTAGAGAAAAAGCGAGAGAAGATTAAAAAGATAACAATTTCTGTTATTATTTTGATTTTGAACGCCCGATGGCGGTAATCATAAAACTTTAATTGGCCCTTTAATTACCCTGTTCTTTAGCAAGCAGTTGCTGGATAAGGAGAGTTACTTCTAATTTGTTCTAATCCGCCATTACCCGCTATACCTATTATTTGTTGTACCATAATCAGAGGAAGTTTAGGCAAATGGTATGAAAAGATATACTTTTATGAAACAGATAACCGTAAACATACAACATTTAAATAATGCTTTCATCTACTCTTTACAAGTATGCCCCTTTCTTAAATCAAACTTTTGATTAAATTTTGTTTTATTCTTATGTTCGGTTTAATAGTAATAAATACGTTCAATAATATTTAAACAAAGGCAGTAGCCACCCTATGTGAAAGAATGGGCCGATTTCATTCATAAAATTTAAAATACTTGGGTTAATCATTGTGCTCAAAGTTATGGGTTCAACAGGGGGAAAGCAATACTTGAATGATTCTGTATTGTGTTCAGTTTGCAGTCTCAGGATCGTATCGTACTTTTTTTTTCTAAAATTTACTTTCAGAATCCAATAAAATTGATAATAGTCATCAACTCATCTTCCATTGATCGAGATCTGGTAGCAGAAGAACGTTTTTTTCGAGTTAAAGCTCATAAACTTGTGCTTAAGGTTCGCATATAATGCTCCACAAAAAGATAATTTAACCTAGACATCTGAAAGTTAATATCTTTAAACGTATAATAGTTACAGACCCGCAGCATGTACAGAAAAAAACTTTTAATAAGGTGAACTGATAAACCGAGTTATACGGGAACGTATCTGGAGCTGTCTTTAACATGGATAAGGCCCCAAGCAACCTTTTGTGATAATTAAACGAAATATTGGGTTGATCAGTACATTGAAAATGAGACGAAGTCCCAAGAAGAGGATTTCCAAATGGTGTATACCAAACAGTGTGATCATACCATCTGCTTTGTACTGACCTGCTGAATCATCACGATATAGACCAATCGAATCGGGATGGATAGCCATGCATTTTAATGGCACTTCTCCAATTGTGAAATTGGGCCCAGACTCATCCCTTGATTCAGCCAATGCCTTAAACATAAGCTTGAGGAAAGGATAAATATTGAATCAAGCTCGGCAATATTTTGTCTAGATTCATATAAGCCCAGCCTATTATAATAAGTCATTCACATACTTTATATGATACTTTTAGGTGGTTCTTACCTAGATCTAAAGACCCCCTAAATATCCGTGACAGTTTTAGGACACTGTATATTAGCACCAATCTTGTAATCTTAAGCTTAGACTTGAGGCAGTCTTGACGATCCCATATTGTTTTTTTATGAAAAACACGACTTTCGCAGAGACCATACGCGTAAACGCCAACTTCAACACTATCCAATTTTATTTGTTCACCGACGTCTATCATCTGTACAAACAGATTCTATTTTTTGAGCCGATTTGATCTTTTTCATCATGGGCGGGAATGGTTTTGATACGACCTTCAAATTCTTGTGGCGTTTTCTATGAGTGCGTGGTTAAAAAACTTGTAGGCGCAATTAATTAATTATCTACATCTTACAGTAAGAAGGACAGTATTGATATAAGACTATGGTTGGAATCGGGCGACGGTATTCAGAATGTAACTCCAGATGTCTGGTGTAAATACTTTTTAATCAAGGTGGGGCTCGGAAGGAATACCCTTTCCGCACCTGATGACTCCGTGGTTTTTTTTTGACTATTTGGATGAAAATTTTCGGCCACTTCTTCGTTTTGCAGAAAATCTAGCCAATCTTTCCATATACTTGTACCCTTAATAAGAAGTTAATTATGTAGTTTTTGTAAATACGATTTGCCCTACATTGTCGTTTCTTTTGCTTTTTTTTTGCGGTAGCCATGGTCTTCTTTTGTTTTGCGAGGATGTTTCTTCCCAAGCTTGAGTGGCAATCCCTAATAATTTCATTTAGCGAAGTGTTCTCACAATACAATTCATAAAGAACTTTACACCAACGTTAAAACGATTGTCAGTTACAGTGTTTTTATTTCCAGAAATAATAACACTGAAACTGGCTGGTGTGATGTTTAAATTGTTTGTTTTTTTTTAAAAAAAAAAAAGTAGCTTAGAATATTGACTGCGATGGATATAGGTTATATTCAGACTACATGTATGTAATGCTTCACTTGCAGACTGTTTACTAGTGATTTGGAAATATATATCAACGGTGAAGACAAATCAAGCATTCATGAAGTCAAAAAAAAAAAAAAAAATGCTTAGATGTAAACAGTGAAGTCCATATTGTTTAGGCCTTAATAGCAAGAAAAGTAAAATCATTTACGAAAAGCAAGGTTTATAAATAACGAGATTCAGACTTTTAGGATGTAGAATTTTATGTCATATTCAGCATTTCTTTAAAAAAACCTAAACCGGTTGTCAACTAGCCATTTAAAAATATAGATTTGTTTTGGATAAAGATACAGTTAGTGTCAGTGCATGTATCCGTTATCCTGTACCCATTATCTATCTATGATTCAGCAAGCCTATTCATTGTAAGTGATAATAAAAAAGCATGTATCACGTTTCGAAAAATAATTATGTAAACACCTATAGAAGTTAATTTTTGGAAGGTGTTTTTTTGAGTCATGCCTGGACGCAAAATCATAGTTACCTCTGCAATTATTATCGGTTACACCGAATAGGTTATCGCACTTTAGAGTTCAGTTACACGCCACACGGTCCCTTTTATTGTTCCTTGGCCTTCCAAATTTTGATGTCATTGTTTACTAATCAGTTGTTATGATCAATTGACTTGTGATTTTTTAATCACGTTCTGTTTCTTATTTGCAAACGAGAAAAAAAAGAAAGATAATTCATATGTTGGAATATGAGACTTTGAAGCTGTGTCTTAATATGCCAAAGTGGCGCGGATCTATCTTTAAACAATAATGTATTTTTATCCTGGTTCGATGATTGAATGAAACAAAAGAAAATGGTTGAGTTTCTAAATACAAATATCGTATGTCTTTTTCGGACAAGAATATAATTTATCGAATGATGATCCCGGTGGTAATAAACATTTGCTTTGCACAAGACGCGACTTTTATTTCCTCTTTTTACTTGGATGTTCCACAAGATTTTAAGGGTGTTTGGGTCTTCTCCCCCCATAAAAAAACGTGCTCTTAAGCCTGTGCGCAGTAAAAAGTGATTTACAATTGTGTTCAAAAAGAAAAAGTGACTCCATTGAAACGTGGATACAGCCATCGTATGATTGCGGGCTGTCAACGAGGCAGCGGATTAAACAAAGTGCCTCGTTTAATTGAACACACGGATATACGATGGGCTTGGTGACGAGGAAGGGTAATACCAATTAAATAATAGACTAACATGTCCAAATTACTGTACGTCATTTTAAATTGCTCTTGATACCCAGTTTGACCATCTCAAAGAAACGCAATTTAATACACTTGATTTTTATTTAAAAATAACAATCAAAACACTGGTTTACAAACCTATCCAATTTTTATATAAGTGATTAAATCGAAGGGTTAAAATGAATATTCACACGCAACTCTCCACTTCCAGGAGGAAATAATGGTAACCACTGACAAAACGTGTCGCCACCCGGGACATCCAGCTTGATCAAGTCCCACAAGTTACATCGTGTTTGACCAAGATCCACTGCAGATTTCACACGATTGTGGTCCTTGACCTTAAAATCAAAAATAAAGGGCTCTCCTCCCACTCTCCAGATAAACGTTTCGTTCCATTCAGGATCCAATGTCTTTGGAATCACTTGTGTCTTGTAGATTTGCTCTTTACCTACCTTGACACGGACATATGGATCACTAGTCCCACTTTTATCCACGCCTCTTAATCCTCTGGCTTCCAGCAAAGTAATCGTCACAGATCCTGCTTGGCCTGTGGCATTACTGATATTATTCACATCTAGTAGGATAGACGAAGGTGTGACAGATACTGTGTCCTCAAAACTAAGGCGGGAAGAACCTACTGACATGCGACTACCATATGGATCAGATAATTGACTTCCATGGTAGCTTTCACTTGACTGTCTCGCCATATCATACTGTTGATAATTACGCACTAACGGTCCAGACGCCTCCAAGTTTACATCATCACGCGCATATGTACGTGTAGTAGCCAATACAGATGTCTGAGTTTTTTTGGTCTTGAGAAGTTGAGGATGCCATGTAAATTTGACTTGTACACTACCCGAAACGCCAGATACACCATCCAAAGGAATATCTACCATACGCGGCTTGAAACTTTCGACTGCATCACCACGCAGTGTAATACCACCTGAACCAATAGGTTGATCCCCCTTCACATGGTTCCAATCAAATACTTCGATACGGATACTGGCTGTCACTCTTGACTGAATAGGCACTTCAAATCTTTCACGACTCCATTTAGGGTTCAGCGTCTTTTTGATAGTTTCACTCTTGTACAGTTTCTCACCATTGACGTTAAAGATGACATAAGGGTCACTTGTACCAGACTTGTCCGCAGCCATGAGGTTTGTTGCACTGACCAGATCAACGGTCAAAACACCTTGATTATCCAAACTTTCATCCGGGTTTAAAACAAAATCTTCCATGGGGTCATACTCAAAGCCCAAGCGAATACGCGCAGGTCCATCTGAACCCATCAAATTAAACCATGTACCTTCCATCGGATCTATTCCTTGACGCTTTTGTTTCATAATACGACGTACAATGGCAGCACCTGAATCAATCCAATGTCCTAATTTGTAAACCTCTTTTTCATCCGAATGAGCAGGCTTGATTTCGATTGCAATACGTGAAAAATCGATCTCCTTGATAAACATGTCGGCCGATTCATCAAAGTTAAGCGTATCACCGCGAAGTTTGGCTGTCTTGTATTGCGGCATCAATGCATCTACAATGACTTGGCAGTAACAGTGTGTTGTGTGTGAGAATTGAACTTGATGAATCTTAATCTTTAAAACACCCGAGTTATACGAACCGAGATCAATGAGATCATCCGGCGTGTAGCGAATGTAAGAGCCATGTAAACCACGCAACGGTAAAGGTTCATCTGCAGCTGAAGAAACAGCAGAGACAGAAGAAATAGTGCTGCCTTGAGTTACAGATGCATTATTAGTTCCAGGTAATTGAAGGATAGGCACGAATTCAGCTGAATAATGCAAATCACCCTTTGAAGCACGTCTATTATCCATAGAATGTAATCTTTCCCAACGATCTACTTTAACACCGTTCGACTCGTACCAGACATCAGGTGATACACTTTGATCGCCAATTTTTTGTTGAATGATTTCCGAGACCTTGAAGGTAGTCTTGCCCAAAGATTTGTCTCGCGTGCGTGCATTCCAGTCCATGGCTTCTAAGACAAAGTTTTCTTTCAATGAGTGTACAGGGATATACAAGATCTCTCCCCATTCTGGATTTAAATTATTATCAATGACTTCAGTACGCCCACGTACTTGATAACCCGATAGGATACGAACATAAGGATCACTTTTACCACCCGTCACCATCTCTACGTTACGTAAATCGCGTGCTTCCCAAAGTGTGAATCGAATCACACCGATGGGAGGTGTATCAAAACCATGTCCGCTGACAAAATTCGTAAGGTTGGACATCATGATGGGTTTCCATTCGGCACTGAGTCGTATTTGACCAAGACATGTATCACCATCTACTAAATCCCACCAACTATCATTCTTTTCTTGCAATCTAACTATATCAGAGAGGTAGGAGGTAAAGGCACCAATTAAGGCATCATCATTTTGGCTATCACGGACTTCAGCACGGACAAAGAAGGTGGTTTTGTCAAGTACAACAATTTCATAGGGATCTTCAAACTTGGGTTCTTTCTTGTTCTTAACTACATGTGTCTTGTGTTTTTCGATACCGTTCACAATGATACGAACATAGGGACTAATTTTTTCTGAGGTGGTTACCAAATCACGACAATCATGTACGGTTAAGCGTAATACACCCGAATTCGAGTCGACAGGAGGATCCATGGTGCCATCATCTCGTTTATGAGGTTTTGAGATGGGTAAATAACGTATATCCACACGTAAATTACTAACATGTTTACCATTTCGCAACAACATAAGATCTAAACCCTCTTGTTCAGCCATATCATCCCCACTATCCAAACATGACAGGTCAAAATTGGCTGTAGCCAATCTTCTGTCCTTCAAACCTGGTCTTGATGTTTTGAGTTCAAGGGAGAGAAGCGAATTGAGGTTGTTAATTTTGATGTAACGGGTTTCATTCCATTTAGGTTCAAAGGTGGATTCACATACAGTTGTACGGTCGAGTTCTTGACCATGATCAATGTAGAAACGGATATATGGGTTGGGTGCAGTTTCGACCAGATCACTTACATGTTTGATACGGTCTGTAGAGTAGACAGTGACAGCGAGTACACCATTTGCAGCCGAGAAGTCAAAGTCACCTGAACAAAAGCGTTCAACATCGATGGCTAACTGGTTGGGGTAATACATGAGTGGGCCCAAGATGGAATGTACCTGGTCCCGAATAAAGCTTGCTAAACCGGGAATCACATTCACATCAAAACCGAATGAATCCGCGCCCAATGGCTTTAAAATATAGTCAAATTGAGGCTTTTCCAAGAAACTAGCTTCGAATAACTTTACAAAAGGAAATCTGCTCATAAACTTGATCTTGATACGTAAATGACCGGAAAATGCCATATCTTCCAACATGACAGGTATACCTGCTCCCATTCTTCCCTTTCCAATACGTGCACTCATAATTACTTTAGGATTTACCTTGTATTCGAGCTCCTTGGGTGTCAAATCATCTAGATCATTGGGGATAAATGAAACACGCCAATCCATGCAGACTGTATCTGGGTCGGTGTTTAAAAATGTTTTGACACTTTCAATGCGAAAAGGTTTTGTACCCAGCGTAAATGTGGTTAAGCGAATCGAGTCCAAGTAGGGAGGTAAATAATCCGTAATGTAATTATCCAAGTTCTCTACTACGAGTGCTGATAGAACCGGTTCAAAGATTAACCAGAATTTTGCGACAAAACTGTTCATCCATTCCACGGATTCTTCATCTGCTTCTAATCTAAATTTACTGATTTCTCGTTGAATGTCGTCACGCGTGTTTCTACGAAATCTACGAATACTTGTGCGATAGTAACTTGCTAATTTTTTTTTTCATGCAAAAAAAAAAAAAAAAGGTGAATACATTGTGTGTGTGTGTGAATATTTATGTAGAATTACCTATGAAGAGACATAGTAACAAGACTGAGCCTATGCCCGCATTCAATTTGGCAAGAGTCCATGATACCAAAGCTGTGAGAAACAGGGCAGCACCACTATGATACCAAGCGCCATACAAGAATTCGGGCAAGATTTCTTCAAGAAAATCCGATTCAGTTGCGCGTATCCCAAGAGAACCACCTGGATTTTCACCTGCGGCTAACGAGGTCCAACCTGTGCGATACCAATCCGGAATCAAATGCTTAGGTACATTGGTAAATGTCCCGGGGAGTGTAGTAGTAGGAGGTACAGATTTTTGTTCGGCGGCAGTGATGGTTTCCTTGGTTATTGTGGTGTCATGCGAATCTAGTTCCGTGCTTAACCCGCTACTTGGCATAAGACCGTGTAAATCAGGTACCAAATCTGCTGCCACACGATCACGACGCGGTGGAAGCATGGGTGGATCTTCTTCAATAAAAGAGCTTACTTTAGGCCCTTTATGTGGTGACAATGACGTTGCATTCGTCTCCATTAAGCTTTTAATTTTTTTTTAGGAAAATAGGATAAAGGAAAATTAGTTTTTAATGAGCGTGTGAGACAAATTTAAAAAAATGTGCGCCATGCTGTTATTGGCTGGGATGCTTTTTTCTTATTACACTATTAGGTAAGCTTGTCAGCAGGAACGAATTAATCTCAATCAGGTTGTAGTTATTCACCGTACTGGAAAACCACAGGCATTTTTTTTTTTCATCTTTTTTGGTCTGTGCGTGCGTATGCCGAATGAATTACAAACCAAACAGGCATGCGGAGGATTAAAAATGAAAAAAGTGTCCCCTTTCGGGAACCTCCTCGCGCTTTTTTAATAAGAAAAACTTCTTTTTTATTCTTTTTTGCTTATTGAAAATGACAAGTACATGGTCACTTGTGGTTCCTGAAGAGGCTACAACAGCTGTGCTAGTTCATTCTATCTCACCACAAACAACACAAGAAACCATTCGTGACTTTTTCTCATTTTGTGGTATTATCAAGGGGTTCGAAATGAACAGCCAAAAGGCACTTGTCTATTTCGAACAAGAGTCAGCCGCCAAGACTGCTATTTTATTATCTGGAGGTATAAATGTGTATAAAGAAAGAAAGAGAAGCATGTTAATTAACAAAGAAAAATAGCGGTGGTGGATGATTGTCCCATAGTCGTTGAGCCTTATCATAAAGCAGGTGTTGTGGAACCAATTACAACAATCAAAGCAGGTGTTGAGGAGCCAATCACACCTACCACAGCTCCTGTTGCTAACAAGTCCGTGTCACATGTGATGGCCGAGTTATTAGCATCAGGCTATATTTTGACAGAACCCGTGGTCGCCAAAGGCGTAGCATTTGATGAAAAACATGGGGTGTCCACTCGAGTAACTGGTTATTTTAACAAGGTCAAATCACAGCTGGGACACCAACAACAGACTACAAAGAGTGTAGGAAAAGCACATAGCTTGTTCAGTTCTAAAACACTGGGAAGTATCACTGCTAAAGTCTCAAATGTCCATGCAGAAGCTAAGCGTATCGCAGTAAGATTATTTTTAATTACAAAACATGATTAATATCAGATGATTGATTTTTTATTAATCACCAATAGGCCGAAAAAAAGAAGCCATCACAAGCGTCCTAATGCGCCGGCACTTTACTCTACTGGGTAAGGCACTGTTTTATATCATACGCACGTAACTGAACTTGATATGCTATTAATCTAATAAATAATAATAAAGAAGTAATATCTGAATCACTAATGCAAACTGAACCAGAATAGTTATCCAGCATTTCTTTTAAACTGAACAAGATATTATCAGTGCTCTTAACAGAGATAACAAGTAATTTCCAAAACGTACATTTACCAGCAGGTATAATATTCCCCGTTGTGCAAAACTTGTATTTTACATAGGTCGAAAACTACTGTTATTCCCCCCTTTGGCTATATTAAAGCTGAAAAATTCACATTTATTATGGCCAATCAACTTTACATCTTACTCGATGCTTTTTATCTTATCAAATACGGAATCTTTTATTTTTAAACAGTTGTTACCCAATGTGTTCATCAAAATCAAAACCTGCAATGGTGCATAATTCGCTTTCCTGCAGCTGAACCTTTCATTGAACGTCCGCTTTTTTTTTTTCTGCGGCAACCTTCTTACTTCTTTTTCCAATACAATGGCAGGTAAATAATTGACGTGTCATTCAACGTGTCTGAGACTCGCTTTCTTTAGGCTTCTGCTGTCTAACCCCAAAGGTCGCGTTGCAAAAAAATTGGCGATGGGGCATCCGCGTGTTCTTCTGGAACGATTCCGACAAAAAGCTCAAAAGTCAAGGAAAAACAGACCTCTTTAAAGTAAGGCATTAACGTATAACTAATTTAACCAGAACAAAAGTGGCTCAATGATTTAGCAGCTCTCAAACAACAAATCTTAAAACTGAGCTCCTGTTTTGTAAGTTTCGCAGGAGAATGTCAACTTCATTGGAAAACTCATTGTACAACAAGATGTCTATTGCTATATTTGATACGACCTGTAGGATTTCAGCAACATTTGGATCATAATTTACTGTTATACCTAAAGAAATTTATACTGTATCTAGTGAAATAGTGACAACAAAAACCACTAGAACAATCAAACGTAAGTCAGAATGTGTGGGGGGAGAGGGGGATCCCCGTACTGTATTATTTTAAGAATATGGTATATTAACTTTGACTACTAGTGTACACAAACTTCCCAAATGTACCTATTGTCAACCCATTAGGAAGAGATAGGGTTAACTTGAGGTTACATAGACCCAATCCTATTCCCCATGTTTTACTGAATAGGATAGACATTTTAGATACATATTTGAAATGCACATGTGATTATAACATTATCAGAAACTTTTTTGCCTGTATGAAAATTGTTGTTGGTTCGAATTTGATTTAAATCAAAAAGATATTGGATAGTCGTGGTGGCTACACTAAAATTAAGAGAATGTTGGGTTAGCGCTTAAAAAACCGGTTCGACGACTTGTGTAGGTAATGTACATATGGTAATAGTAATTTTGATGTGCGTTTATCTCGTAGATCCGATGCTGTTGCTCGATTTTACTTCAACATAATTAGGTGGAGCTTGGAAGGTTCGCTTCAAAGCGGGAATGCTCATAGGCGTTACAAAACTTTAGGATTTGACACGTCGCCAGGACATTGTTGGTATCTATGATACAAAATTTATTGGTAAGCAATCTCTAGTACTGTTACTAAGGGTAAAGCAACACTTATAATCATTTTATTTTCAAATGTCGATAGCTTGAGTATCAAAAGATAATTAGGTCATCTAACTACACTTGGGAACATGTTTGGGAAAAATGTCCGTAAATAGATTCTCTTCGATAACGAATACATCATTTTATTCTTGGATGCTTACTGAATACGTAATCTGGGATTGGTAAATGCGTAAGATTCAAACTATAAAACGGCTCAATTTGGCACTAGGAGTACTGTACATCTCCGGACAACCGGTTTAGATGGGCTGTCAATCAATGGATGGACGGATGAATCAGAAAAAAGGGTACATGATTTTTTTTTTTTTTTTCATATGTAAATGTAGGTCAAACACAAATGATGGATTTATAACCCTGAAGGATGATTTGTGGAATATAATTTGAAAAAAGAAATAACTACTCATGCAGAAGAAAGCTAAGCGTTTATTTTCAGTCGGTAATAAATTAAGTCAGAATTATATCAGATGATTGGGTGATTTGATTGCAATAAGGTATATGAGACATCACAAGCCTGCTAGTGATGAAGGATGTAGTAATTATAAAAAAAAATACTCGGCTCTTGTCCTTTTTGATAAAAAAGTGCCCCTTTTACAATTGTAGTTGCCACGTGTGGGGTGAATGTCTAGTATTACTACTATGTTCTACATGTGATGACGTATAATCACAGAAATATAAAACATGTCTATATATCATCACCCTCAGTTGTTTCTAGTTGTGTCATCTGCTACTTCTCTAAAGACAAACATGTGAAAGGAAGCAGTAGAGAAAGGGAGGTTCATAATGCCTGTAGGGAATTAACACTGTGTACCTATATTTGTAAACAATAAACAGGTGTTTCGGAATCGTATGAGGAAGCCAAAAAAAAAAAAAAAAAATAAAAAAAAAGTAAAAAAAGCTGCCGATGTTGTCCGATTATTGTTGTGACACGTTGGGAATATATTGTCCATGTGCTGCCACTCTTATTTCTTTTGTTAAAAAACAGGGTGATCCCCATTTCTGGCTGTGATTGAATTCGAATTAAAAGCACTGATCACTCCATATTATATTTGTGTACACCGTTAAATTTTCTCAGCCCACAGAAAGGGCCAGAGATGAGTTTGGGATGAACCTGCTTTTTACAAATTAAATTTGGGGGAGCAACCTTAAAAAAAAAAGTCTATATATATTATTCCCCTTTTTTCCCCATTTCTTTCTTTTCCTTCTCTTCTTCACTCTTTACACACCCTTGTTATATTTTCGACAACAATTACTACTTAAAAATGTCTTTCTACAACAACGATAACAAGTCTGAATTAAAGATTCACACTTCCTTACTTAACCAACCTAACTTTTCGTACTACCCTTCTCCTCACTCCCCCGCAACCAATGATCCAGGTAATTACACGCATGAATGGCACTTTGTTAGATTTACTAACATACTTTTTCGTTTAGTTCCCAAAGAATCGTCCTTGGAAGAATGGATGTTTATCCAACAAAACCATAATCATCAGCAACTATCCGACACATCTTCATTAGGCATTCGCACTCCCGACATTGGTATTACCGATATGATGATGACAACAAACTCTCAATTATTCAATGGTGGTGGTTACACTTCCTTTTTGCAACCTTCACCCATTTTGCAGCATGATCCCGTTCAACTTATTCCTTCTCTCTGTGTAAGTATTATATATTATTTTTAAGTGAGCGCGCACTGACATTTTATGTTGCATATAGAATCAAGACCACATGATGTTGTTACAAAAGAGTTATTCCGACAATAATCAATTTATGATGGGCACAGACAGCAGTATTATCACCCATATGCAACAATTTTACTATGAAAAAGAGGACACTGCCTGCCTCAGCCAACTCTCGAGAGAGCAACTGATTGAACGCGTTGTTCAACTCGAAATGGAAAAGAACAAACGAACTGTTATTGGCGACTTTGTTGAAGAACCTAAACATAACAACAACCACAACCATAATCATAATCATCATTATGAAATCACCTTGTGCAAGGAACAAGAAACAAAAATGCATTCCTGCTTATGGGTTCACTGCTCCGCTCAAGCTCCTACTTTAGACCAACTCATGACTCATATCTGTGATAATCATATCGGTAGCGGTAAAGCCACCTATTTTTGCGAATGGCAAGACTGTGCTCGTAACAAGAAACCCTTCATGAAGAGACACAAAATGCATAATCACATGCGTACGCACACAGGTGAACGTCCCTTTGTCTGCACCGTGATAGGTATGTTTATTCGTTATTTGTTTATTGTATACATGGATACTGAAAAATTATATTGTTATAGGCTGTAATAAGACATTCTCTCGCCCTGACTCTCTTTCCACCCATATCAAAACTCATTCTGATATTAGACCTTACTTATGCTCTATGCCTGGCTGTGATAAAGCTTATTTCCACTCCAGATCCTTAAGAAAACACATCAAATCATCCCACATGAAAAACCATAACTCTGCATCTTCTGCATCGGCTCGGAATATTCCGTCAGTCACACAATCCATGATGAAGAAGCGCCAACAAGCTAAAAAAATTCCATCACCTGCTGCTCCCACTCCCATTAAATTGGAACAGCATCCCATCATTCCTCCTTATAGCAATTTCTATATTGCTTAGACTTTACACCCTATGCCTTTTATTTTTCTTTCTTTCTTATACATATGTACAATACTCATAAAATAAGCATTTCTCTATGCATTCTATCTTTTTTTATGTAATTTTTCTCCTTCCGCCCTTTCTTGCTTTTTCTTTTAAATAAAAAAAAATATTTTTTTCTCTTCTAATGGAACACATTGTTGCGGAAGCAGCACAGGAACTAGAGTCAAGACTCTCTATTGAAAACCTGACAAGTGCCACTGTAAAGACACGCACATGTTTTAACAACACACTTTTGACATTATTTCTTTTTTTATAGATGGCTTCTTGGAACCACGAAACAAGTGCTTGCATAAAAAGAATCGAAGACACAGCTCAATTAACAAACAAAATTCAATCAGAAACAGAGCTCATTCAGGAAATGTTGACTTGTTTAAACCAAAAGCAAGGCGAATTACAAGCAACATTTGACAAAATCGATCAATTAGAGGTATGTTCCTTATTCCCCTTGGTTAGTTTTCTGCCTTAACCTTTTTTTTTTTTAAAAAAAAGGCGCTGGTGAATAAAGTCAAGGATACTTACAATGCGATGGGCGAAAATGTGGATATGATGGAAAAGGCAGTGTCAGCCAGTACACCGTTTAGACTTGTGAGTTTGGCACAAAACAAGGCTTTATTAATGCTAAACATTTTTTTTTTTTTTTTTTTTGTTTGGTGCAGGGAAATCGAAATATACCAGCACAACCATATTTTCCACCGCCACATCCGGTAGAGATTTTTAACACAGAAACCTTGTTTAATGGTATGAAAGAGAAGGAATAACATAAGTCACATAAGGATAAGTCACGCCTTTTTTAAAGATTTTTAGCCTTTTTCTGTTGTAATTGTTTATATTGACATCCTGATTAAATAATGAAAAATACCTAATTCGGCTGCCCGTTGTTGTTGTTGATAGAGTAACCTGGTAGCAAAGCATCAATGTTCTAGAACTGACCATCATTTGTTTTTGTGTGTGTGCCTTACTGTTGATATGGATTATATTCTACAGGTCGTCCTTTAGGTCCTGTCACATGCAACGCATAAATACCTTTTGGTCCGTATTGTACTTCATATTCTACCTATCATTTGAAATATTTATTAGACATAATTGGTCAAAATGACTATTCCATTGATCATCATGAATATTTATACTGGTTCGCCCTATTATAAAAGCATGTGAATATACATATATAACGTAATAATGACATGGCTATGTCACAAACCTTGTTTAATCCAACGAGAAATCCCTTATTTGAACTCATAATCGATGTTTGATGAACAAATACTGTATTTATCATGATAATAGTCAGTCGTCTCAACATATGACATTCCTTCTAGTTTCTTTCCTAACAACCCATTACCTTCATCCGCTGATCCGTTACTATCGGGAATGATGAAACCGTACCCTTTCTTTACATTAAAGAATTTGACACGCCCTGTTCTTCGTTGTGTAAAACCAAGGTAAAATGTGTACTGATACGATTGATACGATTGATGGTATTGAAACATCTTTTTATGGAAATAAAGAGAGAGAAAAAGATACATCTATAAACAATTTTTTTTATTTTTATGTATTAACTTTTTTTTACTAATGAAACAAATCTACTTTTTTAATAGACAAATAGAAGACACCCATTCCTCTTTAGCTTGCTTTGATTCGGCAAAAAACACTTTCTCTTTTTTACCCATCTTGATCACAAAGCAACTATCTTTGGGTCGAGGATTCACTGGCATTCTATCTGTGTTATATAATCGTGCATTTTGGAAGCTTGGAATACCATTGATATATTGACAGCAATCAAGACCACTGTAAATGAAAAAATCCTCTTCATCAAGCTTGATAATCTTTTCAATCGGTCTAAACATCATGCGTTTACTCATATTCTTAAAAATACACAGATCACCGTCTTTGGTTAACACACACAAGCGTTGTTTAAATGTATTCATCTTGCCTGTACCATCCTTCACATATACCATGCCTGATTTCTACGACAAAATTAAATATTATTTACCGATGTCACCTTTTTTTTTATACTGTTATGTGTATTTACCACATGCTCGATCTGGGTTTTCTTGACGAGTTTATGTTTATTAGTCCACTCACCATACGGGTTTCCCAAAATTTCCAACAATAACGTATTTCCCACATGAAACATATGTTGATCATTTTCGTTTCGAGTCTCTCTTACTTGTGGGAAATCACACATATTTACCATGCCAATGGAATTTTGAGGTGTCAACAAATAGGCGGGGGGTGGCGTTGATGGCACTTCCTGTGGCCTTTTATGGAACCAAGACGAAAATCCCTTTTTCTCTGCCTTTGTTCTCTCGATAGCGTATAAAAACAAGTAGTTGTCGATCATGGATACATATAATAGTGGATTAATCTTGGACATATTACGTGTACGAGAAGCATCACGAACGTAGCCTTCAAAATGAGTGGTAGGAGGAGGAGGTACATGAAAAGTTGGTACTTGTGCTGGTGGGATGTATAATCGCATTTGTAATTCATGCGTCTAAAGGAATACACATAAGATAAATATATAACAATTAAGTATAGTGAGTTGTATTACCTTTTCGATTAGTCGTGGTTCAATCAGATAAGAGGCTTCAGAATCGGCAGGACTCATTGAAGGTATCAAGGCCCAATCCAGATCATTTAATGGTGACTGCCAACACATGCCCATCGTATGTCTATTCCATCCGCTGGGTCGAAGACCATCTCTCTGTAATAAAGCCAACGCACTCTCTCTTACTTTTGATAGATTTACATTATCTCCCTCGGAAATGTTGGAAAGTGGCATGTTGATGGTAGTAGGAATTTGAGGTAAAACAAGATCGATGGAGGTAGGAAGAGGGCTTTTGGAGTATAATGGTAAAGCCATGTACAGAGCTCGATACCATTCTCGTGACTGACGTACATTAGCTGATTGGAAGTAAAATATTTTATTGGGTGTGGATAGGGACCAGGAATAATCCACAGTTGATTGAAGTGAGAGTCGAAAACATGAAGTACAATCGGCTGAGTGAGTATGATACTTTTTAGGTGTGAAAAGAAAGTTGCCCGGGGAAGGGTGTAAATCAAGTTTATATGCAGGTCGTTGTCTACGGAATTGTGTTAAACACAAATGCTATATTGATAAAAGTGTTAGTTACATCATTCTTCATATGCACAAGCCTTTTTATTGTGTGTTATACCAAATCTTTGCATTGACATGACTTGTACAGCTCGAGCTTGCCGTTGCATGCAATCACAGCGTTATATTTGTTCCAAACAAGCTTCTTCTTATCCTTGAATATGTCTTCGGGATGAGCATTCTCAAACCTGATCTGTGCCTTGGAAACAATGGCACAGAACAGAGTACCTTCATGGAAACCATGATTCGATCGGCTTACTTCATCGGGTGTTATAAGGATGTTACTATAAGTTGAATATCCTGATGATGTTCGGGTTCGGATAATGGGTGGCACGGCTGCTTGTTGTGGTACAACTGCTTGTTGTGGTGAGACTACTTGTGGTGCTAAACAATTTTGAAATACGGGCTCGGGTGGACCTGTATAATGTGCTGAACGAGGATGGATGTTCACTCTAATAGAAAATTTAGTAACGATCAGGCATATCTAAAAAAAGGGGAGAAAGAGAGAAAGAGAGGGAAGGGACACATACTGTTCATCTGAATATTCAATTGTTGGAGCTTGTACTACTGCTGAATTGCCTTGGTTGAGGTTGGTTACTTGATCGTCGACGGAGTTAAAGTAGCCATCTTGGTTCTCTGTAGGTTTGACATTTGTGATAACAGGATCCATGAAAAGAAATCAAAAAGAGGTAGGCAAAAGAAGAAGGTAGAAAGATAAAAAAAAGGGAAAATATAAAAAAGAACAGGTTAAACTGGGATACTCCTTAGCTAGTTTCTTATTTTTGAGATGCTTTTATATGATTGCACTGTTTTTTTTTGCACTCTTTGTGAATTTCCATCTATCAAAGAGACCAGATGACATCACGCACTGTATGGTTTATTTTAATCATTTCTTTTCGCATAACATTTCAAATAGAACCGCACACACCCAGTTTTCTGCCTATAGATTATGAATTAAGAGAGGGAGGAGAAGGGCTCACTCACCTAACATCTCTATTTGCCTTTTTTTCTATTGAAGCTGGTGAAATAGGTAACTAGTAAATGGGATCATATTTTGCACTAGACTGTTTTTGTTGAACAATAAATCGATCTACTCATTGTGTCTTACGTAAAAAAAAAAAAAATGCATCTCTCATTGTTTCCGCCCAACTGACAACATAAAGGGCACTTTGTAATTATATACTGGGGGTCTATTATAATTTTGTCATATATTATGTCTAATATTGTATTCTCTATTTTTTTTTTTTTTTTTTTTGCGGTCATCCTTTGACAATGGGCTTCTTTTTTATGATATTTTTATTCTAAATGATTATTGAGAGGGGGATCTAGTTTATTCAGAATTAGCACTTGCAGCATTACTAAAAGAAGGAAATCCCACATGGCGAAAATTCTGTCTTGGAGAGGGTGATTGGCTTTCTTCTTCATCAGCGGGAGTATAATAATTGAATTCAACACCCACCAAAGTACGACAGAATTCATGAATCATGGATTTAATTAATTCGTGGCGCCTTTTTGTTGTTTGACTGACACTTTGGTACATGCTATTATTTGACTCTGTATTATAAATTTTGGTATGCTGTTCTTCAATATATATTAATAGTCTATTCACGGCCGCCCTTCTTGATTTGTCATCGTAATGCGTAGTTAATTCGCCTATTCATTATCTCAATAAATTAATTTTTTTTTTAATCTTATTTATAAACTTTACCGCATTCATCCACCATATCTTGAAAGGTTTCTGTATTTTGGAATCGGACAAAACTCGATTCTAAAAGCGAATAAACCGCTCTTTTGGCACCGTCAAAACAAGATTTGGCGTCCTTTTTATCCAAGGACTCGGTGACGGATCGACGCACCTTGTCATCCAAGTTCACTTCGAAGTAACTATTTCGGGTCAGGTATGTATTAAAAATGTGTTGAGCGGTGGCCAATTGTTGTCCCAACGAGGCATAGGTGAAGGATTCATACTGCTCCAACTCGATAAAGAAAAACTAGACCAAATGTTGTACAAAAACCATTTAGTACCACACTCAATTTGAAATTCCACACATTGCCCTTGTTTATAAACTTACCAGATTTTCGCTGCTGTATTCTTGCAGTAAATGGAATAGAAAGTAACAAAGAGGTGATTTGGATTCAAGAATGGCCTTCAAACCTTCTTTTCTAATCTCTTTGATACAAATATCATGCGGTGCAAATTCACCAAAAAAATGGTCCAATTTCTTGGATGAACGTGTTGTTTTAATTTTATACAGCGTATGGACGTCGAAACTAGGTAGTACATGCGTGGAGCCTAATAAACTCGAAATCGAGGAAGATCGTGTACGCCTACTGCTACTACTAGCATTACCACTGTTGCGCTTGTTTAAATCGTCTATGGAGTTTCTTGCTCGCAGTGTTGGTGTCTCGGATCGGATATGAACGTCATCGCCAGATGCCATATCTTGGAAATAAGAATTTGTACTATCAGATAATAATGGAGGACCTGATGCTATACTGCTTCGTTTGCTCTCGTTTGAAATCGCTTCCGTTGCATGCTCCGCAACAATAGACGAACGTCGAGATTTGCTGATATTGCGTGGTGTACGTGGTGACAACACATCTGTAGCGATTAGACTTGTTGTGCTACTATTGGCACTTTGTAAATTAATATAGGATGGTCTACGTCCTGTTCTTTTCATATTGGAAGAAGCAGGCATCTTTTTTTGCATTTAATAAAGAGAGAGAGAAAAGATGTTTAAAATTGAAAAAAAATTATCTAATTTATTTTATCTGAATTTAGGGGCGGAACCAATCAACAAGTTTATGATGTCATGCTTCTTTTCGCTGGACCCTATCCACCAAGGCCTTTAGATACGGATCGGCTTCCATAATCTCACGCTCCATTGTATACGTGTTTTTAGCTCCAAGCTTTTGTTGCCATGTAATTCCCTTGGGTGTGGATTTGTAAGCCAATTGAGATAACCACATCGTATCCTCTTTAAATCGCCCCCAAAATGACACCGTCTCAATTCCGATAAACTTATCCTTCATTTCCTTGGGCTTCTTTCGCTCCTTTTCAACAGTCTTTATATCGTCGTATACCACTAATTTAGTAACATATCCACTTGTATATAAATGCACAAACACAGCGGGAGAAACTGCTGATACTCCCGCTTTTTTACAATGTTATCAGTAACTTTCATGCGATTTTTTTTTTTTTTTTTTTTTTTTTTGAGAAACTGTTGCTTACCTAATGCAACGCTCATCACAGGCGCTTGGCCCGTACTTAATAACGCAGGTACAGCAAAAATACCACAAATACCAAAGAACGAAGCTGTCATCTTGTATCGTCTCATCGTCTCGGCAAACGGACCTAGTTAAACAATGTCAATATCGTATTCGACCTCCCTTCATCTCTATTCTTTTTCTCATTACCAAGGTAGACAAGTGTTTGTTGCACGTCCTTCATTTGACCTTCAATAGGTTGATCGATCAACTTGTTGCTGGTGAATCGGCCCGCAGCTTTCTTGGGTATGGCTTTGGTGGGTAACACTGCTCTTTTGGGTAATGATGCGTAGCACCGCATGCCAGTGTGGGCTGTTGATCTTTTCAGTAACAAGAGCATGGGTGATCTAATTCTTAGAGAAACACTGCTGTAAAAAAAACCTCGTAGTTAGGGGGAGCAGGTTTTTAATTATACTCCGACAAAAGGCTAAATACACCACGCGAGGGGAAAAGAAAGGATGTGAGATTTTTTATTATTAAGAGGGATGCTAGTAGTAGAAAAAAATTAGATACAATGAAAAGGAATGTATGGGGAATTAATTAAGCAGTAAGATCAGCGGGAGTATTACGAGAGTACAAGTTGGCAGGGTCCGGATTACAATAGACATGCGAAGGGATATGCAACTCTTCCAGATCATGAGCGGCACGTTCGGTCCATTCAATTCTGTCAGTGGGTGTAAATGCATATTTACCTAGGTTAGCCCAATAAAATGCCTTCAGAAACTTGATTTCTTGGATAAATCGCATTTCAAGCACGCCATGTTGTAGTACCATGAAGCCTTCCACAGTTCTTTTTGTGCTGATATACGGTAATGCTCTAGCCAGGTATAAGCACGGTTGGGTAAACTCCCAGAATTTCACTTGTTGAAAAGCATGATTGATACGAGACACCCCAAGGATAAATCGTTCATAGTTTTTCGAATCACCTGTAGAAACAAGATCTACCTCTGCATCTTCTACCATACAATACATACCCATCGTAGCAAATATCAGGCCAAAGATGGGGAATATATTTGCTAATCATAATTTCATTGTGAGTCCTTTTTTTTTTTTTATAAAAATCATATCTCTTTCTTTCTATCTTACGTGTCACTGTTAATAATGGAAGGATAGCAACTAGACTCTTGGTATGCTTTCTTGCGTTTTCATAATTTCTAGTTCGAGCATAATAACAGATCAAGGTACCATAGATGGCAATCCTGTTATAATCGGCAGGCTGCTGTTTCAGATGATTTTCTAGTAAAGCTACAAAGGGTTCACACTCACGCAAGCGATCCATAATCAAGGCATTTCCAATATTGTATACACCTAGCCAGATCTCTGCTTCAAAATCACAATTTGTGTGCGCAGTATCTGCCATTTGTTTTAACAGCAGTAGATCATCAGGCGAATTATCCAATGTACCTTCAAAAATCCGCATGGTAATAACAAGTCCTACCGACCGATAAAACGCTTGACAATCCGTGATCACACCCAAGGTTTTGACTGCATCGATTGACTGGTACAGCAAATCGCGTGCATTCTTAAACTTGCCTGCAGCAAAACACAAGTGGGAGCAAATAGTCAGTGTATCCGCATCATTCTTCTCATCCATGTAACGTAACGCTTTTGTGATATAGAATATACTTTGTTCCTTTTCGTCGTTGAGCCAACTCAATAAGGAATTTCGAGCCAAAAAGAGGGTATAATTAGGTCCGACCTCGTTCAATCTTTCACATGCATTCAGACCCACAAGACAGGTATAGACAAACGCACGTCCTTTACCCGTATAGAAGTAGATGTTTGAAAGTTGAGCCATGATCTCTACCACACGTTTTCCTATATCTCGCTTCAAATCCTTGTCAAATTTCCGAAGCACACGGATCTTGCGATGTCGGTATTGTGCAAGTCGATTTACCCAAAACTTGTAAAAAAATTCCGGCTCGCTTTGTGGCCAAGGTTCTCCTAAACAATCCAATGCCTTGAACAAGAAATGTTCTCCCTCGTTCAATTTGGTACGCATCGTAAAACACATACCGAGTCGACGGTAGATATCACTGCGATGAATACGACCAAACAAGGCCGCCAAGTCTTGGTTTTCGTCGAGGATTTTGACAATGCGCTCCAAACTGGCTGTGGCTTCTGGTAACAGGTAAGACTTCATGTTAAGATCAGCGAGAGCTTCCAAGTAATAAAGTTGCTTGTCCAACCAGTCTGTTTGAAGGTAATGACGGGTGACCTTGCCTAATAAGTCAGTGTAATTCTCACGCGTAAGCTGACCTTCGTAATGTTTTGCTAATAACCGATGCAGAAGAATTCGAGTTTCGTAAGACACCATATCATAGATACTTTGTGGAATTGTGATATGTGCAAATGTATAGAGTTGACCATCCGATTCCAAGATGTTATCGTCTATCTTCTGAATAAAGTGATAGACATCATACCTCTCAATTTTTTCACGTACCATGATGTCGCTGGCATTTTTAAAGTCCATGTTATTTCCTTTAATCACACTTTGTACTTCCTTGATAGTAAAGTATTGATCCAGGCAGCTTGCTACGGTTAGGAACTCTTGAAAACTACCTTCCAAACGATCAAATTGCATCTTGATAATTCGTTTGTAATCAAAGTTGCCCAACAAATCTTCCAAATCAAACTGGTTGTTACTGGGGACTAAGACACGATCTACTACTGTCACATGGTTGAAATCCTTGAGTACAATTGCCATATTTCTAAAAAAAGAAAAGACAAAAAGCCCATATATGAGTCAGCCTTTTTTCTTTTCGTCCAGGAGCAAATTTTCATATCATGCTTACTTGACATAAAGAGGATTGCCTGCTGTCCGCTTTTGGATCACACGCACAATTTCAGGACTCACACTTTTCACACCCACGGCTTGAAAGGTCTGTAAAATGATCTCGCCAATTTCTGCAGCCCCTAATCCGTTCAACTCGATTTCCTCTGAATAACCCGTGGCCCGAAAGTTATTTATAAATGCCACGTTATAATCTTTGACTGGTCGTGTTGCTAATATCAACATGGCACGTTGACAGTGCTCATGAATATGTTGTAATAATCGAATCGAGGCAGAATCCGCCCCTGACAGAGAAAATCAAATGGACGGTGAATAAAATAAACTTATAAAAAAAGACATGTAACTTACATTGAACATCGTCCGAGAAAAACACAAGACCGACATGTTCTGTTACGTATCGTATCATACGTGTGATGAGACCAGTAAGTAAAATATCGCGACCACGGCCATCCAGACGGTGTGTGTATCGATTATCTTCAATCTCTGATAGGTTATTAAAGACAACCTTGAATAAAGGGAGAAAGCCATCTTCCTCTCCGCAAATTCGGAGACATCGCGTGATAAGGTCTGCCAGTTCATTTGAACCTTCTGAAATAGGGTCACCTGTATCACCAATAGAGGACCTTGATACGGATGAATAGTTGGTCAATCTGCGAGTAATGCCCATAGTCATTGTATTTATTGCCGCATCTTTTACTGTAGTGGGCGAAGGAACAACGGATGATGTTGAAGAAGCCGTAGAAAAATCACCTGGTGCTGCATGAGAATTTATCGAATCATTTAATTGAATACCACCCGATCCAGTCAAATAAGGTACTCTTCTTTTAGGGTTTTGAGGCACTTGTTCCGAATCAATGATTTCAAATAAGGCCAATAAAATGTTTTTCACCAGATAATATTTCGAACTTTTCTCAACTATTTTTTTGAACATACTAGGTTAAATAGGATCTCTTTTGTTTTCTATCTCTGCCATGTGTATTACCTTCTGTGGACGAAGACCAGCAACAAATGGTGCCATGTGAGCTAATGGTTCGACTTAGTGCATGACAAAAGAAGCTTTTACCGACACCGGAAGGTCCCGAGATCACCAACAGGTGGTTATTAGGAGACTCCCCCCATTCATCGCAAAAATCTGTAGCTGTCCCCATCTCTGACCGATACCCAATAAAATCAGAGTTCTTTTCCTGACTCTGGGTTGAAATACGTTTGGTCTTTAATGTCGCAAATCGAATAATTCCATACAGTGGAATAGGCTTCATTTTACCCTTCACAAAGTTCTCGCCGTAATCCTCAAAATCACACGCTCTTCCGATTTGCTGCTTGGTGGCAAAATCACATACAATGTTCTTTTTTGAAAATGGGAATTTTAACATACGCACTGCCATGATAATTGTATCTCCCGCAATCGCTGGATCTCGTCGATAAGGATTCCCTTGTGGAAGTACAGCATTAAAAATGATGCCTGTCGATAAAGAAATTGAAAAATCTTCCAGAAATCCTTCAAATGTCTCTCGGAGATCAATTGCTGCCTTTGCGGCAAATACCGCTTCTCGTTCATGTGAAAGAGGTGGGAGTCCAAATACTGCTAGTAATGTCGCGCCTTTATCATCCACTGCAAATTGCTGAAGTACTCCTTTTCAACAGTAATAGAAGGGTTTTAGTATGCGAAAAAAATCAAATAATAAATGAGCTTGTTATGATTACCTTCATATTTCACAAGGGCTTGTATGGTTGCCATAGAAGCTCGCTGTGCAATCTGTATACCTTCTGGTGAAGCCACATTTAGTTTACCTAGACTAATAAACATGATGGTAGCATCTCTAAACTGGGCGGGAAAATTATCGTCTGGGCTATGCTTTAGTCGATTAAGAGCACTACGATTGATATACTTGAAATAGTGAGGGTTTGGATCTGTTGTGAGTTCCAGGTAGGATGTATCTCTGGTACGAGGTATTAAAGGTTCGATATTAAGGGTAGCAGCTCGAGTCATCAGACCAGGACGATTAGCGAGATAGCTTGCATTAGGTGAAGGTGAGCCTTTCTGGTGCATGGGACGAAGGCTTTTCCGTTGATTACTAAAATCTGAACTCGTGACCACATAAAATTGTTTACGCTTCTCAAAGGATAAACTCATCATGGCCTGATTTTGAAAGAGATCGTAAGCTTCCGGTGTGATACTCATTTCACCAGCTTTTGCTGCATTTAACGCATCCTCCAGGGATTCGACGGCAGGACCACAAATAGCGTACTCTAATCTCCCGGTATATTCCACGTTATAATCAACATCTTCCGTTCCGCTTGAGCTGACATATGAAAACCGTTGCTGTCTTTTAGCTGTTGTCGGTGAAATGGGAGCGGATGCAGTATTATTCATGTCGCCTAAAATTACATTGGTGACATCTCCACACGATAATGCTATGTGTAACTCTAAATCGATTGAATCTATAGTTTCTTTAATGGTATCACTTGTGTCACTTGCTCTTCTGGTTGCATAAACTTTATTCTTTCTTCCTTTTCCAAACATTTTGGGTATACAATTCCATAAATTAAAAGAAGTCGAGTATTCTTCTGCGTAAGATGGATCTAGATTATCGCATGAGCCTAGCGGTAGACTATCCCGAGACGTAGAAGATCTTTGACTATTTGTGGATCCGTTTCCGCCTCCGTCAAATAAATAAAATCTTTGATTTCTGTCTGGTTTAACTCGACGATCGATTTCACCTGTTTCTGATGATTTATGTTTGGTGCGTTCTTCTGCTGTTAAATAAACACGATAATGAGATAATCTGGCCAGTAGTTGTAATCCACATTCAACTGCTTTACGGACCAATAAATTCTTTTGCCTTGCCATTTTTTCGTGCGTATTATCCTCTAGATATACTTCACTTTCGTCCTCAAACGAGTTTGCCTGAAAACTAACTAATACTGCATCACCCAGAAACTGCAAAGGGATATAAGAAAACAATAATAAAATGTCGAGTATATATCTACAAACCTTGACCACATCGCCCCCAAAATGTTCAATGATTTGAATACACTATTTCATAATTTATTTAACAAAAGAAGAAGAAACAAAGCTCAACTCACATAAAACATACTTCACCCATGTATGATCCGATTTCAAGCGCAATTGCCTCGGCTCCAGAATCGCCTTTCTCGGCTGCCATTGTTGTTAGCTTAGAAAAAATTAATTAGAAGTGTAGTTTGTTTGATACATAAATAAAACGCTTACTGCACTAAAACCTGTAGATAATATATGAGCATAAAATAATTAAGAAATCTCGATACATGACATACCCACAACATCCACCATGAGCACAACACCAAATTGTGACTGACTGTAAGGGATTTGTAATTGCTCTTGCCGAGCATGTAAGGATCTTACATACTATATTTATTTAAACATAATAAATTGGTTACTGATTTGGGTCTCGTTAAATGATTCTTTTTTGCTTTTTACTTTAGCAATATAAGGCGCAATGTTCAGCATGACTGGTGTGCCTCAATGATAAGGTCTCTTTAAAAAGCTTGAATTGTATTTGTAATGTACAAATAATCTTTAATGACAAAGAAGAAAAAAAGAATGGTTACTTCAACACTGGCTCAGCTTCAACTGAAACTATTTTTTTTCCCGGTGGTACACCAAAAAAAAAAAAAAAAAAAAAAAAAGGATGACGTGCGACGATACAGATAAACTAAAGAATAGTGAGACCTCGGTTGTAAAAGATAAGAGAACCATCATGCGCACTATGGATAAAAATGTTTCATGTAATATCGGAGCAAAGAATTTCATTTATTCATCAGGCCAATTACATTTAAACCACAATGTGCAAATAAATTTGTGTGACAGATTATCAAATTGAACTTCTTAACAATGACATGTCTTGCTGTCTTTCCCTCTTTTTTTTTGTAGCTATCATATCGAATTATAATGCAAGAATATTAATGTCATTTTAATGTGAGTTATGCATTGATATCCTTATTTACTTAATTATAACGAGCCTTTATTAACAACTTAATTGGCTCCACAATCATTTAAACATTGGAATACGTTTACCCTCAATGCAAGTTATTCGCGTAAATGTTTTCCGGGAAAGTCTTTAGATTACATACATCCGCTCAGCGAACAATACATTACAAAATTAATGATTTTTAACAAGATCGTGCACCAATCTCTCATATTAAACTAATAAAATTTCATTTATTGAAAACAATCTCCTTAACAGTGTTGTCAAAACAGTAATCCACAAAATGTAAGAGCTAAGAACACTTTCCTTTAATTAGACTGTGGGAAAATTGCCTGAACAATGATAAAACATTTGCATTATTTTAATAAACTAACCTCACAAGATTGTGCTGCATTCGGTGACTCAGATTTTTCTGATCAACAGGCCAAGTGATTTGGAAATTAAGTGTGATTCCTACATATTTTAAAAAGAAAAATTATCAACTATTTTACCTTAATGAACTCTAACATGACGTATAATTGACTTTGTTAAAGAGAAGTACCAAGGATATTATTGTATATAAAAAGAATAAGCAATTAACTTCTTCCAAACACTGGCTTTAACCACTTATAATTTATAGAAAACCTTGTTTTTAACAGCGTGCACTTAACCTTATACCACACTTACAAGGAACGTCTATTGAAGGTTGGGATATACCAAGAGAATTGATAACTTATCTCTAGTCTTATATTCAATCTACTTTCACTAGAGAAAAAGTACGATCGACCTGTTTGAGCTTTATGAAAGTCTTGCACGTATTTCCAATTGGCATTTGCATGTTCCGTGTAACCTCAAAACTAATTCTTTTTGTCACTTAAAAACATCGAACAATAACGTTTAAACGGCGCTTTAATGCGACAACAGGCGTAATTAAGAAAATGTGTGTATCTGCAATGGTTATCCATTGAGAAGATATTATCAGTGACCAGCACCCGTGATTCCATAACCAAAAAAACTTTGATCTTTTTTACTGATAAGTTATTAATATATCCTCAACTATTGTTTTGTTCCACGAATAAAGAGTGATACGTGTAGTTTAACCCCAAAAATATGAACAAGGGACCATTGTACTCGATTTTGTGACAAGCTCATAAAATGTACATCTCGAGGGGCCTTTTAATAGGAAATTCATATAAAAATGATTCTCCATCTAAATCCCCCTTTTACACACACGCAGTCGGCATCGACAGCTTATACGTCTTGTATGGTAATATTCACTGCTCGATAATCTTCTTTGATGTAAGTGAAAATATGTCAGATTTTGTAGTACGGAGGAGGGGGGGGGGAGAAGAGCGATTAAACTGGATAAGAGACTATCCGATGACTTTAAGGCGAAAAATCCACCTTTTATTTCATGCTTTAATATCCACTAGTGTTACAGTATCTCAACCTGAGTAGACCGGACCCACTATGGTGGATTATTTGTTTGATTCAGACAAGTTTGTTCGTTAAACGTACAACTGTCAGTCGTTTTACAAACAAATTTGTTCGAATTGCCACAAAGTGGTTTTGTTTGTTTTTTTCATTTTTTTTCAGTTGTTTGCTGCAACCAAATTTGTTTGCAAAACGAACAACAGTTGGTGGTTTTGCGATTAAATTTGTATGAATTGTCACCACCTTTTTTTTTTAAAAAAAAAGAGTTGTTTGCAAACAAATTTGTACGCAAAGTAAATAACTGAAAGTAACTTGCGACCAAACTTGTACGCAACTCAACAAGTGGAACAATGACAGACTTTTAATTCTCAGCTTAATCCGCACATACTAAATCTAAATACACGTCATTTCTTAACTCTTTATTTTTTCATACTCTATTTTTTTTCATGTAATTCAAAGACTACTTGCATTCCCCATCTTCGAGTCAAGCAATTCTGTAAAAATATAATGTGATATCACTTTGTAATGATATTCAGCCAAGGTGCATCGGACAAGACCGACCTTACAAACACTATGACCGAAACGACAAACAACATACTTATGCTGGCCAGGACAACGCAAGATCACCATTATCATGAGCCTGTCGTAATCTACAACTCCATGTGATTCAGCCACATCAATTAAAACAAGAAAATCGCGTACGCTCTCGAACGTTGTTTTAAAGAAGAAAGTGATGGAATGGACATGAATTTGGCTTGTTAAATTGTTGTGATGGCTATTAAGGTAAAAAAAAAAAAAAAAAAAATCAGTACGACTTAATAATGACCCTAATCAAACTTAATTTAGGTGGGATGGTGTGAACATAACACAGTTATTGACTTTTTCGTTCGTTGATATGATCTTTTAAAAAAGCAGAGGTGTACACTATATCATTGAACCAAGCCCGACCGGCACCATTAACCACACCACTACTTACATTGACGGACTCGTAGTGAACGGAGTATACTCTCATGTAACATCTTTGTAGAACAGAAATAGACTGTCTATCAGACACACCACAAAAAAAGCTAGAAACGGGATATTCGAACAGAGGAGACCATAGCTCGGGTGTGGTATTATTATCTGGATTAAGTGGAACAAAGTCATTCGTTGTACACCGTCTAGGTTCCAAGAAACTCAAAGTCTCCCCCAAATTGATATTTGAACTGCCTACGTGATCATATAAAGCAAAACGTCCAAGAACATTTTAAGCATTGACACCAGCATTTACCTTGGATTTAATCATTTTTATTTTACGGCCAATCGTTCTTTCCATTGACTTACCCGAATAAGCTTTTAAGACCCCTAGCTTCTCAATCATTATTGGTATATGGGTTATATAGTGTTGAACAGGTTTCGATTCACCAGGTCGAATTCGTTTTTGACGTACTTCATGCAGCACAAAGTTGTTCTACTGCTTTAAAGTACAAAGTATTAAAAATAGTCACATACCCAAATAAAACGTCTTCGTTATGCCAAAAACCCCCTTTTTCTTTTACTTTTTTCTACTTTTTTAAAGAATAAACTTTGTAGCCCTTGTAACTTTTTTTTTTTTTTTGCTAATGTATTGCATTCCTGTGCTAATGAAGTTGGTTTTCTATTCAGTATTTATAAGAAGTTTATTTTTTATTCCAACGCCTTCGGTACTTTCTGCTTCCATGTTATATGTAAGTGTTGTTCTTTAAAATCAGTTAGACCTACTCTAATTACCACTTCTTCTGTAAGCAAGCGAAAATAGCCTTAAACACACTTTTGTCACTCGAGACTTGAAGACTTTATAGTCATAAAGGAAAAGCAAGTTTTGGTTATCGTAAGTTTTTCTTGATTGCCTGCTTAAATTGAAGAAACTGATATGTTCTACCTCGAGTATTTTTAGAGGCATCAGCCCTTTTTCCACTACTTTTTCCGTCTCCTCTTGAAGCTCTTGTTATGTGCGTTCTATCCAAATATTACATGATACGCGTCTTAAGCTTATATGTTTTTTTTAGTCCCTCACCTGTTTGACTTTAAAGAGTCTTCTGTCACCAGATGCTTAATTTTGTTTAAGCCCAAGTAAGATACCATATGTCAGGAACGAGAAGGAACGAGACAGGCAGGACAGGACAGAGAATGAGTAGCTTCTTGAAAGCAGGTTATTTATTTAAGAATAAAAGG